>VZTZ01036875.1:0-189065 GCA_013400955.1 Drymodes brunneopygia | reverse complement strand
ATTTTATTTTATTTTACTTTAATTTTATTTATTGTATTGCCGAAAGTTTCTGTGGGCAATCTATCAAAGAGTTTTGCTTACACCCCTTTACACAAACTCTCATCCCTTTCTAGGTTAAACAATGCATGCATGCAGTTGGCACAGCTGAGTGATGTGCTGTAATCTTTAAAAACAAGAAGCTTGACTTTGAATTTGAGGAATGAAATAATATTAAATTGATTAACATTTGAATCAGAATAGAAGCACAAAAAATAAATTGGATAAAGGAAGAAAAGGCGGGGTTGAGAAAGAAATTACAATAATTAGAAGTTATAATAATTTTGTACAATTTGTACATAATTTTGTACATTACCTTAAATTCCATCATTTTGGAGTATGTGTTTCACTCCATTTCAATGCTTTTGTTTCACTCACATGTACAATAAATGACACCTAAGCATAAAAATTCTTTTAAAACACTTGCTGATGAATCCTTAAAACCTCCTGACTCAAGCTCCATATTCCAGTTGTGACATATTGAAGAATGTGATTTTCAATAGCAAACAGAGAAATGGGAACTAATCCATTGGGAATTATGCTTTTGGCTTGAGAGGAGCTTAAACATTGGACTAATTTCTACAGTCTAAGAGCTAGAGGATCACTGTCAACAATAGCAAAAAATGGTAAAGGCTGCACTTCTCCCTTGCACCTCTCTATGTCTTGACTCAATGAGGGGTTCATTGTGTTTTAAAAGAATAATCATAAGCAAGATTAGTTCTGTGCATGGCTCTCTGCAAATCACAAAGTTGAAAAAAGGAATATTTTACAGCCTGAGAGTTAAAAGTTTCTGATCAAAGGATAGCAAATTCATAGAGCCTTTCCAGTCAACCAGGCTAGAGTGAAATTCAAGCTCTTGCTCATGACTGACACAACAGGATGCAGCACAAAAATATGTTCCGTGTTCAACATCCTCACAAATTCTTGTTTGCTTATTTTTAAAAGGTTTTCATAGTGCTAAACAAGCAGAAAACAATCTACAGATTTACTGCTACACGTGCCCTGTGGATCTTCAGTCCCTTCCATCCAATACGAAGAAGAGCAATTAAAATTTTAATACATTCATATCCTTTTATTGGCATTTTTCACTCTTTTTGAGTATAAAACCCTACATAATCCTATGCTTTTGTGTTTTAGAACATTGAGTTAATCTTTTCCTCACTACAGACAGATTCTAATTATGAATCACCTTAGATATTATTAGGATTTTGGTGCTCTTAAGATATTTAGAAATAAATTTTGTGAGTATTGTGCTTATTTAGCCTGATTTTGTACAGATCTGTGTTTTGAGCTCTCATACTGATTTCCTGATGTCTCATAAACAAGAATCTCATTCTGAAGCCTTTCCCAGTGAGGAGATTGATAAGATCTCTATCCTCTTTCTCATCTTCTGCTTACCCAAATGTGGGAATTAAATTCAACTCACCTGCCAAAGCTGATCAACCATTGGCCAGTTTTGAGAGAAGAGGTTGAGATAGGCAAGCACACACAGGAAAACACACAGAAAAAACCCATGTAAACTTAGTTTCTTTGGAAAATGAGATTTAAAAAGTGTGCATGTAGTATATGACAGTAAATATTTCTGGGAATGTTGTTGCAGTGAATACCTTGGGATATAAAGGTAATATAGATCCCACCTCATAAACCAAATTTAGGGGATGGGAATCACAAATGTATTGCTCCATTTTGGCACTGGGGAAGGACACCTGAGCTGTTGCTCAGGGCTGAATCAGACTCAGAGTGGAGTCTTTGGCGTCCCTGTGTGGATTTTGGATTTCCAGCCATATTCTGGCTCTGTGATGTGAGGTAGCTCTGAGATTGTCATTGTAGCAGTGGGCAGACAACCCTGAAAGAGCAATGCCTCTCATCCTGGGCTTTCTCTGGGCAGGAGTTGGCTGACACTGGCATTTCAACATGAGTGGCCCAGCTCCTTGTGGGAGCTCCTTGTGACAGTAGGACCATGCCCAGAGTTAAAGCCAGGATTTTTTTTTTGTGGGGATGGAGAGGATGGATAAAGGCAAAGCTAGGTGTCTTTCCCATACTCTTCTACCTTATGGATTGCCCACGTGTGTGGTATGACCAGGCATGAGATCCAGCTCCAGATTTTGTTCTTGAGCTTAGGTGTCAGCACATGAGGCAGCTGCCCAAGCTCCTGTTCTCTGGGCCAGCAGGTTCCAGACAGCAGCTGGGAACCCCAAGGGTTGGCTTAAAATGGGCATCACAATATGAAAACCACATTAATCTATTAGAGACCACCCAAAGGAGGGCTGTGAAGAGGATATAGGGTCTGGAGGGGAAGCCATGTGAGGAGAGGCTGAGGACACTTGGTCTGTTCAGCCTGGAGAAGACTGAAGGGAGAATCATTGTGGTCTTCAACTTCCTCATGAGGGGCAGTGGAGGGGCAGACCCTGATGTCTTCACTCTGATGACCAGTGACAAGACTCAAGGAAACAGCTGGAGCTGGGCCAGGGGAGGGTGAGGCAGGATATCAGGAGAAAGTTCTTCCCCCAGAGGGTGGCTGGGCACTGAACAGGCTCCCCAGGACAGTGGTCACAGCACCAGCCTGACAGAGTTCAAGAAGCACTGAGACAATGCTCTCAAGCACATGATGTGACTCTTGGGATGTCCTGAAAAGGACCAGGAGTTGGCCTTGATGATCCTGATGGGTCCCTTCCAACTCAGCATATCCAGTGATTCTATGATCCAGAGTTGTCTGAGACCCCTGCAATCACCCTGTCAGGCTTGGTGCTGTCTTTCAGAAGAGAAGAGCTTTGCCAGATCAGAGGGAGGTTTGGGCTGTGTGATTTGGGCAAGTGTTTAACTTATATGCTATAAAATGAAACTAAAATTGCATTCTTCCACCCAATCCTAGAATGGTTGAGGGCCCTTTTTCCAGGCTGGAAATGCTTAAAGCAGCAGATCTGTAGTCAATAGAGAAGTCATGAATAACAACAGTAGTGTGTTATCATCTAACATGGCTCAAAATCAGTGAATGCCTGTGCATGCTGTTCTTACCTGTGATTTAAACAAAAAGCCAGATATTGTTTCAGTGACTGATGGAACATTTCTGAATCCATGTCATGTTCTTTGCCTTCACTCCCATGACTTACTTTATTCACCTTGTTTATCATGTGCACCATTTTTATTAATTGTGTGTTCATGGCTCTGGGTGAGTCCTCAAAGCCTTCCCCGTCTTCATGGAACACTTATGTTGAGTAAGTACCTGTGGGTGTGTATGTTTTTTAATTATGTAGTTGTATTGAGGTACTGAGACTTGCCACTTTCACTTGAGGTAGTTTGTGGGAGATTTAAAAGGAAAGTTGTTTGTCTTCAGGGTTTTTTTAAATTTATTTTTTATTCGAGGAAGTATTTTTGTCTTTAAATCCAATATCTACAATAATTTTGGTGTTATAGGAGAGAATAAGTGTAAATGAAATTCCACTGTCAGACTGACTTCATGTCTGTTCTGCTGCTCCAGTTTTCCCACTTTCTGAAGTTATTCAGTAATTATTTTCTCTCTATCAAGATGCATTTCCTGTTGTAACTGATGTTGATTGAGCACATGGGAGTTGCTGTCTTTTAAAATTCTGGCTAATTATATTGAAATGCTGAGTTTTGCTCTAATAAAATGTTCTGTCAGAAGCTCTTGGCCTGCAGGGTGCTGTTCGAATGTAAAGCTTTTATCTTCAGCGCTGCCAACACCTGCAATGTTAAATCACAATAAATCCATGTCTTTGTAGTCAGTCTTGAAATGTGTGATGGGTTTGTTGTTTTGGTTTGTTTTTTTTTTTTTAGAGACTATTTCAGCTCTCACTTTTTCACTTTGGCAAAAAACGCTAGAATATGAATCCTGATAATTCTAACACCTGACACAAAGGAAAAGATTCCCAAATACTTAGTATTAAATCAGGCTTAAAATTATTTTTTACTATCTCATGTTAAATGACACTGAAACAGCTTGGAATGGCAAATCCTCACGCAAGCAGGAACAAGACTCTGCATGGTATTAAAATCCACATCTCCAGAAGATGCTGGGGTGCTTCTCTACCCATGAGAGAGTTAAAGGTTACATCAGAGTTGTATCTGTTTTTGGCACCAACTACCATTCAAATGCATTTCAAGAATAATTTCAGAATACTTCTTTCCAAATGAAAAGGGAAGTACTACATCCATATAATTTCTTAGTGCATTTGCTGACTTCCAGATGAAAGCCTTTTGAATTCTGTAGGGATATCGCTGCCTTCTTGAAATTATAAGTGCACTCAGTTAAGTCCAGAAGAGCTTTTACTGATAATTTTCCATTAATAAGAATAATTGCCATCTTAAATTGAAAACCCTCTACTCTTGTATTCCTCTAAGTGTTTTAAATATTCTGCACAGAAGTGGTTGCTGTGTGCCCAAAGTAAATAACACAGCACATCACACATTCACTTGGCCACTTGAAACTGGAGGAAGATACAAATTTTGGTCTTTATTTTGGCTGATAACTGGGAGTTTGGTGTTTCAAATTATGAGGACTTGCATGAAAGAATTTGGAAAAAATTGTTGAATGCCAAAAAGTGTGTCATGTGTTGCACATTAATAGCCATGTCTAGGTTGCAGTCAGCTACTGTCTGCAGCTCCAGATCCTGATGGGATGCACTGAAATCCAACAGAAATCTGCTATTTCTCTCCAGCATTGCCTCAGTTTGCTGGCCCAGACATTCAATACTCTGACTGTGCCTCTTCAGCTGAGTGCTAATACTGCTCTTTCCCTCTGGCACTTCTCTCCCCTCCTTAGATCTACTTTCACTGTCATTTACACTTTTGAATCATTGATAAAAATATTGGCAAGAGGATTCTGTCTAAATGAATTCACTTTCCTTCGGGATCCCTGGAACTGGTTGGATTTCACCGTTATCATCATGGCGTAAGTGGGAATGTATAAAATATGGATTATCTGCCTTGAATCTCTGTGCTGTGGTGCAAAAGGCTGTCTGTGGTTTGAAAACCAACCCACGGCTCCTAATTGCACCTGAAACTGTCTAGAGCATTGACATTCCCCCTTGTTTAGCACTCACTGTATTACGATAATGTTTTAGTCTTTCAAGAAGGGAATAGAGCTGTGCAGAGCAAGATATTCCCAGTGGTGGAAATGTGTGAATGGGTGTGTTTAGACTGGTGAAATGTAAGAGCTGGGCATAAATACAGACTTAGTGATCCCATGAATGAAAGTATAATTTTGAAATTAGAGTGATGGGTATAGGCACCAGGATAGTGGATTAAATTGCGGCTCCATCTCCAGAAACCATAGTAAAAGCTTAGTTTTCTGGTAATTAGCAAGCTTCTATATTCTGGTTAAATGCAGAAGGGAGATCAAACCAACTCAGCCAGCATTTGGAAATTTCTTAATTTTGAGTGTTACCTTTGTATTTTAAATGAATGATGTTTGAAGATGTTAACACAAAAGCAGCTGTGCTCAAGCCAGGAGCCACCTCAGAGGGAAACTCTAATAATCAAGAAATGAGTTTCTATTTTATAAGACTTCAGACTAATCCTTGATATGCAGTTTTTTTTTAATACTTAAAATGCACTGGAAAAGATTGACATCCAAGAATGACCACTGTAAATAATTGCCCTGGTAACTCTCTTCAACCACTTGACATTTGACATCTGGATTTACAGGTATGTGGGAGCATTTAGTGACTTGGGGAGTGTGTCAGTCCTCCGATCCTTCAGGGTTCTCAGAGCTTTAAAAACCATTTCAGTAGTCCCAGGTAAGAAATCTTACCTGCTGAGTATTTTCTCCTACTTACAATTCATTCTTTACTTCATTCAAAACGTTGGCTTTTGCCGTTTTTTTTCTCTATCTTTTACAAGTTGCAGACACAGCTGAATTTGTGAACACGAAAAGTGTCTCAGTTCATCTGTCCCAGTCAGAATGAATCAAATGTTAGAAAGAATATTGAATATTGTTTATTTTCTTTATGCTTTTAAAGATACTATTCACAGTTTATAATGTCAGTTTTACAGAATGTTCTTTTAGCTGGTGTGTGTGTCATGGTTCCACAGAAATAATTCTGGATACTTAAGGGACTTTACTACTAATGATATTACATCATCTGTCTCTGACAGGGAGGCTTAGACTGGATATTATCTTCACAACTTACCAGTGTTGGAAGTATCATTTGAATTATGTATGTTAATTTTTATGGATAAAGAAAACTAGACTAGATCTGATTCATTTTCTTTGCATGAGTATTTTCCAGGGGTTAAAGGAACATCTAAAAAATTGTAAGGTCAATGAAATGAGGAAGAGAAGTATTTTTCTCATACTGGTCAGTCTCATCACAACTGTACTTGTATTGCAAATTTATTTGCCACGTGTTATCCTTTAATTCTTGTACTTTGGCTTTTACATATTGTTTTAACTCTAATGAAATATTATATCACAGTTTTTCATCCTGTTTTTCCTTTTTACACTGTCTTTTTAGGACTCAAGATCATTGTGGGGGCACTTATCCAGTCTGTTAAGAAACTTGCTGATGTGATGATCCTGACTGTTTTCTGCCTGAGTGTTTTTGCTCTCATAGGCCTCCAGCTTTTTAAGGGCAATCTCAGGCAAAAGTGTATCAGGAACACTACAGAGTTTTGTAATAAAACATGGGAAAGTTATGAAAAGTTTGCCAATGATTCAGGTAATTTTTCCTCCTTAATTCCTCTTTAGATGATGCTATAGACACCCATGCACACATGTACAACCAGTGCTGTGAATTGTGTTGATGTTTTGATGAGCAACTACCTGATAATGGCCTTCTGATTGCCAGAGCAGCTCGCAGGCATCCAGGAATGCATTCCTTCCCTTCATTATAGGAAAAAGCTCTCCCAAATTTTCCAGTAACATCCAGATCTGTTTCCCTGAATGATGACAATAACTGTAACATGCATTAGCTCATTCTCTGTTGTAATTCCCCAAAGTTCAGCTTTTACTACAGGCTGAAGAGCCTGTGCATCTTCATTTTCCTGCCCAGTGAGAGCTGCTCCTCAGTTTCAAACAGAGGAATTTGTTGAAAAGTCAAATTACTTACTACTTGACATCAAAGACATCTTATTTTATGTCTTATATAAGATATATAAAATACACATCTTTCATGTTTACACCTTGGCTGAGGCTGGTGATGGAACCATGGGGCAGAGATCTGAAAATGCATCAAAGCTCTCTCAGAGGAACAACTGTAAGATGCAATTCAGAATAGCAAAGCCTTGTGCTAAAGGAAAAACCTCAGTATATGTGAAAAAACAGACTCAGAATAATCAGTGTCTGTGTCAGAAGTGTGAAGAAAGCTTCATCACTGAAGAAAATCTCCCCCAGTGAGTTCAGACATAGCAGCAGCTGCACAGGGAGAGAAGAATTGTCCCAGGAGAAGTGCTGGAATACAGGTAAAGTCACTCAGAATTGTTGTTTCTCCACACTTTGTGTGGGACATTTTTTCAGACAGGATTTCTTCAATAACATCACAGTCCAGGGGAACCAAGTGTAGAAAAGACTTTGGAGGAAAATCTTTGTTTTATTTATTCCTACCAAAAGACCACACATAAGAAGAAAGTCATTTACATGTACAAAATGCTGCAAAAATCATAATTGAAAGCAAAATTGGAAAGGAACCAATCAGTGACTAGAAGACCATAACAGACAAAACAGATGTGACAAAGTTGGGCTAAAAATGCTGATTTTCTGTGCTGAAGAACAGGAAGCAACAAGATCTATATTTTAGTATATGCAGAACACTGAAGCTGTATAAAGGCAATGGTGTAGAGAAAATAGAGCTCAAGAAATTGAAAATCTGTGTTGCTTCACAACCTCTGTGTTGTTCAAATCCTATTCCAAAAGGAATAGGAGAGCCCAGACAGGTTTAGTGCATGGTAGATGACTTTCCTGTAGGATTTAGGAGCCCTGTAAGCCCAGTTCTCTGTAAAACTATTTTTCCATGTTTTTTATGGGCTGCTTTATTCCTGATTTTGTGGGAAGCTCCCATGTCCCACATGGAGAACTATATGT
The DNA here is from genome assembly GCA_013400955.1 of Drymodes brunneopygia. NCBI lineage: Eukaryota > Metazoa > Chordata > Aves > Passeriformes > Petroicidae > Drymodes > Drymodes brunneopygia. The sequence continues at coordinate 180,991 of VZTZ01036875.1, read as the reverse complement.
AATTATGATTCTCCAAAGTTCAATCACTGAGTCTTAAAAAGCCTTTCTTTTTTTCAGTTTTCAGAGCAAGATTTCAGTAGAAAGTAGCCCAGATAGGGATTAATTCTTTTATGAACTATTTACATGGTATGGTAGAGCTGATATCAAAGGCTCCTGGTGGTTCTGAATCCTGCTGACTTATCTGAGAGGTTTGAGAAGCAGCAGGGAGACATGAGACCTCCCTCACATCTGGGATAATAAATCCACATCTTAATGGAGATAATTAGCTATTAGCTAAAGCTTTTACTTTGATTCTGCTGATATCAGAGTAACTAATGCTAAGAGAAATAGGGGAAGAGTTCAAAAAGGGCACAGCTCCAGCATCCTAATGGATAAATCTGCATTTCTCAGCAAGGCAGGGTTAGGAGCTGCTGTTTGGCTCAGCAGTGATGGATATTCACACAGCCAAATACTCTTTCTTCCCCCTCAGAACAGGATTTTATTTTTTATTGCTCATTGGAAACAGAACTGGTCTAATTTTACTCTTAGTGATGTTCACACACTTTCTTGGAGAGGGACAATTGCTTCAGGCCAGGACTCTGCCAGCTTGTGCCAACATTTACCAAATATTGAATTGGTTTAATATGCAGATTAGATGTTAGGGAGAAATTCTTTATGCAGAGTGGTGAGACAGTGGCACAGGTTGCCCAGAGAAGCTGTGGCTGCCCCTGGAAGTGTCCCAGGCCAGGCTGAATGGGGCTTGGAGCAACCTGGGATAGTGGAAGGTGTCCCTGCTCATGGCAGGGGGGTGGAACAAGATGAGTTTTACAGCCTCTTCCAACCCAAACCACTCTGGGTTTCTGTGAATGTGTTAGAGCCTATACCTTCCAATTCTTCATTTCCTTTTTTACAGGCGTAGCCAAAGTGATAATGTTTTAAAAAATTCTTCATTAAGGACTGCCTTCAGTCTGAAATTTGTGCCTCATTATAAATGAGGCCAGGACATCCTGCAATCTGGTGCAGTTAATGTGAGCATGGGAAGCCTGTGCACTCACTCTTACAGGTCACTGGTTACTCATCACTACTCATATTAAATGATAGAGGATTCAGGCTAGAAAGTGCTCTGGGTTTAATTTTTTTCCCCTTTTTTCTTTTTTTTTATAATAGATGACTTTGCTAGGAAAAATGGTACTGTGGATATTTTGCTGTGTGGTCCTGGTGCTGGGTGAGTGCACTTAAGATTATTTCCTCCTTGGAAGTTTTCTCTGCCTCAGTGCTCCTTTATTTGCTCAGCCATGTGAGACAAAAGCAGAAATCCCAAGCTTTCCTTGAATGCAGAAACAGAAACACAGAAAACAAAGTATAGCAAACAGTCAGATAATTTAAGTCTTGTAGGGAATGAAGTATGAACCTCCAGCTGGCTTATTCAGGTCTAATTAGTCTTTTAGACTTTCCAGAAGTGTTCTCTTCCTCTTCCCCAGGGATGTATGAGAGAACTGAAAATGTGAAAGATCTGGGTTATAGCACAGGACAGACACTCTCCTCTCTGTGAAGGCTCATGAGTGTTAAACTGGAAAAACAAAACGTGAATTTGGAGGGCAGGTTTGGGCAAGGATGAAGATGTGGCTGCTTTGCAGTGAGGGGCAGGGGATGAGGGTTGGTGATGAGGGAGCTGTCCTGGGATGATGCTCAACTCCAGCCTGGCTTCTTCCTTTGCTTCTGGATTGTGGGTCCTGCTTTTTCCATCCCTCCTTCCAGCCAATACCACCTGGAGTAGAAAATCCTTTTTCAATCAAATGAACTGCAGAGCTGAAACAGAATCAGAACTCTTACATAAAGCTGACATTTTCCTTGAAATCTGCACATTTACGAGAGCTCCACTTTTTATTACTAATTCCAGGGTCTGTCCTCCTGGCTATAAATGCTGTAAAATTGGGCCAAATCCTGATTATGGTTTCACCAGTTTTGATACATTTGGCTGGGCTTTCCTTTCCTTATTCCGGCTGATGACCCAGGACTACTGGGAGCGTCTGTACCAACAGGTACCAGCTTTGTGCATGGTTCAGATTTTCATTAGTTGAAGCAGAAAATGTGTAGAGAGGACCAGAAACCTCAAATAAAAGCAATAGTTGCAAATCATCGAGCCCATGTCTTTCCTTCTGCCTGTGACTCCTAGAAAAGGGATGCAGAGGTGCTTCCCAGCCCTTTCACCCTGCTCTTGGAAAAAAGTGTTAAAAGGGTTCTGTACTTTATTCAAAAATATAAAAATGCCTCCTCGGTTGTCCTCATGGGATGTGCAATCAGTGATTCACATATGAGGGTGTAGGAGGAGGGAGGAAGACGGGGAAGAAAGGCCAAGGAACGTCTAATTCCATTTAAGCTTCCTGAAGCATCGTGTCTGGGAAGCTCAGTGCTAAAGAATTTCAGAGACACATTGAAAGCCTGCTTGGTGCTTTTTGTGGTAATGTTTATCTCTGGGGTGTGTTGCTTGCAGACCCTCAGAGCTTCTGGGAAGGTGTATGTAGTCTTCTTCATGATGGTCATCTTTCTGGGCTCATTTTATCTAGTCAACTTGATTCTGGCTGTAGTAACAATGGCATACGAGGACCAGAACAAGGCCACCATTGCTGAAACCGAGGCAAAGGAAAGGAAATTTCGGGAAGCCATGGAATTGTTGCAGAAGGAGCAAGAGGTACGTTAATTATTCGCTTGCAAGTGTTTTTCTCAGTGTTCTATTGTTGGTCAAGTTGAATGGTTTGGATTGGAAGGGACCTTAAAGATCATCTCATTCCCAGCCCCTGCCATGGCCAGCGACACTTTCCACCAGACCAGGTTGCTCAGAGCCCCATCCAGACATAAGAAAAAGCATCACTCCCTGTCTATAGTTGTGTATAAAAGCCACTCAAGGAAACAGGAGCAAGTGATAACTTATTGAATTTAGTGATTCCTGGAGCTGCAGAAGAATTCCTTGTTAAGCTGTGCACGTTTCCTGTGAAACAATGACTTTTATTCTGGATAAAAAGCATTAAAGGTTTATGATGTCACTTTAAGAAAAGCAGTATTTTTAAATCCAGAAAACATAAACTTCCATCAACCAGCAGCTTCCAAAAGAAAATGTAGTTGTTTTTTAATTCTTTTTTATTCTATTTTGTCATTTGGGCTGCTGAGCAAAGAAACATACAGTAATTCTGCTGCATTGACATCTGAGCCAAAACCTATTGTAGCTGAATGAGAACTCTTGGTAACTTAAGTAGCATAGAAGTTTCTGGAACAAGATAGCCCTGTGTTTTTAAAATATCACCCTAAATTTGGCACAGGAAGGAAAGTCCTCCACAGCATGAATACAGTCCCAAGGATCCCCAAAGAAAACAAAGAATTTTACTATGGTTTGAGAATTTATTTTGGGGAAAGGATATATTCTACTGCATTATTTTCAAACTGAGCATTTTTATTGTAAGCAAATTTGCCATATGGAGCAGTAGGAGATATAATGTGATTATTTTGCCTCTGGCAGGCCCAGTACATGTGATCATATAACACACTGCAAACAGCAAATTGTTCAGTGCTCCATATGTTGGGGAAATTCTCTCCTCTTTCCTTCAGCATTATCACATATTTGAAGGTTTTTAACGAGTTTTGTGAAACACAAATTGTCAACAGGAAATGATAACTGAGAGCACAGAAGTGTTTTCTTTCTGCTTGTATTCAAAGCACCCAGCAAAAGTATCATCCATGTTTGTTTTTTTTTTTAATTTCAGTCACTGGGTATTAAAGGGATTGATATCCTCTCACTTAGCTCCTTTGAAGCTTCTTCCCTGACACCCAAAGAAATCAAAGAAAGGAGCAATAGGAAAAAGAGAAATAAGTCACTGGGGAAAGAAAATAATGAAGAAGAAGAAGAAGAATTCCCCAAGTCACCACACCCAGACAATCAACGAAAGTTGGTAATCTATTACCTGAATCTGAGATCTTTATAGTTTCTCTAATTTTAATTTAAAATTAATTTCTTGAAAGCATAAACAAAATCCCATTACAAACACTTCAAAGTCTTTAAAATTTTGGGGATAAAGAATAATTAGATGTAAAAATTAATTTGAAAAGGAAGTATTATAACTGAAGGATGAAAGGAAAGTTAAAATTTTTAAATAATTTTTCTATAAGACTGAGAAATAAAAAGAAGTGACTATCAGAACTTAGGTTTTATACCATCATTCTCCATGAAAAATTTTGTACTTAAAATGTAAGTATAAAGCTTATCTCAAAAATAGCTGGTACAACTCATAAAATTTTATTATCGGCCTTTTAGAATCTAAGTAAAAATCATAATCCTTTCCAAAAAATCTAAATCAAATAAGGGTTTTGGAGTCGCAGTGCTTGATGGTAAACCTTATGAAGCTCTAATAATTTACTGTTTCACCAGATTTTCTCTATGATATTATGGTGCTGTCTCTGTTTTGCTTTTCCTGGCCTTCCAGTCTCTCCTGGGCCTGGTGTACGGCCCCAACACCAGCCAGGCCAAGCGGAGGCTGAGCCACGGCAGCGTCTTCAACTTCCAAATCCCTGCCTTGGAGGTGGATTCCAGAGGGGATGGCGGTGACCAGGACAGCCACGGAGCAGGGGGACACAAAGCCCGGTGCCAGTCCCTGTCGGGGGCACAGACAGCAAGGCGCCCCAGCCTGCAGAGCCAACGGGGCCACAGCTCCCACCCCGCCACCCCCAGCTGCCCGCGGGGCAGCAAGGAGGGCAGTAGGGATGAACACCTTGGGCTGGGCTCGGGGGTGGGAGGAGGGAGCAGCAGGGTGCACAGCCAAGATCCGGTGTCCTCGGAAGGAGTCGTGCTTCCACCTGTCATGGAAGACTCCGGAAAGGGGGATCTGGTAAGGAAAAATATATTGNCTCAATGTCCTTCCTAAAATGAGGTTTATTGATCAGTGGCAGAGGTTTTTTTTTGCTGTTGTTTTAAGAATTTCAGCTTAATGGCAAACAGTGGTGTGGACTCAGGCATGCTGATGTGGGGAGTTTTTAAGTTGTCTGTAGAAACTGGTTTTCAATAGTCTGATACTTCCTGATAACTAGATTTTGGCCTTTCTGTTGTAGACCTTATGTTTCTGCTATTCATTAATTGTACTAACATAGTTCTAAAGGTTCTTAATGATGAAATTACAAGTCGTCAAAGAATCTTTTCATCCTAAATGGTGGCCAGGGGTGTAATTTTGAATAATACCTGTGATTTTTTTTTTTTGTCCATAGCCCCTTTAGCAGCATGCAGCAACTTTGCCTGTAAGTTCCCCAATTTCCCCCATTTATTCATCACCTCTCTCCTATTGCATTAGTCTCTTGAATAATTCCTAGGCCTATTTCCCCTCATATACTCATTCCCAAGGCTGTGCTTGCCCCATATTTCGTGCTTGCAGGATCCATTCACTGCAGCACCATCACAGAGCAGGACCTTCAATCCCACCATCTATTACATCCTGTAAAAACATACATTTATTTGGCTGAGTGTCATTGTTCCTGTTAACTCTCACAGTCACCCATCATCACATCCTGGCTCATTTCACTGCCGTGGTATCTCCCTAATCGTGTTTACTTCTCTGAGCAGGCAGCTGTGCATGATGAGAGCAGCACGATGCATTTACCTCCTCATCTGTCAGCAGAGTACTTTAATGAGGCTCTTCAAAGACAAAGGGCAGCAAGTGTAGTCAGCATAATCACCAGTGTCTTGGAGGGTAAGTGGTTCCTCATTAAGTTTATTTCAACCCTAAAGTAATGTTACCATGAAAGAACGAAACATATTTCTTAAAGGTTAGCGGATATTTGTAGGTGTGTAGTTAGGGATTTCATTGTTAATTTGGACTTCTTTTAGAAAGAAAGGTGTTAAACAGTTTTTATGGACTGGAATACATCCTTTGCCAATTGTAAAAGCTCATTTTGTAGGACAGACAGTGAAGGGGGTTGGGGTGAGAGTCGGTGGAAGGCGTTTCTGATCATCTGACCTGCAGGACTGGGACATTGTGTTCTCCTCCTGATCCTGTGATTTCTGCTGTGTCAGTGGCACAGACAGTGGCATGCAGAATTCAACAATTAATAAGATTATGCAAGTAAAATTAGTTGTGGCAATTCTCGGATATTGAATACTGAACTTCATTATTTTATTCCTTTACCTTACCTTCCCATGGGAATTTTTGGTGGGAGTTAATCAGTGACAGTTATTTTGATGACTGATATTTTTGTTGCAGATCTGGCTGAAAAATTTCAGTCCAAGTTATTCAGGATTATGAACTTTTGTTTTCTTTTGGCCCTTTTCATGAGGGCCACCAGTTCTTGGACCATAAGTATGGGACTTAACAGGGGGGTACCTGTGGCAGGAAGGTCCCTTTTCTTAATTTTGAAAAAGATTTTTTTCTTGGGAGAATCACAGTGGCAACACTGGTTGAGCTCTGCTTTGAAGTGTATTTAATGAAAGATCTGGGCTTTGTTGCACAGTTTCAGCTGTGAACTGGGGTGGAACAGGACTTGTAGCTCTAGTGGAAGGCAAGAGCTAGACCTGGAGTGAGGATTGAGTCAGAGTGATCACTCTGGAGTAAGTCTGGTGTAGAGTGCAATCTGTACTTGAGCCTAGGGGAGAAGAAACGAAAATTAAACAGAGGGAAGAAATAAGGACAGGGCCAATTAAGAAAAGGATATGAATCAGACCCAGCTCATGTATCTGAAAAGCTTCCAGGTTCCTGAAAACCAGATGAGTAATTCCTACTGTGCTTGTATTTAAAGCTAGCTCCATTTAGTCAATGAGTTTGCACAGGACTTAAGCTGGGTCAAAAGTATTTTGAAGGGCTCATTAATAATAATGGTGAAGAAAGAAAAGGCGTGAGGTTTAGATTAGATTAAAAAGATGAAAATGACAAAGACAAAACAGCTTCAGTTTCAAGTTTTACTCGTGGAAAATGGAGATGTGTGGAACTTGCATCAGCTGGGAAATGGGAGGTGTGAGCTTTCTTTCCCACAGAAAAGGCCAAATTTCAGGCAATTTGGATTTGCCAGAGTCAGAATTTCTGTGTCTTTAACTTTAATCTTTCACTGATTCTTTAAACTGCCTTGAGAGTCAAGGGAGAAAAATGTTATTGGGTGAGACACAGCTATTGTCCCACACATCCATGTGAGGTCAGGGTGGGAAGTGCCACAGCTGCTCTGTTGTCCTGCAAGAGCATGAGAAGCTGTGGTGAGGCCTCTGCATCACAAATATCTGCATTATCAGATGATTGTAGTACCAGTCTGAGACAAATAAAACCCCTTCCAAAAGCTTTTGAAGGTAGCACTCCTGAAAGAATTTGGAATCTGATTTTCTCTGAATTTTTATTTTCACGTTTATCAGCTGATGTAAGAACCACATGAATGGTAAAAAGTGCAGGGAAGCTTCAGGCTCCGTGAGAGATGAGAGATTTGCTCTTTCTTCTCTGGTCTTCTGAATGCTTTAAGTTGTCATTTCACCCTCTTGCTCAGTGATAACCAATGATAGAAGGATTTTCTTTTGCATTTAGAACATGAAGGAGCTCAGCAGAAATGCCCACCACGCCTGAAGAACTTTGCTTTAAAGTATCTAATCTGGGACTGTTGTCCACTTTGGCTGAGAATCAAGGAAAAGGTGTCTGCTTTCATAAAGGATCCTTTTTTTGATCTCACCATCACCATTTGCATTGTGATGAACACTTTGTTCATGGCACTGGAGCACAATAACATGTCTCCTACTTTTAAATTCATGCTTAAAATAGGCAACCTGGTAAGCAAATTCTCGGCTATGTGCTTTTTGTAGGATTATTAAGTGCTTGTTGTCTGTTTTCACTCAAAACATAAAAAATAACAGTAAAAATTGAAAATTAACAAACTCTGCCTTTATAAACTTTGTTTCTAATATAGACGATTCCCAGATTTTTTTATACACTTTGGCTTGCTACTGAGAAGGCACAAAACGGTCCTCCCATTTTAATTAAACATTCATTAGGACTTCACAAACATGGTTTTATTAACCTGTCCCTGAATGTTATTTAAAGGACCATGACCTAAAGATAAGATAAATTCATGGCTACTTTCAGGCTGATGCTACTCTTTCTTTGTCATAGGTTTTTACAGGAATCTTCACTGCAGAAATGATCTTAAAAATCATCGCTCTAGATCCCTATTATTATTTTCAGCAGCCCTGGAATATTTTTGACAGTGTCATTGTCACACTGAGCTTAGTTGAACTGAGTTTCCCCAAAAACAAAAGCAAGAAAGAAAGGACAAAAGGAGGAACCCTGTCAGTTTTACGATCCTTCAGGCTGGTAATGCTTCATGCATGCTCAGTTGTATGAAACTTTATCTTGTGAATTTATTAGAGAATAATTCTGTAGTAAGGAGGCAAGAAATGATTTTTTTTTATCCCAATTATTTTTATTTCCTCATCTTGGCTCTAAGAATGAGTAACACACTCAAACTCCTTGTGATGTTAGAGTTTAAGAAGTGTATTTCTTTTGAATTCACTGAGAAATTTTCAAAGGAAAAAAATATTCCAGAATGGGCATGTTATAAAACTGATGCAAATAATTAAAAACTAGCACAGAAAATTAGGAAAAAAAGTGTCAGAGTGTAAACAGAAATAAACAATATTTAAAGAGAGATGTGAGATGATATTAAGGTATTCACTTCATATACTGGGGACTGGTTTAAATTGTTTTATCAAAAGATAAACTCTTATCATGGTGCTACAGCAGCAGTCCCTGAATGTTTGGTCCTTTGTGTTACATGTAAATTAGGCACCATAATCTGTGTCAAAAGCATTGCATGGACACCTGTCTGTGTGGGCCAAGCCTTTATCAGGGTCTCAAGTCAGTCTGGTCCTTTACCAGGTGATTTGTTTATGTTTGCAGTGTTGCCCACTCAAAAGAAAAAAAGATGTCTATAAATACTTTAAAAAAGTATGAATGTGCCACAAATGTTGCATTGCTGGAATAATTCAGAACATCAGTAATTTGGTTGTTGTAGGAATTGCATGGTGCAAAGATGAGTTATCTCTACCAATGTCTAACACTATGTTTTATGTTGCTACACAGCTGAGGGTCTTCAAACTGGCAAAGTCCTGGCCAACTTTAAACACTCTAATTAAAATAATTTGTAACTCCCTGGGAGCACTGAGTAATCTGACCCTCGTCCTGGCAATCATCATTTTCATTTTTGCTATAGTAGGGGTGCAACTTTTTGGGAGAAGTTATGCGCTCAACTGCACTAAAATAAGCAAAGACTGCAAGCCACGCTGGCACATGAAGGACTTTTTCCATTCATTCCTCGTCATTTTCCGAATTCTGTGTGGAGAATGGATTGAGACCATGTGGGACTGCATGGTTGTTGCTGAACCATCTCTGTGTCTTGCTGTCTTTCTGCTGGTCATGGTGTTAGGAAATTTAGTGGTAAGTTTTGTAGTGTTCTCTTCTCTTCACCCTGTCTGTGGTGGACTCCAGTTAATGGCTGTCCTGACAACAAAAGGGAGCTTCCCTAAAAACAGGTGGAAAAGTTACCTGTGCATGTTATAGTCTGCAAAATCCTCTTTTTCCTTTCACCTTTGGGCCATTGTCTGTATTTTCCCATTTTGTGTGCTTTGCACACAGCATCACTTGACCTTTCCATGTGGCAATGTGATGAGGAATACTTTTGTAGTAAATACAATGCAGGCAGCTGTGTTTCTTCACACCTTGGGACTTGGATGTAAATAATCAGTGAGGCTTATGGCTTACCTGCTTGAATTAATTAGGCCAAGTGCTTAAGTCCTTCTCTAAATAATTTTTTTTTTAAAAAACCTCATGCAAGTACTGAATTTTTTATCAGCAAATGGCAGAATCTGCATTGCTACCACAGAAATCAGGATTGTTTTTAGGCATCTCTAAGTACATTCATACCCAAGAGCTAGATCCTGCAATGGCATAACCTACACAGCTTCACTCTCTGTGCTGGGACAAGCCTCCCTTCCTCGGTGCTGTGCTGTCCTTTCTTAATGCCCAAATCATAAATATCTTCTTTTAGTAACTTTGTTCCTCATGTCCTTCATTCATATGCCAAACTTCTCTTAATTGTAAAAAAAAATTCTGAACATATTTAACTCCAGGCAGACCTTTATGAGAAATCTCTGCTCTGTGGCTGAATCCCAAATTTGTATTTAATGTCCTGCCTGTTCCACACTGCAAGGATCGATGTCAGTGATGAAATGCTGTGAGTGAGATTTATATCATGTAATATTAACTGTCAAGCAATGAAGTGTTTAGCCCCACTTTTTGTACAGGCTTTCTTCTGGTCCAAGGAAGCAGAGAGAGGTATCTGAGGCTGAGATTTATTCCAGCCTAAAGTCAATAACTAAGACAGATGGGATGAGTTGATTTCTGGAGGGCTGATATTCTCCACTGCCTGTGGTGCTTGGATGTCTCAGGGGTGTTATGTGCCCAGTTCTGCCATGACAAAAGTTAAGATACATGGATGCCATTAGAAACTAAAATACTAGTGAAAAAAATGGAATTCTTGCATTCCCTTAAAAGCAAACAAACAACAAACAAACGGAGGTTTAAAAATTCCTGTATTTGAATGTACTTAAAAAATGGAAAATTTGAGCTTCTCTTGGTTTTGATTTTTGTGATAATGTGGCAGATTTGAGGAAATTTCTGGGCCTGAATCTGATCTCAGAATTTTGGAAATAGCTCCACAGGGGTCTGATTTAATTCTAATTTGAAGAATGAAGAGACAATTATTAAACTGACAGGATGTGAGTCTACGTTAGTACTTTAACCTTTGGAAAGTTGCTTTGGCCGAAATATGCGTTTGGCACACAAAGATCTGTTTTCTCTTGTAGTTTAAATTACTTTTTTTGTGAAGAGGAGAGTGGGAACATTGATATTTCTGACAGATAAGTTGATTTCATCAACCATGATATGATCAGTCATTGTCATTTCCTCATCATCTTGTTTTGGTTTGCTCAGTAGAGACCGAACTTTGGTAGCATCTGTGTTCTTCAAAGTTAGAATTCAAATTTTTAAATGCTACTCTCTGGATTTTTAATTCTTTTATCATTTCAACTACTTTCAGGTTCTCAACCTTTTTATTGCACTGCTGCTGAGTTCTTTTAGTGCTGACAGTCTCCAGACAACAGAGGATGATGGAGAGATGAACAATCTTCGGATTGCCTTCGCTCGGATCCGCAAGGGATTCCACTTTGTCAAGAGCATGACGTGGGATGCCTGCTGTAGGAAGCTCAGGCAGATAAAGAAAGTGCACAGGAAGAAAATCAAATTGACTGCACAGAACTCACTTGGGTTCAAGAGGGAAGAGGCAAAAAGTTACAAAGAGAATTACGATAATGAATGGATTGAGAAAAACGGGGACAAATGCCCAGGCCTTGAAGATTTTGTTAGAAACCCCAATGTGTTTGTTTGTGTCCCTATTGCTGAGGCAGAGAATACAAGTGAGGGTTTCGAAGATGATGATAAACTGAGCACATTTACTGACACAGAATGCAGCAAACAGGTAATAGATTTCTTTATTTGTGTTGGAACAGTAGACTTGTGGGGAGAGATGAAGGGAGGGAGGCACGTGTGGGAGAAGAGGGTCTCCAGCAGAATAGGGTGGGATATGTTGATCCATTTCCAGAGAGTTACAAAGTTCTGAACTAGAACCAAAAGTAAAAATATTTAGAGCAAGGGTAAATTGTCACTTGGAGCCTTTTAAAATCAGGATGCCTTCATGGTTTTAAAAGAAAATCGTGGCAGGAATTCCTAGCTGACATGCTGTAGTCCACAATGAACTTGGATTTTTTAATGTAAAAATTTATGTGAATAATGTCAACTCTTTTGGTATTATTTGTACAAAAGAGCAAAAATACGTGTTCAGCATGCAGAAAATTATCATGGATTCAGAATATGAATTTATAGGTCTGATCCTTACTTTGTATTTGTCCCTGCTGTGTGTAGTATGTAGCAATTATTAGAAGTGGATGGGATAAAGTTTGGAGTGGTTCTACTAAGGACATGTTTTTATACTACATCATATATTTACTACATTTCCTTGTGCTCTATGAATGTTTCAGTTCTGTTTTAATCGCAATTGTCATTCTGGTACCAGAATTTCCCACCTTAAGTTCCCCTCTTAATTCCTATGTAAAAAATCTCACTTAAGTTTTGAATAGCTCACTAAAATTCCTTCATTTGCCTCATGTATTGGGAAAAAGTTCTATCCTTAGGTAAAATCAGAGACTCAAAATGGTCCTTTCTTATGACTCCTGTCTGGAGATTCCCACTTTAAATCAAATTTATAGCTTATTGGTTTTCCCCCTCTGACTTGTACGCTCCCTAAAAAGGCAAAAGAAAGGCCCTCTAATTCACAGATTAATTTCAGGAAGAAAATCACCTGAGGCAAAGGGGAGACAGAGCAAGAAATTCAGGCAGCTGGAGTAAAGCATCAGGACTTTCCTCTGAGGAATTCAGTGTGCTTTATCTAGGAAAGGACAGGAAGAGTGAATTGTCATTTCCAGAAGAAAAGGAGGTAACAATTTTTTTTTTTTTCAGTGATGTTGACTTTCCAATACTGGTCAAACACAGGCATATTCCTGTTCAGGGATTTACCAGAGTGGAGTTTAGTGCCAGAAGAAGCTCTGAACTTGCAGTAGCTGGTCTGGCTGGACCAGAGCCAATGCTGGAGCTGGAATTCTGTGAGCAAAATCAAAGGGTTTCTAGGTTTTTAAAGAAAAATGTAAGGCTGGGAAAGAGAGCGTGTAGAAATGGGAAAACTACGATGTAATTTTGGTGGTAATTGTCAATAATTTGTAAAATGCTCTCTGACACCTTCCATTTATTGAATTCTGACTCCACAAAAAAAGGAGAATTAGCAAAAAAAAAAAAAATTTAGGCTTCCATGTGGGAAATGCCATCAAGTCTGCCTGTGTCCTACGTATCTTGGATTCAAGAAACACAATGCTTGAAATTAGTTTCTCTCTATGTTATTAAAGGTGGTCGTTACTAGTTTACAATATCTGTAAAATAACTTTGAATATAGAATACATTCAAAGGAGGAAAAAAAAGCATTGTGGAAACATGAAAGAACAAAAGCATAGAGTAAGTAATTGCTAACAAACTGCTGACTCACGACACATTGCCTTTGGTTAAATGGGATGGCAAAAAGCTTTGTAACTGAAGAATACAGGGTATGGTTCCAATTTGTACTTCCTAGATACTGCCATGGGTGCTCAGTTCCTGGCATGAAAATGGATCTATTTATCTGCATCTCCTGTGTGAATGCATCTTCCCATGATTTCGTGGCTTTAACCCAAGTAATTTCTCCTGTTTCAAGAACTACATACACTATATGCAGTTTAAAAGCTCTTCAATTTCCCAGCTGATTAGGCAGTTACATCTGGTTCATGTAGACAAATATTGTAATTATAGGGCTTTGGCCTCTATTTGAATGCACCCATTGGTACTTCTAAGCTTATGTCTTTAAAAATCACAAAGTTTATTCCATTACCAACACTACCTGTAATATTAGTACATAACCAGACTTTAATTTTGGGTTTTATTTGCTCATGGATTAATTTATTAATTTGGACCTGAATTAGAAAGGATCAATAACTGATATTACTGTGCTTGGTAGTTGGACAGTGTCAGCTCTTCTGCAGTCAGCACAGTGGATCTCACAAATCCTGAAGATGTTTTAAAGCAGATTCCAGAATTTTCTGAAGACTTCAAGACTCCAGAAGAATGTTTTCCAGAAGGTAAGATTCTCATGGTTTCACTGCTGGGAAGTGAGAAGAATGAAAACTCAACTTGTTTCTCTAGTGATGCTGAGCCAATAGGGTCAGATTATTTCCAATTAATTTTAGCTATCTGAAAACCAGCTAAATAGTCCAAATCACTTTCTAGTCAACACAGGGACTGAGACACTTGAAAAATAAACCCCCTTCCCCTTAAAGTAAATTGCTTTCAACTGGGACTTGGGCAGAGATCCTATTCCAAAAAATGGGTTTATTTTAGTGAAGTGAAATGAATTTCACTCTGTTGGACAGCAACCAAGTAACTCTGGGGGTTTAACATAGGAGAAGTGTGTTGGATCGGGTCTCACCTGGCCATGGTCACTTTAAACATCAGATTTATTAACACTTTGCAGCAGTAAAAGTATTCCTTGAATGACATTTCATGAACAATATCAAACAAAGGAGTGAAATAAGCAAAAGAAGGTGCTAGGATTAATTGAATTTCTATAGGGTGATGATCAGAGAATCATAGAATGACTTGGGTTGGAAGGGACCTTAAATATCATCCAATAATCTGAGAACTCTTTTCAAATCACCACACAATTTCCAGCTTTGCAAGTTTTTCTAGGATGTGTTCAGTACTTTTATGATTTCTTCCTACATACATGTATATTACCCTAGCATGTAACAACGTTGGCTTTCATAATATCAATCCTGACAAATTTGGTGGCTTTCTATGCTGGGGTTGCAGCCTCTCATCTTTGCTTTCCAAAGAGTGTGCAGAAACTGAGAAGGGCTTTTGTGACACCAAGACTCTTTCCATGGCCTTGAAGTTTTGTGTGCCCCAACAGCAGCAGGTCAGTGAGAGCCTGTCCAGTGCCTCAGAAATATCTTGAAATAATTGTCCAAGAAATAGTTGTCCACTTGAAATAGTTGTCCAAGGCAGCTCCACCTACTATGTATATAAATAGGCAAATTGGATGTATCCCAATTTTTTTTCTCTTGGTAAAACAGGGAAAACCAACAACAAATAAGCAGTAACTGTGACCCCTGACTTTATCCTATCCCCAGAAGTTTCCTGGCCATGCCTTCACATTCATGTTCATTCCTTCCATGCACTCATTGCTGTCTCTCACTTTCAGGCTGTGCTCGCTACTTTCATTGCTGCCTGGCTAGTGCTGGAAAATTTGGAGGAGAAACCTGGTGGAATCTGAGAAAAACCTGCTACCAGATTGTTGAGCACTCCTGGTTTGAATCCTTCATCATATTCATGATTCTTCTGAGCAGTGGAGCCCTGGTTGGTGTAGCACAGTTTCATGTATTCATGAGGGATTTTTTGCTTTAATTTGCACTCAGATAAGTTGTTTTTAGCAACAAATACAGTGAATATCTTTGAATTCATATTAAGGGAAGAGATTTCAAATAGCAGTCATTTATTCACCATTTTAATTATTGCAAATCTATTATTGATACTATTAAAAATTATAAGAGCATGAGCTAAGCTAAAAATATATATATCTCAGAAGCTACTTCTGTTCTGACTGTATACTGGATTTTTCTCAGGAAGTAATGTCACAATTGTGAAATAATGATATTTTATACCATTAAAACAAACAAGTGACTCTTAATACTTGGAAAAAAAAATACTTTGTTCTCTTCAATATATAAACTTTATGATACAAACTTCTAAAAATATATACTGTTCTCCTAGGATTTCATTGTGCAGGAAGGATGCATCCACAGGGCTCTGAGAAAAAGAAAGAGAAAGGCACAGGGAGAGTTAAACTTTTATCAGCTGGCATAGCTTTGAGTAACAAATGGTGTTCAGATGTATATTAAAACAAGTTGAATGATGAAGGGGTCTCAGGGTTGCTTGACTTTGATTGTACAAGGTTAATTTCTGATTTTTGCCATTTATCTCTATCTATTATGATTTCAGGCATTTGAAGACATCCATATACATAAGAGAGCTACAATTCTAGCGATGTTGGGATTTCTTGACAAAATGTTCACTTTCATCTTTGTCTTGGAGATGCTCCTGAAGTGGGTGGCTTATGGCTTCAAGAAGTATTTCACCAATGCCTGGTGCTGGCTGGACTTCCTCATTGTGGATGTGAGTTCTGCCTTTGCAGAATCCCTGATTATTTTCTGGATGTAAATTTCAAACAGTACCCTTAACTCCTGTAGCAATGGTGTCAGGATATTGTTCTCCAGGCACGGAAAATATGGTTTTGTTTGTTAGTTGGGTTTTTTTTAACAGAAATGAAGGAAATAGATGACAGGACTTTGCTAATACTTTTCTTTTGTCTTCGCACTCAGGTCTCTTTGATAAACCTCTTTGGCAGTACCTTTGGCCCCATGAAATCTCTTAGGACTCTCCGGGCTCTGAGACCTTTGAGAGCATTGTCACGGTTTGAGGGAATGAGGGTAAGACTGATTGCAAACTAGAGTTTGCTGAGCACATAACAGGTTTGTGACTCATTGCTGTGTCCTCATGAAGCTGACGTTTACCCTGAGTTCAGTTTAGTAACTATAAAATGAATTTTTTAAGAGACCCTTAGCTGTGCTCTTCTGCACTTGGGCGTTCCTTATAGACTTTCCTGGAGTGATTGATCCAAGTGCTGTTGAAACTAAAACTGGCCTAGGTGGAAGTTTGTTCCATTGCTGCTCAGTCATTCTTGTCTTCCTGTCTTACTGAGACAGGCAAAAATAAAGTAGAGAATGAGAACTGTGGGCACAATTATAATTTTTGAAATCTGATAGCAAGCTAACTCAGAGGAAAGAGTCACTTCAATTTTGAAAGTTTTTACTGGATTGATTTACAAAAATTGTAGCCTATTAAAAAGTACTTCACTTAAATCATTGTTTCAAATAGAGTTCTTTCAGAAAACGAAAGTGTTTGTCTGCAGAACATCGAAAGAGAACATGGAATAATGTGATGCTGCTGGACATTAATTACATTTATTTACAAATTTACTATTGTACAAATGCAGAGAAGGGTTCCCTTATCCATCTGATAAAATGTATCTGTACACTGTAATGTGAAACAGTAGGATAACCACAGTGGTATTTGGGCAAAAGTCTGGACCGTGGGATGTGCTCTGGCGGGTGAAAACAGGTGATAGAAATACCTCTTTTTTTTGAAGTGTATTTCTCCTCTCCCTTTTCATCCCAGGTTGTGGTCAATGCCCTCCTGGGAGCCATCCCTTCCATCATGAACGTTCTGCTCGTCTGCCTCATCTTCTGGCTCATCTTCAGCATCATGGGAGTGAACCTCTTTGCTGGGAAGTTTGGGAAATGTGTCAATATGACAGATGAGAATTCCGAATTAAACAGCCTGATCAACAACAAAACAGATTGTGAGGCATACAACAACACTGGAAAAATATTCTGGGTCAACGTTAAAGTCAATTTTGATAATGTTGGTTCTGGCTACCTGGCTCTTCTTCAGGTGGTAAGTGCTGTTTGCTCTCAGTAGCCAGGACCTTGTCAGGTGGGCTTGACCTTTTGTCTATTCCTAACTGGTCTCTGAGGGTGATTCAAGGAGTAAAATATTCTACAGCTCAAATCCCCTTGTAGCTGGCTGTTCATGCACACAAATGGGAAAAGACCCTGCTGTGATTTTCCAGGTGATAAAGGAACATTTGGTGGGCAAGTGCTGTTGCAGCCTCCAGCAGTTTCGTGGTCCTGAGAGCTGGAGTCAATCTCAGAAGGAAATCTGGGGCAAATAGTGACCTTTTCTGTCAGAATATGGGTTTGTTCAGCCATGAGGGCTGCACAGCCTTTAGTGCCATGCTGATGAAGGTTTGCTCATTATCAGAATCCCAGGATAAAGTGTTCTGCCCCTCCCTGGAGAGCTTTCACATCCCAATGAAGCTGAGAATTCCCCACACACAGCAGCAGCCAGAGCTCAGTGCTCTGTGTGTGTGAACATAGCAAAGGTTCCTGCTCCAGTTGGTGTCATTCAGATATTGCAAATTATGTGAAGACTTTTAAGGTTAAAGTTCAACACATTTTCCATCATCTCTCATTCCAGGCAACATTTAAGGGTTGGATGGACATCATGTATGCAGCAGTGGATTCACGAGAGGTCAGTCATTGTATTCAAACCACATTTTTTGTGAATGCTCCTGCTTTCTGCAAAGGTATTCGTTTTGTACCTCTGTATCTGTTGTTTGCCTATGCTAAATACTTCCAGTTTTTTTTTTTTTTTGTCAGGTGATGTAAACATTTAATCTGCAAATGCCTCATAGTATCCTAAAGCTCCTCTGTTGCAGTGGGGAGAGTGTTACAGTTCTAGATCCACCCACTTAAACAGAACAAAGTGGAATGACTTAGAAGGGAAAGAAATTGAAATGTAGAGGATGTCTTAATTTCATCATGTGTTCAGAAGAATAAAAGAATGTTTGAAGTGTTTTAATATTATAATATTGATAATATCATATATGAAAATATAAATAAATATGAAGAAGATATGAAATATGAAAATATTAATAATAGCATTTTCATATATTGATATGGTTTTTGCATGTGTCTTTCAATGTTTTTCTTCTTTATTCTTCAATTTGAAAAGTTATTTTTCTTCTTCTGGTTTTGTTTTTATTCATAAAAATAATCACAGAAGTTTTTTGCTAAGAAGAGAAAAAAGAACAACAACATATCTAGGCCAATATTTTTTAATGGCAAGAGCTTGGAAATGGATTTTGATATCATTTGGTTGATTTTTTATGTATTGAGAAATTGACAGCTTCTGTTATTATTGGAAGGAACTGAACTGGTACTTCTGCAATGCCTGTGAAAATCATGTCAAGAATATTCAAAAAAATGCTGTGTTCTACGCTATTGGTAGTTTTAAACTATACCACTTTTATCACAATTAGCAGTAAGGCTGTAAATCCTAATTCCTCCTGGAATCAATTTTTGAAAGGAGCTTCAGTTTGAAGATTATTCTGAATTGGGCCCATGTTTTCGTTATTTCTCAAGTTGCATCTCATTCTTGCAGAAAAATGATCAGCCAACGATGGAGAACAGTCTGTACATGTACCTCTACTTTGTGACCTTCATCATCTTTGGATCTTTTTTCACCCTGAACCTCTTTGTTGGTGTAATCATTGACAACTTCAACCAGCAAAAGAAAAAGATAAGTTTATTGGTTGTGCTTTAGAGAACAAGGAATCTAAAACTTCTATTGACATTTACCAGAGCATTAATAATTAAGTTACAAGAAATAACTTTTCTCCTTTCTTTTCCCTTGTAACCTGAACACCCAGATCTTCCCCAGACATTTCAAAGCCTCTTAAAATTTCATTCCTTTTTGGGAACTCAGCGTTAAAGGAGATTTGTTATTTAGAAAGTGATCTGCTACAGATGCTCTGATGAGTGATTTAGATATTCAGCAGGGACAGATTTGTTCCTGTCCATGTTTTTTGTTTGCATGCTTTTTGAGTGAGCTGAGTTTCACACCAAGACTTCTGCTCTGTGAATGTCTGGTTTGTGCCACTGATTTTTTGGACAGGGTAACATGATATGAAAAGAACCAATAACAGCAAGGTGTAAAAAAGGAAGGAGTGCCAGTTTCCAGAATTTTAGATATTTTGAGTACAATAGTTTTGCTTCTCAGCAAATAACAGTGATGTTTCTTTTTATACTTAGGTGGGGAAGATATCTTTATGACAGAAGAACAGAAAAAATACTACAATGCAATGAAAAAGCTGGGATCCAAGAAACCTCAAAAACCCATTCCAAGACCCTTGGTAAACTGAATTCTTCAATGGAAAAATACCTTGCAAAAATGCAATTTAATTCATTGAAAAGTGCAGATATTTATATATTGCATATAAATTATTCATACTGTCTTTACATTGATACTCATACAGTGCTCTAAAGTCAGTTCCACACCAAGAAGTTAGATGAATTATTTTACAGGTTAAATATTTATTAAGTTCTCTGCATAAATATTATTGGGTTCTATATTCACCTTGGAACTGATAATACTTCAGGATGGGAAGGGATTTTTAATGCCATTTTTATACTCTGCCTTTCTCCAATGTCTCCAACTTCACTGTAGCTGAGTGACTTTGCAACATAAAAATTGGAAATGCTGGAAACATGTAGGGATGAGTACTCCTTATTTTCATAACTGATGTCAGAAGTATTTTTTCCCCCTCTAGAACAGATACCAAGGTTTCCTTTTTGACATTGTAACATCCCAAATGTTTGATGTTGTCATCATGGGTCTCATCTGCCTCAACATGATCACAATGATGGTGGAAACCTACGAGCAAAGTGAAACGAAGACAAACATCCTCAGCAAAATCAATATTCTCTTCGTTACCATCTTTACTGCAGAGTGTGTGCTGAAATTGCTGGCTCTGAGGCAGTACTATTTCTCAAATGCCTGGAACATATTTGATTTAGTTGTTGTTGTCATGTCACTTGTTGGTAAGTAAAATTGGCAAATTCTTTACTAAATCAATTATTAATCTTTTTAGAAAAAAAAAGTAGTTAAAATTTATTAACTGCAAAGAGTCATAGACATGTAAGTTGTAATACTGTAAAGTCTTAAGGGAAAAGTAAGTAAAGTCCCCACCATGATAATATTAAATAATATTAAATGAAATTTAAAACAATTCTTTTAGTAAAAGTGTGTATATATTTATGATGGCTCTTTAGGGGTTTCTTTTTCTCATCTGAAATACAGAATGAATAACCCATCATAGCAGTATCACATTATATGACAATTTCCATTGTCACAGATTTAGTGCCAACTAAGAAATATTCAATCAGATTGATTATTGGGTTTTGTCATCTGTGTTTTTGACAGATGACTGAAAAACAGAGAAATAGGAACACTGGAATATGTGTAGAATAGTAAAATTGGAATTAGAGTGTAGCCTGTAGAATTCAGTTTCTGTAAATTCAGACATTGCTGACTGAAAATAAAAGTTCACACTTTGTAACAGGATAGAAAAGATCACCAAAAATACATTAGTTTTTGTTTGAAGGGATTGCAATGGGAGAATGGGGTAAAGAGCTCTGTTGCAAATTTGAGCTTCCTGCCAATTTAACTATTCCTAAGAGTAGCACTGCCCTATCAAAAGACATTTAGGGGAAGAAAGATACTTCATTTCTTTGCTATGACTCATGTCTTGAGTAAGTAAGATTGCAATAAGATTATGGATCTCTCTTGAGAAATTAAGTTTCTGGATTGTAAATCCAGAAAAATGTATTCAAACCAGCTACACTTAAAAAAAACCAAACCCCTTCTAGTGCTACTAGGTGTCATTTTTTTCATTCAAACAAAGAAAAAATAACATCCATGTGTAGCTCTGTCCCTGATTGAACCAAAAGCCATTGTAGAGTGGCATGCACAACTTCTGTGTTCATCACTGTGTTTGCTTCTACATACCTTGCCTACATTATCTAAATGCCATGACATGGCATTATATCTTGTTTTCTTAGTTTAACTTTGTAGTGTCAGTATTCAAAGACAAATGTAGAAGCTAACCTGAATCTGCTGAAATATTCATGCAACCAGAGTCAAAGAAAACCATCAGTCTCCAAGGGTCAACTTATACAGATATTTGAAGTTGGGCACAGAAAGCTGCTTGTCATCTTTAGTGCAACAGGGACTATCCTCTGATGGCTGAAGAATGTAACTCATAATTGCTGATTTCTACAGCTATTTTTTTCAATTCAGCTTCTCCTAAAAGTTATTCTGGTAGGCCTTAGCAAACACACATCAGATATTTTTGAGCTGTGAAGATATTACTATTCCAGCCTCATTACTAGTTACAGAAAAATGTGATATTCTAACGAGTTGTTATCCTTTCCTTTTCAGCCTTACTGCTTTCCAGCATTGGCAAAGCCTTTGAACATTTCTTACCACCCACACTCTTCAGAGTCATTCGTTTGGCTCGGATTGGCCGGATCCTGAGACTCATCCGGGGAGCCAAAGGAATTCGAACTCTGCTCTTTGCCTTAATGATGTCCCTACCTGCTCTGTTCAACATTGGCCTCTTGCTGTTTCTGGTCATGTTCATTTATGCCATTTTTGGCATGGCTAACTTTGCCTATGTGAAGATGGAAGGTGGCATTGATGACATGTTCAACTTCCAAACCTTTGCTAACAGCATGCTCTGTCTCTTCCAAATCACCACGTCAGCAGGCTGGGATGGTCTTCTCAGTCCTATTTTAAACACTGGGCCACCATTCTGTGATCCAAACATAAATGGTACCATAGGTGAATGTGGTAAACCTGCCACAGGTATTATTTATTTTGTAAGTTACATCATTATATCATTTCTCATTGTTGTAAACATGTATATAGCTGTTATCCTGGAAAACTTCAATGCTGCCACTGAAGAAAGCACAGAGCCTTTAGGGGAAGATGACTTTGACATCTTTTATGAAATCTGGGAGAAGTTTGATCCCGAGGCAACTCAGTTTATAACTGTCTCTGCACTTTCAGACTTTGCGGATGCTCTGTCTAAGCCTTTGCGTGTACCAAAACCAAACAAAGTTGAACTCACAGCAATGGACCTGCCTGTGGTCAGTGGGGACAAGATACACTGCTTGGACATCTTGTTCGCTTTCACCAAGAGGGTGTTGGGAGATTCTGGGGAGCTGGACACTCTGAAAGTACAAATGGAGGAGAAATTCATGGCTGCCAACCCATCAAAACAATCCTACGAGCCGATATCGACGACGCTCAGCCACAGGCAGGAGGAGGCATCAGCCACGGTGATCCAGCGTGCCTACAGGAGCCACCTGCTCCAACGCTCCCTCAAACAGGCTTCCTACCTCTACCAGCACAGAACCTGCAGCTCTGACACTCTGGGAGATGCTGCTCCAGAAAACGAAGGACTCATTGCATCCATGCTGAGCGCAAATTATGGGAGGAGCCTTAACAAGTCTGAGACTTCGTCCTCGGTGTCCATCCCTCCGTCGTACGACAGCGTCACAAGAGAGAGTAGTGGTAATCTCGTGGTTGAGAATGGAGAAATAACAGGCAGTCAACAATCTCCAGACATTAAGTAGTTAGTTGGTGACAAAGTTGTTAAGAATATTTTTAACTTTTCACAGAAGATGATATTGTAAATACATGTCAGCTGAGGCAGCCTCCCTATGAAACCAGGTGTGTTGATGGTGATCAGTTAATTATGGCAGCTGGAGAATTGTAGCCTTTGGCTCTGCTGTGTTATGTTTTCTTCAATATTCACCTATTCAGAGAAAAGTTTTGGATCTGTTTGATCAAGGGCATCTCACTGCAAAGCAGGTCCCACAGTACCCAGGTGTTCACAGAAGTGATAGGCAACCTCAGCTGATATTTCCCCTCTACAGGAAGCAGAGAAAAGTCCAAGCACTAATGGATCTACTGGAGAACAGAAAATGAATGTCAATATGAGTAGAAATTTAGGAATGGAAAGGAGCTAAAATTGATTTCATTCCTAATTGATACTATCATTATAAATCTGTTGAGCAAAGGGCTGTTGATTTTTTAATTTTTTTTTTTTTATGTTTGGGGACAGATGTGCCACAAACATAGACCCTGCATGATCCACAGATATTCCACAATGTAGTGGAATTCTTCCCATATGATCGATTTACAGAATAAACCATGGCATGTATGTTATCATAGTTGTGTTACTGAAGTTTAATGAAATAATAAATACAAGTCTTAGTATTACAGAAGTCATACTGAGCAGAGCAAAACCTTGTTTTATGTTTTGCCTGTGAGGATTATTTTTTAACCTGGTTTCCTCTGGCAGTGAGGTGAAGGCAGCTGTACCATCAGTCACCCCATAAAAACTTGTGTTTATTGCATATTTTCCTCGAAGTTCACCTAATGGTTGAGTTTTGTGTTCAAGTTTATACTTGACAATGTGGTAGAGAAGAGAAACACAAATGAACATTTCTACTGGCTGGAAATTGGTAATATCACTTCAGCCACTCCCTTAGACACCAGAAACCCATGGTGGGGAGCTCCACATGAGACCCATTAGTGATGTCCTTGGTCGTAGTGATGAACACCATCCATGGCCATGGATGTGTCCCATTGGAAGTAGAAGCCTTTCTCCCTCCCACCTGTGCTTCTCTGATGGGAGAAGCAGCCTTCTCTCTCCTGCAAAGATTACAAGAAACCAAATTATCAGTAATGTGGGCAAATCTGGATTGAAGAAATCTGGGTTAGGAAATCTGGGTTGAAGTACTTGGGTCTGGGGTTAACGTAAGGCTAAGGATGTAATAATAAATTCTACTTCTCATGGAACTATGTGTGCAAATGGGCTCTCATGGTTTCTCACCTCACCACATTTTCCTTATGAAGTCCTTTATCTTCATGTCCTTATAGCTTGGGCTTCTCAGAAAAACATATCCCCAAACACTACTTAAACTTCTGTCCTTTGCACATTTACTTTGGAGATGCTTCCAGCTGATGCACTCTGCTGTCTCAGGACTGTTTTGTTTCCCTTTGTCACGTACTAGATGTACTCACAAATTGCCCCTGACATTTTAATGTCTTACATCCACTAACGTCTTTAAAGTTTAAGATGCTTTTTATTTTTCTTAGTTGCAAGGTTGCAGCTGTGTGATCACTGTCGAGTCTGGTAGGTTCTGGCAAGGCTTGGTTGAGCTGTTCCCTCCACACTGATTTCAACCAGAAAACAACCCAGGTTTTGTGATGGAGGGGGACCTTCTGTGTACTTTTTTTGCAACCTGCAGCAAGTTTTCTTGTCTCTTGAGTGCCCCTTCTCCCTGGTAGCAGTTACATTCTTATGTCTTGTCTTGCTTTCTTCTCCTGTCTTTCCCACCTCTTCAGATTGTGAGCTTTTTGGACAGAAATTCTCTTTTACTATGAACGGTAAATTACACCTAATAACGAGACTCTGTTTTCAGTTAATATTGTCTGAAGACTGTTGCAAATAAATAATATTTATAGTACCTTTTAGTTTCATCTGTGGTATTCCCTTGGCTTCTCCCTAATCATTCCTGAAACTGTTGCACCTTAAATTAGTTTTGACTAATACTCCCTCAGATTTTAAGGTAGGTGCACAGTGAATCTGTGTTCTACCAGAAAAGTCAACAGCTCTGTGCCTTTGGAACCCAGGACCTCGATTCCTTCAAATAAAAAATAAATCTCACAACTACAAAATAATTAATGAAATGAAATGGGTTTATTTGGCTAAAATTATTTTTTAACCATTTTCACAGCATGTGAACAACCACAGCTGAGGAGCTGACTCCATGGCACTGGTGGGATGGTATTTCCCAGCTCCAGCCTGTTCAATGTCAGCTTCTCAAGATGTGCAGGATCCATTGAGGAGCAGTACTGAGCCACGTGCATCATTGTCATGGATTTGGGGGTGCACTGAACAGCCCTGGTATCCCATACTCCCAGGAGATTGTATTAAATTCATCCATACCTGAATGTGGTGCGACTCATCTTTGCCAGTTTGTGTGCCAGGAAAAAGGGTTTCTGATTGTAAGAACAATAAATTGTTGGTCAGATAAATACAAACCTCACTGATGTCCTTCTCTCTAGAAAGGCCATCCTGAAACAGAGCCAGAGCTCCACCAACACAGGAGATCAGATGCCAAAGTTCATTTGGTACTCTAAGTGAATTGTTTGTTGAAGCAAGAAACGACGAGTACCCTCTAGGGTGAACTTTACCTTCTGCAGAAACTCTGAGCAATGTGATACTGTCTTAGGGAAAACAGTTCCCTTGCCATGGTCTTTAATCACAGAATCAAAGAATGGGTTGGGTTGGGTTGGGTTGGGTTGGGTTGGAAGGGACCTTAAAGATCATCTTGTTCCACCCCCTTGCCATGGGCAGGGACACCTTCCACTATCCCAGGTTGCTCCAAGCCCCATCCAGCCTGGCCTTGGGCATTTCCAGGGATTCAGGGGCAGCCACAGCTTCTCTGGGCACCCTGTGCCAGGGCAGCACCACCCTTATAGCAAAAAAACCTTATGACCAAGCTGAACCTACCTTCTTTCGGTCTAAAACCCTGATAAAAAGTCTCCCTCCATTTTTCTTACAAACCCTCTTTATATAATGACAGGCCACAAGAGAATTTTGTGAGCCACAAGAAGGTCCCAACCATTTGAGAGATAAAATTCTGAATATAAGCACAGCAGTTAGAAAATGTGCCCTTAGAAATAAATAATCCTACAAATCCTTCTGGTTCTCCTCTGAGCCTCTTAATTTTGGATCCTACTGTTGTCCTTACAAACATCATGCTTTCCTGTGGTGGCTGTGACATATAGCCTTGTTTCCAGATGCATTGTTGTCCTTTTTGGTCATTCAGAGCAATATTTTATGTGATTTTAGTCATTATTTTAACCAGGCTGCATTAACAGCATGGTCTCTTCAACAGTTACATCTTCCATAAACTATAGATCACTTAAAATTTTTCCCCAAATTATAACATTTTAAAGAGGTTTATTAATAGGGACCACAGAACATTGAGGCCTGAGGGCTTTTCCCTTTGACAGCCAACAAGAAACACGAGCTCAACAACATGATGTATCAGTTTGTTCCTTTGATAGTGATGTGGAACAATAAATTTATTGTGGAACAATACATACACCAATGAACAACATGGGAATTCCAGAACACCTGTACCCCTCTGTAGTGGGCTTCATTTCACCACCTAAAGCACACACATTTTTCATAGGAAATAAAAATAATGGAAAATTCTTGAATTATTTGCAAGCCAGTCAAAAGTGTTAAAGGGGGCAGGGGGGAAAAAAGAAACTAATGAATAAAAAACTATTTTCTTCATCAATAAACTGGACCTGTAGCATAAGCTAAACTAACTTCAGCATTGAGACTATCATTAATTGAATCACATGAATAATTTAGTTGTGTTTCTCAGCTTTTGGGCAAATTGATGGAGCTCTCTGGCATGAAACTCCAATTCTGCTTGAAAGAAAAGTGACATTTTTTCCTCCCATTCACCAGACATCTTTGTTATTCGACAGTTGTGAATTAAAACTGGATCATGTACTGGGAAGCAATGCTAGGATGAATAATAATGTGTGAGATGAGAAGAGATTCAAGTTTAGTTTGTTCAGCCTAGAAATAACAGCTGAGAGGATGCATAGTAACTCTTGAGGGAGAAAAATGTTTAAAAGACAAATACAATAGTCAGAGGAAAATTAACTTGTATATTAGGGGTGGCTTCTGTTCTGCAGAGGATAGAGTCACAAAACTGCTTTTAGCAGGAGCAGAGAAGCCAATTTGACTGGAAGGTAAATAGTTACACGTGTTTTCAAGGGGTTATTGTGCCTCAACACTTTCAAGGGGAGCTGTGACCCAACAGGCTCCTTATTTCCTCTCAAAACGACTTGAATTTAGTAAAAATAAAAGCTGGGAATCTACATGTGGACAGGGAAACTTGTTGAATGCTTCCTCCTAGTGGTTTTTGATCAAAATGACATATTCAACATGCAAAAAAAAAAAAAAAAAAAGAGGGGCCTCTGTCTCAAGCACAGAGACTGAAACCTGAACAGATAAATAACTGCCTGAAAAAGTATCAGCAGCAAGCAGAGAGCTTAGAGGGAGGGAGAGGAGGATTGTGCTAAAAGAAAGCTGGAGTTTAAAGGTCAGAAGACAAAATGAGGGAGAATTTCCAGTGTAAAAGAGAATTAGGCCATGAATAGGAAGCTGAAACAGTAACAAATAAATCATTGGCTATACCAGAAAGAATAAGAAAAAGTAAAGAAGGTGTGAGTTTGGTTTAAAATGAGGCAGGGATGAGGTTTTGGATAACTTTTAAGTTTATCTATCTATATATATTATAAATATTGGGTAAATAATCTCCTTAATTTTTAGTGAAGACAATTGTCAATATGGGTAAATATTTTCCTTGGCAAACAAGAAGTGTTTGAATGGAAATGTGAGTAAATCCATGGATGGACACAGAAGGAAATTAAAGCAATGAAGCTGGGATCCAGAATAACCCCTTTGCAAAAATGCTGTTGAGAACTGGCACATGAACCTGCAGATCTCTCTCTAAGGATTTTGAGAACCTGTCAAAACAGGAAAGGTGGCAGGAGAGAAAAAAACCCACAAAATCCAGCCTAAATGCAATACTTGTATTAGAAAAGGAGGTAACAAGCAAGAGCAGACAAGAAAAAACTTGCTAATCTGAATTAAGTATATTGCAGGGCTGTGGGACACATTTTGGAGGGGAAATAATCAAGGATTTGAAGGAAAGTAGAAAATGGAAGAAAAAAGGTTTGAAACCTATGTACTAAGAAATAAGAATGTGGCAGATCTCACCCCCTGGTATCCTGAGAGAACGTAACAGGGCAGAGCATGAAGTGCTCTACTGGGGGCCAAATGGGGACATTGGTGCCAAATATCTTAAAGGTGGGTTTGGCTTTATTTGACTAAAGTAATTTGTTCTGCTGAGGTTGCAGCTCTTGGCCTGAGGACATCAAGGAGAGTGTTTGCCACCTGGTAATTTTTTTCCCAGTTAATCAGCCTCACATTTAAAATCACAAGCTTATCTCTTCATTTCAATTAGCTCGACTTCAGTGCCAAGTCACTGGTTCTTGATCCACCTTTAATGCTATTTTAAGATTTTATTTAGTACCCTCAATGAAAATATTACTCACTATCACCTCTGTATTTATTATTTTAATGTGAGTGGAAGGAGCTCTTTAAGCCTCTCACACAGGCATTTTCTCAACAATCAAGCAACATTTTGGCTCTTGTCAACACCTTCCTACACCTAAAAACCAAAAACACAGCTGAGTTTAGCATGGTCCTTATAGCCAGCATGGGATAAAGGCAATATTCACCTCCCTGGGTGGAACTGCAGAGCAGGAGCCAATGGTCAGGAGCTTAATTGGATGTGACAAGGAAAGGGTTAACATGCTCACCCATCAGGTGACAGCTGACAGGGATAAATAATCAGGAAACAAACTATTTATAAGGCAGGAGAGCANTCCATTTTTGCTAGAAAAGTAGTTAAATAGTTACTCCATGTGTAAAAGAAAATGGGGCTCATTGTCACTGCATTATGAAATTCCTGCCTGTCTTACCCATATTTGCTCTTCAACTTTCCTTTTACTTTAAACAATCTGTGGAAATTAGCTTTTGTTTTGCCTTTTCTTTTTTTTCTAATAGGAATATGAGAATGGAAAGGGCTAAGGAATAAAAATCAGTTAGAAAAAGCAATATATGAGAAGCAACAGGTGGTGAGAAGTACTTTTCCAGCTTCTATTCTTGCTGTTGGGACTCCATAATGCCCTGAAAAGAGGGGGGTGTTGCAGTCTCCCACCTCTTCTCAAGACCAAAGTTAAATGTTAGGGTTTTGTGTTATTTTCTGTGGATGGCTATGCTTGTGTTGAGCAGAGCAATTCCCTCCAAAAATCCGGCAGAAGCTCCAATCCTATCTCATTTACAGTCACTCCCAAATCAATGCTTGAAAACAGAGGAAAGAGTAAATAAAATAGACTCTGAGAGCACTTGAATATTGCAGAGGAGAAAAAAAAATTGGACTTTGCTTGATGCTGAGGAGAATATTCAATATTCAGTCAGGGCCTGACCCTGCACTCAGAGGGATCAGCTTGGAAAAGCAAGATGTGGTGGTTCAGTGTGTGCATGGATGGGCTTTAGTGGGATGTTTCCAGTCAAGGAATCTGGTTCTTAAGGACTCTGTTTGTCAGAGGTAGGATATTTTTGCATTAAGGATGAAATATGAAAATCTTGAGTAGCTATGGGCTTGTATAAAATCTCCTCCAAAGAGGTAAAACAGAAATATTTGAAAGATTCCTCCTTTTTTAACAGGTTGAATTTTTGGATGCTTGGACAACTCAGCGACTTCAATGTAATTTTTCCCAGGAGGTAACTGGGCCTGCTGCATTAGCTGCCAGATCTAGCCTAGTCTAAAACTGCTTTCTGTATGAGTAAAGATGAGGGGGGAAATTGGTGCTGGGATGTGCTGGAAATATAAAAACAAGAGTGGGAGTAAGCAGGAGAGGGTGAGATGTTTGCAGGCTGCTGGCAAACAGACGAAAGAGAGAAGAAGAAAACCCAAAGATGTGATGGTTAATGCTTGACTCCTCATCTCTCAGGCAAAAGATCTTTATCTCCACCCATGAGTTTTCTCATTTTTTCCTCTTCTGATTCTCTCCCTGATCCTGCTGGTGGGGGAGTGACTGAGTGGCTGCCTGGGATTAAACAACAACAGACTTTTTGTCATGCTCAACGTGCAGTTTGAAGGGTTAGAGACAATGAGAGATTTGATTGAAATGTGCTAGATTGATTTGATAGCTGTTATTGCCATTTAGCTATTAATTGGCTCCTGTGCTTGCCATGGGGCTCACTTGCCTGGCTGTGTATTAGAGCCTCGTTAGTGACTCCTTTTTGCAATTGCAAAGATCAATTTACTTGATCAAGATACTCTGCAGTGTTTTGATAACAGCCCTGGTGATGTGCCTGGGCTGGCAGATGGCCAGGGCATCACAGGTGTGTCTGTGCTGCTGAACTGGACAGGCTGGGACTCCAGGAGCTCCAGTCAAAGGGACTGTGAATTGTGGATGAGCCCGTGATGGAGCAGAGATCCCCTGGAGGAGCTGATGCTGGAGCAGGTTAATGCCTGAAGGAGGCTGTGATCCTGTGAGGATTGCCACATTTGTGAAGAGCTGCAGCCTGTGGGAAGGGCCTGAGTGGGAGAAGTTTGTGGAGAACTGTTTGCCACGGGTGGAACACCACCCTGGGGCAGGGGAAGCTGAGGTGCCCCTGAAAGCTGAGATGAAGATGATGGTGAGGAGCAGT
The DNA here is from genome assembly GCA_013400955.1 of Drymodes brunneopygia. Lineage (NCBI taxonomy): Eukaryota > Metazoa > Chordata > Aves > Passeriformes > Petroicidae > Drymodes > Drymodes brunneopygia. Next base: position 150,463 of record VZTZ01036875.1, on the reverse strand, counting down.
TCCCTGCAGCCATGGAGGACCAGGATGTGCCCCAGAGCAGGAACCCCTTGTGGCAGCCAGGCTGGGGATGAGGGGAGGAGATCCCTGCAGTGCTCAACTCTGGAACCTGGCCCCAAAGATTGCAATGGATGTAACCTTTGAATGCTGTCAGCCATTACTTGAGCTACATGCTACAGGAATCTCTGTAACAGGAGCCACAGGAACCAGGGGAGGAAAAGCATTAAAAGAAGCAGTGCAAGAGCAGAGTGACTTGACCTGAGCTGGATTTGGTGCCCAGTAACTCAGTGCAACATATTCCTCCTGTCCTGAGTGGCCATTGTGGCTGATGGAGCCCAAAGTCGTGGACTAAATGAACACAAAGGACCTTGTGGTGCAGACCTTGTTAGGAAAATTACTCTGACTGTTGATGAGACTCTCTGGCCATCACATTCCCACCACCAGAGGCTTTTGCTGCTGAGACTGAAGCTCCTTCACAGCAGACAGCTCCAGTGAGATGATGGGGGCTCTGCTTGGCTCCCTTCCCTCCTCTCACATGCATGCAGGCCAGGTTTCATGCCCGTTGTGTGAAGAACTGGAAGTTCATGTCCTCTGTTCTTGGGCTCTGGTCACTCAGCTCATCTGTTTATTGTTTTGAAGGATGGGAAGGGAGGTCATAGTTAATGAAGTTGTGTTGGATATTTTATTACCTGACCATGATGCAAATGATCTGGAACAAGGGGTGGAACGTGCTGGGTTTGCCTGGGGTAAATTTTCTTCATGGTAACTAGTGTGGGACTATTTGGAATTGTGCTGGACATGGGTTTTGTAACATGGAGGTGTTTTTGTTATTGCTGAGCAGGGCTTGCACAGAGCCAAGGCCTTTTCTGCTTCTCACAGGGCCTTGCTGGTGAGGGGAGTGGGAGTGCATGGAAAACTGGGAGGTGACACAGCCAGGACAGTTGACCCTAACTGACCAAGGGATTCCAGACCATATGACATCATGCTCAGTGTATAAAGTGGGGAGGAAAAAAGAATGATGTGGGGGGATAGTGAATGGGATGGTGTTTGTCTTCCCAAGTCACCATTATGTGTGATGGAGCCCTGCTTTCCTGGGGGTGACTGAACTCCCATGGGGGATGCAGAATGAATTCCTTGCTTTGCTTGTGTGTGTGTGTGTGTAGCTCTTGCTTTATATATCTCAACCCATGAACTTTCTCACTTTTGTTTTTCCAATTCTCTCTGATGCCACTGGTAGGGAGTGAGTGAGTGGCTGTGTGGTGCTGAATTACTGTCTGGGGTTAAACTATGACATGCATATAAAAAGTAATTATTTTTATTGTGTAGCATTCACTCTAGGGTGGAGCTCTGCTCAAGGCTGGGTCTCTTGGCACTACCAAGAAGAACCTGGTCCATCCTTGACACCTCCCTTCAGATTGATACATATCTGTGAGATCCCCTCCCAACCACCTCTTCTCAAGGCTGAACAGGCCCAGGTCCCTCAGCCTTGTGACAGAGATCTCCAGTCCCTTAATCACCTTTGTAACCTCCACTGGGCCTGCTCCAGGAGCTCTGTGTCCCTCCTGTCCTGAGGAACCCAGGACTGGACACAGCACTCCAGATGTGCCTCACTGGGGCTGGGTAGAGGGACAGGATCCCCTCCCCAACCTGCTGCCAGTGGTCTGCCTTAAAGGAGGTTGTAGGCAGGTGGGGACAGGTCTCCTCTCTCTGATAACAAGCAGTAGGATAAGAGGAAATGGCCTCAAGTGGCACCAGGGTAGGTTTAGATTGGATATTAGGAGAAATTTCTTCACATAAGGGGCATTCAGATGTTGGAACAGATTGCCCAGAGAAGTGGTGAAGTCACCATCCTTTGGAAAAGTCCAAAAATTTTGTGGGTATGGCATATAGGGGCAGGGTTTAGTGGTGGACCTGGCAGTATTAGATTAGGGTAATGGCTGGGCTTGAAGATCCTAGAGGTCTTTTCCAGCCTAAAGGATTCTTTGCAGTATCAGGTTGTGTTTTAGAGCTGAAAGAGCTTGAGGGCAGCCCTCATGTCCACCTGGGGCTCCTTAGGCTGATCAGCTTGAAGATGCTGAAAAAATGGATGATAATCTTGGAATTCAGTCTCAGAATCACAGAACCATTTATGTTGAAAAGACCTCTAAGATCATGGAGTCCAACTATCAACCCAGCATGGTCTCCTCCCTGGCTGTCCTCACTCTGTCCTCTTTTCAGGACAAAATATTGTCTCATCTTTTTGATCCATGGGCATTTTTGCAATTAAGATGGATAGTTGGAGCTGAGTAGACTACAAACCCTGGATTTGAAACTTAATTTAAGGATGAAAGGATCAATGAGGAGCACCAGAGAACGGTTTCTACATCATCTTTGTCCTTCAATGCCCTTACAGGAAACTCTCTATGAGAATAGGAACAGGATTTGCCTCAGATTGGTCAAGCTTTTATCAGAAATTCTGAGTCACTTAACCACTTGTGACCACAATTTGCCCAAGATCTGGCCTGTCTGAGCATCAATAGGCCCAGAGCAGTCCCAAGGAAGTCCCCAGGATTGTTTCTGTGCTGAAAAATATTGTGGTCATTATTGCTTAGGTCTTTCTACCCCAAGCACTTCCCAGAAGCTGAAATGGCAAAGTTTGAATACAAACTAATAGGCTTTGCAATTAATAAGGAGTGTTTCAAATTAAACAATAAAAAGGAGATGGTTCATGACTCATGTAAAATATTAAGTAAATGTAGTGGAAGGTAGTTTACCTTTAATTAGTGTTAAAATAGAGCAGGGAGAGCACGATGGACTGCAAAGAAAAAAGAGGGTTCAGAGTGCTAAACGCAGAAAATTATCACTTGGAATTTCCCTGCAGTCCTTGTGGGGATTTTCTTGTTAGCTCTGCCTCAAACATGTTTCTCAAGGTTTGTTTCTGACTGCAGGTTGCAGGCGGAGTTTGAAATCAATCAATCAAGCAGCTTACTCTGACTCTGCCAGAGATGTTTTTAGCTCTGGTGTTCTGTTAGAGAGGTGGCAGGAGTAAAAAGATTTTTGTGTCTTGAATTTGTGCTTTTGGCACAAAAATGAAGGAAAAAATTTTGACTTTACGCTTTGCAAATGCTCATTGTGTGACCAGTCCTTTTTAGGAGGCTTTACCTGTGTAGGGTAAGAGGGTACTTGGATATCTTTTCTTCCTCCAAAAAGCACAGAAAGCTTTTCTGGGAGCTCAGGCTCTGCCTTTCTGACCCTGCTAATCACTAACCCCCCTGTAAATACTTTTCCCCTCTTGTGTTCCTCTGCTCTCTGAACTGCCTCATCACCAAATATCTGTGCTGGCCACAGGTGGCAAAAGCATGGTAATGGGGCATAATTCAGCCCAGCCCAGCATAACCTTCTTTCCCCTATAAATTAAAATGCAGCTGTCTTCTGGTTAGACATAAAGTGGCCTACTTTTGGAGGGATTGAGAGGTGAGCCATTTCAGGGAGAGGAAAATTAATTTTACTTTAATGATGTGAGCTGTTATGTCTATCAGAGCACTGAATGCTTTCTTCACACATGGGCACAGTGGTTGACAGAGGCATTGCCTGCCTGTAACATTTTTTTCCCCTATTAAATTAGATTAGCTCACTTTAGGGTTATATCTTTGAGTCTGATTGAACAAATGTAGCAATTTACCCAGGCGTTACAGGATTTCCCCGTGGATGCTTGATGAGAGCTGCTCCGTGAGGATGATACACTTAATTAAAAGGCAGAAGCTGGAGACTGATACAGATGTACCCTGACACAGCAGCTGGGTTTGTGTCAGGCTCTCTTTGCTTATTGGAAGTGAAGTGGGGGGATGAGAAGGAACCAGGGCTCTCATTACAGAGGGAGGAACAAGCCCAGATCCCAGACTGTGTTACACAATGAAGTTTTAACATCATCCCTGATGTGATTCACTGTGGGATCCACACAGGACGTTTGGCATAGGGGGTTGACCTTATTTTTTCATATAGCATGGTGTGGTTGTAAGGGGGTCCCTGCCCTGCTGGTTTGTTTATTCCCTCTCAGTGGGGCTGGGAAGCCATCAGGGAAGGGAATTTGTGGGTGTCCTCCTTGTAGGAAGGTCACTATGGGAAGCCCAAACCCCTTTTGCCAGGTTAATAAAAGAACAATGTATTGGTGATGTCCCTTACTTCACCCCACGTGCCCTCAAATCTCCCATCTTTGGGCAGGAAAAACCCCTTGTTATCCTGGTCTCTCCCTTTATTTCAAAGATTAAATCAAATGTCAGTATTTTTCTTTCCCAGTAGAGGGAAGTGTTGGCTAAACTGAGTTTTGCGTGCAGCAGCCTCCTGGCACCTCGTGCTAAAGGAGCTTCTCACAGCACTTATCCCAAGTGGTAAAAGGGTTTATAAAAAGTTGAGGTCTGTGGAAAGCAGAAGCTCTCCACTGAGTGCTAGCAAGGTGGGAGGGCATGGAGAAACCTTTCAAATTGTGAAGGAAAATACTTCTTTTTCTTTTTCACCGAGTAGAGTTTTGCAAGGAAAAAAAGGCACTTATAACCCCTTTTTTTTGTTGTTGTTTTAAGAAAAAACCCCACAGAATATGTTTTAAACTGAAACTGTTCTCCAAATTCAGGGCTTCAAGAACTGCATATTTCCCAGTTTCTTTGTTTGCTTAAAAAGGCAGTGACAAACGTGTAGGGATATGGGTTGAAAGAAAGGCTTTATGAGCAACTTTGGGAGAACAAATGGATCTCTGCAACCAGCACTTCTGTCTATAACCCCTTTAAGAATGCACTGATCACTTTGAGGGGGGGGAAAAGATATTTTTTTTTGGAGAGAGGTGAAGAGAAAGATGACACCAACTGATCTCCCATAGCATTCATTTTGCTGCTGGTGCTTACTCCCACCTGACATGCACATTTATTAGGGTTCAGCTGACTTGCCTGAACTTCTACAGACGTTCAGTGAGCCAGCATTACCTGACTGCTTCTTGCAGAGAGGAAGATTTTGGCAAGGTAGCACGGGTTCAATCAATTTTCCTCTCTCTCATCACACTGCCTATAGGGCTCCAATTAACATGGCTACTTTGTGATTAGTNGGCACTAGAGTTGAAAATTTACAGAATTAACTCTTATGGACTGCAAAAGAAAGACAAGAAATTATTCAGGAGCAGGGGATGGGACATAAAGTGAAATTTTGTGGCTTTTCCCTCCTTTCCCTGGTTGGGCTACTAAATTTGTGACAAAGGTGCTGCTGGCTCTTCACCTTGAGATCATTGCTGTTGTGGTTCTGAAGGAAGAAGGGAGGACTCTGGGGATCTTCATTAATGAATGAGTGGAGCAAAACTGGGGTGGGATGAAAGAGAATATTAAAAATATTTTAATATATAATAGTATATATTATATAAAATAAAAATTCCCTTGAACATGCTATTCAGCCCCAGAACAGACATGATCACCTGTTGTGTCATCAGCACAGAGAGTGCTGTGCTGCAGTCTGTGAATCATGGAATCACTGAGGCTGGAAAACACCTCCAAGATCATTGAGTCCAACCATCAAATTAACTCCTCCTTCACAGGAAGAAGCAGTAGGTTTGTATACCTTCTCTCTGTACAAGCCTAACTGCCTCGTGACAGTATTTTTTAGCTGTTTGGGGCAAGAAATGCCTTTTTTTGATGTCATAGCTCTGTGATAGGAATTTCTGTAGGTCTGAGTACCTCCCCCAGGGATGCTGGTTCTGCTGCCCAAGAACTGGGAGCGTTTCTGGGTGCAGAGAGCACTGATAGGGTGGGACCACACCGTGACTACCCCAGTGTGGAGGATTTCCAGCAGAGCTCTGCTGCTGGGATGAGCAGTGTGACCCCAGCAGCCATCCTTGCACAGAGTTTTTGCTCTGGTGTGAATCCTTTCTTTTGATGGAATTTAAAAATTATGTTGGAAATCCACTAAACATCTCTGAAAAGATGTTATTCCTCTTGTAAGTTAGAGATGTGTTGGCACTGTGGCTGAGCAGCCAAGGACTCACCATTTGCCTTTATGGGGTTGAAGATGTGCCCACCCCATAACTTCTTTGGGTCCTGATGAGAGCCTGCTCCCCTTTGAGCTGCCACTCTTCAGCCTCATGTTTGAGGGGTTAAATCCCTGAGGATTTGTCTTTATTTTCTGCCTCACGCATCTTTCTGTGCTGCTCTAGGGCTTCAAAGGTTCTTTTCCCCCAACTCCATCTTTCTCTGCCTTTCTTAGTCTTCATTCCCCTCCATCTCCCTCTGTTTGTATTCTTTCTCCAGTCTCTGACCTCCACTCCCTCTTCTCAGCTCCTTCTCTCCTCTTCCTCACCCAGGTCTTCAATATGATACACTCCACCATTTCCTGTGTTTTTGGAATCTTTGCACATTTTGAATCCTCAGTTGATAATTTCCTTGAGCATAAGCTTGTCCTTGAGTGGACACCTGCTCTCCAACCACCTTCCCAAAGCCACTGCAGCCCCTCAGTTTTTTTCCCCTCAATGATCTGCTCTTTTCCAAGCACCTTTCCCCACCCTGAGCTGCTTTCATGTGATTGTTTGTTACAGCTCCACACTCCCTTTCCAGAGTGGCAGCAGACACTTCCCAACCCATCACTGAGGCAGTAAAGCAATGCCAGTCTCCCCTGGCATTTGTCCTGCTTTACCTCAGTAATTTTTTTCAGTTTTTCACAGGTTCTTTCACTTTCACTATGCTCAATACTTCATTTGGCTGGAAAATCCTTGCCGCTCCTCTCTCCACCTATGAGCATCCACCTCTGATCTTCCCAGGCACTGCTGGGCAGTTTATTTTGGGTAAAAGCTGCTGTTCCAGGGGTCTGTTCCTTGAGGCCAGAGGCTCTGGGTCAGGCAGCAGCAGGAGGATCTGGGTTTGGCTGGGGGTGATCAGAGACTCCAGCTTTGGCACTGTTCACACCTCCCTCCTCCCTCTGTGTGCTGAGGGACCCTTTGCTGAGTCCTGTTGCCAGAGCCTCTCCTCACCCCTCTGTCCCCTCAGCCCTGATTTTACCCTCTCTCCAAGGCCCCTGTGGCATCACCCACTTTCACTGCAGCTTCACGCCCTCTCCTTCCCCCTCCCACCATTCTCCCCAGTCGCATTCATCCCCACTTTCTCCCTAGGGCACAGCCCCAGATGTGGCACTTGGGGACAGGGTTTGGTGGTGGACTTGGCTGAGCTGGTTTAAGAGTTGGACTTGATGGTCTCGGAGGTGTTTTCCAAACTCAACGAGTCTATGATTCTATTGCTCCCCTCACGGCGTTTCCTGCTGCCAAACCAAACAAATCTATTATTTTAGCGCTCCATCATGCTGTTTCATGCCGCTTTTATCAACCCGTCCCTCCGCTCTTCTCAGCCCTCCCCATCCTTCCTTCCCCCCCACCGCTTTCCTCTGGCATCATTTCTCCTTCCCAGCCGCATACCCCTGCCTGTCCCTCTGCCTTCCTCCCGGTTTCCCGGCTCTCTCCCGCTCTGTTCCCCACTCCATCCCCCCTTTCNGAAATAAAAGGGAAGAAAGAAACCGAAAGGATGCCCGGTTCCGAGCGTGTCGCGGAGGAGGAATGAGTAGTGCCGGGATTTCCCCTTCCCCAAAGTTTCCCTCGCGGCACCGGCACCGCCACCGTCCCGTCCGAGCAGGGCGGCAGAGAGGGACCGGGGGCTGGAGCAGACAGAAGTTGGCACAGCAAAGCTTGCGCTGGGCTGTGGAAGCAGAGGATATAGAATTATATAGATATAGATCCATATTGCTGTTTAAAGGTAATTCTGGCAGAGACTCGGTTTAGTTTCCATCTTGCTTCCGCACCCAGAAGTGCCGGAAAGAACAAACAACACAGAAAATACTCTGCGATTGTTCAGTTGGTATTATGTGCTGTCAGATGTGTTGGAGTGGGAATCTAGTGGCAGGTTTTGAAGGGAAAAAATGAGCTACAATGTTTATTTCTGTGGTGGCAGGGAAAATGTATCGTTCTTCTGTGTGACGAGGGTGCTACTGGTATTACTTGTAAGAACTGGCATATTTAAGTGTGTTTCCTAATGGCAACAAGCACCTCAAAGCTGTTTGCAGAACACCTTTGCTCAAAAAATTTGGAGTTTTTACCGGCACAAATTAAAAACTTGACCTGGTTCATGTAAATAAAAGCAAATCGGGGAGAGCTCTGCTGCACTTCAGCAAGGTGATAGTGATTTTATCGAGGCAGCCCTGAGGGGAGCACTGACATACTGGGAGCACCGTGAGAGAGAACAGAAGCTAAATTGAAGCCAAACTTATGCAACCAAAGCGTGGCTGCAACGGGAATAAATCAGACCTTTCAATTTTATTTTCCTTGGAGATTTGGGTGAGGAAGTGTGGCTGAGCTTCTAGGAAGCGAAGAAACACACGAGACAGGCACACCTATGGCAACAGGTCCCGTTTTGCCTGGAAAGGGTGAGCTGAGCCTTGTGAGCACTCGAACCAAGCTTTTCTAGTCATAACTGGGGCAGTGGCTGCTCCTGCTGATGGCCCTTGGATCCGGAGTTGGTGGCCCTGATTTCTCCCACTGCCGGGCTGGCGAGCAGCTCTTCCCAAAACACAGGGCGGATGTGGAATAAACACGGTGATTCAAAGAGGATTTGTCAACACTAAAAATAAACAGGCCCGCAGATGTGTCCTAGAGGGTCATGTCCAGGCACAGCATTTTCGGGGCCAATGAGCCGATTTCGGCGATTTTCCGTCTGTGTGTCCTGTCCAAGGTGCTGAAGTTCATTTTGCTGCAATTTCCCAGGATTTCAGGGCTTGGCAGGAGTGGTCTTGGAGGCTTCCTGTCGTCTGGAAGCGGCGAAGGGGTTCCCCCCTCGGGTGGTATGAAGAAAAAGCAGGGATGTGTTTTCAGACACGTATATTTGATCCGTCCTTTTGGCGTGGGGACCCAGGCCAGGTGGAGACGCAGATGGATCCGGCAGATCCTATAAGCTTGTGGTGGCAGGGAATTGGAAAGGTCAGAGCTGTGAGGCAGCGAGGAGTGAAACCCTCTCATTCTAATGGACCTAAGAAAGTGGTGGTTTCGGAAGTGTCACTTCTGCTGGTTTGGGTGCATTGCCTTGATGAGAAACCTGGTTCCGAAAAAGTTGAGGGGAGCCCAGTGTCAGGACGGGATGGGAATGATAGAAATTGAATTGGAGTGATGTCCACTGGTTTTAATATTTTTTTATTCTGGTGTAGCCTTTTCAAGTGGCAAATGTGGTTGACAGAGAACTTCTGAAACAGAGGGCCCTTAAGAAAAAAAGTTGTGTATTTTGGGGGCAAATGTCTCAACAAGTAAGCAATGGAAGTTGTGGTATTTTTAGATTAATGTGCCAAAAGGTCTCAGCCTTGAGTAGTGGAGTTTATGTAACTTTGGTAGGGGGCAGATCACAGCATTGCCAGAAATAATCACAGATTACTGTTTTACTGAACTTGCTCATGATTGGAGTTGGATGTTGTAATGTGATTTTCCCCAGTTCTTGCCGCCCGCTCTGAATCACCCGTAGTGCAGCTTTGCTCTTCTGTCTGAGGGTTTCACAAGCATGAAGGGTCAGCTTCTAAAGGCAGAGTTCTCACACAGCAGTGGTTTGTGCTGCAAGGAGCCCTGCAGATTTAAAGCATGCCAGGGCTCTGTACAGTGTGGCAGGGAGCGGATCCTGTTTCATGCCCTCAATCATTCGTCAGAGGTCACAAAGGTATTCAGTTGCATCATTGGGTATGTAGCCTAAATACCTTGACCATGAAGGGGGTATGTAGACCATGAGACTTTGTGACTCTGAATGACAGCTCATGGGTACAGACTTTAAAACTGCAACAGAGTTGAGAGCATTTTATTCCTGACTTGAACCAGAAAGTGGCCTTGGTCCTCGCTGTGATGGACTAACACCTGTGGCACCAGCTACCACCTCCCAGGACCTTTACAGGTTACAAGAAAATGTTGAGTAGTTGCTGTGTTCTTGATTTAAATGTGTTATCAAAATTATGTTTAAAATTTTACTAATAGGAAATGTCATCCTGACTGGGAGATTTATGAAACGTAGCTACTTTTAATTTCTTTAAATATCCTATTTATGATATTAGATAGGGATTGGCTTAACTTCTCATTGCCTTTTTCTGTTTAGTATCTTAAGGGAATCCTCTGTGCATGTATATGAGTTAAGAACATTTTGGGCTGCATATTAAAACATGTCATTTGGAAATTCTAGTCCTGCTTTTCAGAAGGAATAGGTTATCATCTGTTTTCACCTTCAGTGCCTTAGTTTTTGGAAGCTCAACTTGAAAAAAATAGGTGGGACCTGTTGTTTTCAGAGGGTGAGTGCTCAGTTCTTCCTGAAAATTGCTACCTCTTAAGTTGTCTCTGCTGGTGTTCAAGATTTATTGTGGAAAATTATAGCCCTGATTGTTAAGAGGTGACAACAACTAATTTCTCAGTTCTCTTAAACAGAACTTTGGTAACACAGAAGCAGCATCACTGTTAAATATCCACTTGGCTTTTCGGCTTTCTGTTTACACATTGTCTTGAGGTAGGGCCTTAATCATTGTATAAAGCAATTTATAGTTGGAGTTCTGTCATTGCTTCTTTCTTTCACCATCTAACCTAGAGCAAAATACATGAAGTCTGTTGGCTATATTTTTGTTTGCTTGTAGTGAATATCTCTTCCAGGGTGTTGTGCATGATTGCAATGAGTTCAGATAAACACATGTTCATTTATCCTTTAAACAGGATTGTCCTTATGAACACCTACCAAAAGGAAACCCAGGTTATGTTTCTATTGATCTTGGTTTATTATTTACTCTGCAGGCCAAACTGAGGAGGCCACTTTGACCTGGCTCTGTCTCTTTGGGTTTCTCTTGCAAAGTGACAGTTTCTAAATCAGGAAGGAAATCAGGTCACATTTCTGGCTCTACAGGATTTATCTCATTGCTCTTCTTTCAAAGTAATTAGAGTTACTAATAATGAGGAAAAGAAAACTTTTTCAGAAGTGGAATGTCCCTAACTCCTCTCTCCTTCTGGCAGTTTTTGTGTCACTGAAGAGATCCAGGTAGTTCAGAAACTTTATTGTGGAGGATCCTTTTGCTCTGTCATACACACGGTGTCTTCCTTTCAGTGTAGCTGCAGGTGATCTGCCCTCCTTTACAAATGTATCTTCTTTCCCTCAGAATTGTGTTCCCTTAGTTATTTCCCAAAAATTCTGGAGCTGGTGTTACCAGCTCTGGGCTGCCCATTTGTAGTGAGTGAGATCCCAGATTTCAGCTGGGAGAAGAAGAAGGACACATTTATTAAAGTTATCCCCTGTCCCAGTCCCTCAGCTGGCTGGGGACAGAGTGATTTTGTTAAATTCATGCAGTACCAGCTGTCACAGCCACTGTTTGTATCCCTCAAGTCAGGTTTCTTATTATTCCAAGTTCACAGAGGCAAATTTCCAGCAAAGATGGCAAAAGAACCACAAAAATCCCCTCTCTTCTCACACTCCCACCTTTGAGGAGGTGTAGCTTGGCCTCCCACAAGGAGGTCACCTTGTGAGTCATTAAAGTGCAAAATTTTCATTGGTGTCAGAAGATCCCTTATCTTTCATGGCAAAAACATGCCTCACTGCTCTTTGTATGGAACAAAGCCTTTGTTAATCACTGTTCTGCATAGCAAGAATGGCCTGAGTTTTATTTTTATCATCATTTTGCAAGAGCTTTTTGACTGTAGAGATTTGACACATCAAATAATGCTGTTGTAGAAAAACATGCAGAAAAATTTAAAAGTTCTGTTAAGTTCCAAGTTTTCTCTTTGCCCTTTTAAATTTAATTTAATTTTAAAATGAGAGGTTTTCTTTTATATGTTGGGAAAAAAAGATCCATACTTTACTGGACTATTTATTTCATCTCTCGGCTTGAATTGAGTTTTCCCAGTTTGCTAAACTTTTGCTTTTTGCTGCAATTCTGAGAGCCTTGCCAACAGGTTGTTGATCCTTTTTAAAGCTTGCTGGATTCCTAAGGTACTAAAACTGCTCTCCATTCAAGTTATTGTTTGTAAGATATCTGCAACTTGTGCTTTATTAACTTTAATCCAACTCTAGTATTGAATATCTAGAAAGTTTTACTGATTTTATTTGCAAGTGTGTAAAAGTTAGGTGATTGAATGCAGACCATGGGCACAATTAAAGTGGGTTGGAAGAAATGAGTGTTTCTCAATATTCATGGCATTTGAAGGCTGTTTGTGAACACTAAGCCAGGTTTTAGGGTTTTCAGGGGGGTCTTGGGAGGTGGGAGTTGTATCTGAGTTTTTATTCCCTGTTGATTTTAAGTCTTTAGAGAAAACAATAAAAAATCTGTGCAATACAAAGCTATAGAAAAACTTGTCCATGGGCATTTTTTTTAAGACCCATTAGCTGAAGATAGATTAGAGACTAACTTTTTAAGCCAAAAGCCATTCTGAAAGACTCTATTAGTTCTAAAGTGATTTTTATAAGTTTCTTTTCCTTACCGTAATGAAATGGTCACTTTTACCCCCTAAAATGGACAGTTTTGTTAGAGGCTGAATGCACCACTGGTGCTTCCTTGGCTTGCAGCACGTTGGGTCTAATAAGCTTTGCTTCAGGTTTAACAGAACCTTGGTCCTGGGAAACCCAAACAGGACAGCACAGAGGGATCACTTCTGGTTATTTCCAGTGAGCAAAAATTCCCCCCTGTAGGAGCCAGCTCGGATTTTGTGCCCCACTGCCAGCCCATTCCGGTCCTGCGAGGAGCGTCCCTGCTGCAAGGTCAGGCACCGCCCCTGGGAAATCCCAGAAAACACGAACTTTAAAGAAAGTGATGATAAAGAAAAAAACAAAACAAAACAAACCCTCCCCATGGTGTAAAGCTCACAAAGAGGAGCAACTCTGTCAAGAAGTTCTTGTTTTAACCTGTGATGTAGCCGCCAGAGGCGGGCAGAGGTTTAGGGAGAGCAAAGTTAAGCGGGAGGATTTGGGGATGGGAGAAAGGAGCATCATTAAAGTGTTACAGCCTGACCTGTAGACAGGCCCTTAATGTTGTCTGAGGCCTGACACGCTGCTAGCACGTTACATAATGCACAATTATAAAATCACACTAAAGCCTCTCTAAAATACCTGCCTGATTATAACAGGGTAATTATGCCGCCTTTAATAGAGCTGAGTGCTGCGGGGCAGGGACCCCCCTGCACCAAACTTGCTCCTGTGCTTTCCATCCCGGATGCAGCCGGCCGTGCCATCCCTTTGGAAGCCCTAAACCCTCCAAAACCCCCTCGGGTGTGTTCCTGCTCCCCGTTTGGCTCTCGAGTTACAGGGGTTGTCCTTTCCTTCCGGACGGCTTTCTGCCTGTCGCTGCTCCCCATATTAGTCCAGCCAGCGCGACGTGACGCGGCCGCCCTCTCTCCCTCCCCGGGGCCGAGCGCATCGCCTCCGGTGCGTGTCCAGCCCGGTCCCCTGCCCGGTCCCAGCCTCCGGCACCGCACATCGCCTGCAGCGTGTGCCCGGTCCCAGCCTCCGGCACCGCACATCGCCTGCAGCGTGTCCCCAGCCCGGTCCCCTGCCCGGTCCCCAGCCTCCGACACCGCGCATCGCCTGCAGCGTGTCCCCAGCCCTGTCCCCAGCTCGCTGTGCCCCGCAGCTCCCGTGCTGCCGGAGGGACAGAGGCGCTGCCCGCCGTGTCTGCAGAGAGAAGGTCTGCAAAGCACTGCAAGTATCGTAACATTTTTTATTTCCACCCCCCCCTCCCCCCACTCTTTATCTCTTTTCAACAGCGTTTCACGTCGAGAGCTCTAATCTGGCGCGTGGTTCCCATTCAGCTGCTCCGTGGTGAGCTCTGGGTCCCTCCGGGAATCGCCCCTCCGGCAAAGTTCCCCGGCTTTGCCGAGCTCCTCGCAGCTCTTCCCTTCCCCGCGTCCGTCAAAGGGAGGGATGAGCCCTCTCCTCGGCTCTGCCGGCGCAAATCCAGATCGATTTGCTCGACTTCAGCAGAGCTAATCCAGATTTACACAGCCCTTTCCCCGAGGACTTGCCCCGTTTTTCGCTCCAGGTGACCGTCAGTGGGCCAATGTCAAAACACATCTGATCTAGGCAGATTCCCTGTCTCCAGACATTAGTTATTGCCTGGCAAAAGTTTCTAAGGAAGAGCGGTTGGATTTGAAAACAATACACAAATTCTGTTGCTAATTTTAGAAAGTAAGGGGGATTTTTCTCCCCTCCTGTTGAAACTAAATATAATTTGAAAGATAATGTACAAAGACTTAAATATAGCCCGCAATTATACAGGGCATATGAATAGTTTCTCTTGGTTTTAACATGTTTGGTTTATTTTTCCATCTTTCTCTGCAGACGGCTGTTAGATAAAGGGAGGAAAGTAAATAGTTGTTATGAAACCATACGTCATAGCTAAAAGGAATAATAATTTAAAAAAAGGAATTATCATATGAATAAGGGAAGATAAAGACAAAATAAATCCTTTCTGTGCTTTCGCCCCTTGCCCCATCATTTTATGACACTTCTGTTAGTAGTACTTTAGCTAAAGAAGTGCTTGAGTGCTTCTAGAACAAATTTCCTGTGGGTCCATAATACTCCTGTTCCTGCTGGATTCCGGCAGTTTTGGATTGAAGCTCTGGATCCTTCACAGGAGGATGAAACTGGGGTAAAACCTTTCCTAGGAAAATCCCTGGATTCTTGTGTTCCCTTGCCCTTGGTGGGAATTTTGCTTGAGTTGTACTGATTTTGCTTTCCTATGAAGTCGCTCGACTTGACAACCCCCAAAAGTTTTGTTGCATCCATGTGGTGTCTGAGAAAGCACCAGCAAAAGGTACTAGATGTCCTGGCTCAAAGAACTTGCTTTTTCTGGTAGTTGTGGAACACAGTTCTGCTTCTCAAGTGCTGCTACATCCGGGAAAATTTGTTCTTTTGGTTAAAAGTCTCTTGGGGTTTTCCCTGTCTTGAGAAACCTGAGCAGCGCTGGGCTGGCGGGGTTTGCTCTGAGTGTTGTGTGCTCAATAGTCAGGACCCAGCAAAGCTTTTTAGCTGCTTCTTAGGACAGGCCAGAAAGAGCCTGGAGACACTGCCCTGGGTCCCATATCTCCCTTTTTTACACAGGTATGGAGAATGGCATAAAAGACCCTCAAAATAATAATAACAATACTGAAAAACCACCCCAAAATGATGGTTGTAGACTCCTGGGAGCAAGGCAAGTGGCTGCGTGTGAGGCTGTGATCCAAAAACATTGAAATATTCTGGGCTGTGGTTTTCTTTTATTAATTAGTCTAAGTGATGTTCAGAGCCTGAAACCAAGGCTTTTAGACACATCTCTGGTGCCTAATTCTGCTCAGTGTCTCATAACGGTGAATCAGGAGACTGTTTATTGGAGTCAGTGATGCAGTGTCAATGTAAAAGCGACAGAAGGGAGATGGGGGATTTGTTTATGAGCAGAAAAGTCCCCTGGACAGTTTAACACTAACAGAGAAAATTACTGAATAGCTGCAAAGCACAGAGCTTAAATGTAGCTGAAATAAGTCTTCTGGAGCATTTCCAGAACTATTTTAAGGGCCTGATCCAGAGCCTGATGAAGCCAAAGGTAAAGCTCTTTTTGACTTCTTCAGATCCGACATTATATTTTGAAACATCATTCCCTCTCTGGAATTTTCTTAAGCTGTCTCTTAGGTGGTTTTTTAATTAACTATTATGCCTGATGTAATGTGTTTTGTATCCCTTTAGTACCTGGATTTGCTAACTATAAGATATAATAGCATAATGCCTTTGTAGCACAGGAAATTCTGGTTTTCTGTGTATTTAGTCATTGGTTGCACAAGCCATTGAAATTCATCTTTTGTTGCTTGGCTCTTCCATTGGTTTACCAGGATGTATCTGTCTTATTCTGTAACTTTTGAACCCACTGGACAACTTGATTCAGAGGTTCAGGACTAAGGGATGTTTGGCTTTTGAAAGAGCTGTTAAAGGATGTTGCTGGATTGAGAGTAGAGAGGCTCCAAGGAGAATCATACATAAGAAAGTGACCCAGCCACATAGTACACATCAGTGAATCCACCAGAGTTCCACAGGGGACTGCATTACCTCAGAATTTTTATTATTTCATATTATATTCTGTTTTATGTTTAGTGTCCCATTGTTAGGCCAGTGACTGCTTCACCTCCACCACCCAGGTCCGTGGCTGTGGTAGTGGTGCATAGTGGTTGTATTGTTTTAAAGGGAACTTGCAAACAAAGCCCTGGGGTTTCAGATTATTTGAAATAATCTGAGAAGGCTCCATTATGTGGATTCAGTGCTGGATCCAAGCCTGCTGAAGATCCCTGTTGGCTTCAGGAGGTTGTGGATAAGTCTCTGTGCCTGAGGAGGAGTGGGTGTCAGGAGTCAGGGTCCAAGGGTGCCTCGAGCTGTGAGAGGGCCTGGACCTGTTGAAAGACTGGAAGAGGTGACAGAGGGACAAAGGTGATGTCCCCTCCTTTAATCCTGCCCCATGACCTTGCAGCTCAGTGTCCCTGTGTGCAGGGGGGATGATTGACTGCATTGGCACCACTGCCCACTTACGTGCATCAGACATGGCTTAATAACTACATAGAAAAGACGTGTTTTATTTATATGTGCATATTAATACAAAAAGAACCCAAATCAGGAATGAAGCAAGGACATTGAAACTGCAATTTCCAGCTCCATCAGTGGCATACTCCCCGTTTTGCTGAGAACTGTGGGGGTGTCAGATGGTCCATGTGTGCCCAGCCGTGGCAGGAGGCTGGTGCAAACCGGGCTGAGAGGCAGCAGGGATCACTCTGAGGACACCCTGCCTTGTGTGCCCCCATGCACTGAGCCCCTGCCCTGCCCGTGGCTGCGAGGGGTGCGAGGAAGGGAAAATGGAGGGTGTCCCTGACCCCGGTAATCTCCAGCTGCCACCGAGCCTCCCGGGAGGCTCCCGTGGCCAGCACAGATTAACACAGCCCACAGCAGGGACTGGCCTGCAGCCAGCATGGCCCTGGGATCAAAGGAGCATGGAGGTGGCTGAGAGCCACCTTCGGGCCCCTCCTCCACGCCTCTCTCTGCTGCAGCTTTTGCCTTCCCTGATAAATCCAACCCCCCCTCTGCTGCTGGGTGAGGATCAAAATGCTTCTTTCCCTGCGTCTCCCACGGGGTGTTTGTGCCCAAGGTGTGTTTTCAGTGCTGACAATTGGATAAATCCTTCAGGGCCCTGCTTGGGGAGCCACATGGATGTGAGCTGGGTACCTTTTTCCTTGATGAGCACAAGCAGGGTGTTCTGAGCCCAAAGGATAAACGATGGTGGTGCCAAGCTGGGGACCATCATGAGGATGTCACAGGCAGACCCAGTGCAGAGGCACCTAATGAGCTGTGCCCAGTTCTCTGCAGCGTTCTTGCTGGCCCAGCTGCCTCCAGGAGGAAAGGAGCAGGAGGGAGCAGTGTGCAGCATGATTTTAGAGTTCAAAAGGTCACGAGGAGCCAGGGAAAGCACAGAAATTGGCATCACAGCCCTGAAAATGGGGTATTCGAGTGGCAGGCTGGTGCCTTGGTTTGGTTTGCAGTGGTCTAGGTAAGAAGCTTATTTCTCTTAGAGAGGTTGTTTTTGAGGGCTGTTTGTTTGCCAGGATCAGGAGGAAGGTGGTTTAAAACATATTTTGGAGGGATTATCAGCATTGTTCCCATCAGCTCCAGCAGCTCTCATGCCCCAAAATGCAGAGGCTATTTCCTGCAGCATGGCTGAGCCCTTCCAAGGGGATTCCTCATCCCATGCACTCCCTTTGAGCACCTTGATTTTCAGTTTCTCACCCCTGGGCTGATAGCAGCTTTGTAGGGCAGGGAGTGCTGCTGACCAGCACTGCAGGGCCACACAGCTGCCAACAACCAGCCCTGGAGCTGAGAGGTTTGTTTTCCACGGTTGGGCTGGTGCCAGCTGCTCTGTTTTTATGGTGTGATGGTCCCAGGGAGCAGCCCTGCCTTAACTTCTGTGTGCCTGTTGTGTTACCCTTTCCCAACCTGAGCAACAACCTGGAGGAATGGCCTTGCAAGGGAATTTCCTCCTCTCTTTTCAGTGGTCCAGAGTCCCACCCTGAATGCAGAGCACGATCACTTCATGCTCATTTTAAATTGTGGCAGCTGAACAGGCACGCTGCTCTGCAGGACACAAAAAGCAGCATCTCACACATTTGGGTCTGTGGGATGTCAAATATGTTGAGCATTTTCTTGCCAATGCCAGTTTCAAAGCTAGTTTTATGGTCACAGCTAGCATTGCAGATGTTTGAATCGTTCCCTGATCCATGATTTCTTCCAGGGGGTTCCTACAACTTTAATGAATGTGAGAGTTGTGATTAGCATGGGAGATCATTGCTTATAGCAACTACACAGTGTATGAGGCTACCCATCAGTCTTGCTGTTACAGCACTCTGCAGAATTCAATAAGCAATGTAATTTACACTGTTGTCTTTAGGAGCTTGAGAAACTTCCCAAAATGCCTTATAATCCAGGAAAAACCTTTGCTATGAAGCAAGTTAGCTTCATTGATTGCATTCCTTTACTTTGGTTACTGAATGGCAGGCTAAAAATAAATTTAAAAAAACCCAAACCAGTATTGAGATCAATCTCTAATTGATTTTGACTTGTCATATCCAGTTAAAAGCAGAACCAATGCTTTCTGAAATGCTACTGGTGTTCTGGAGCTTTGTAAAGCTGCATATGAGAGAAAGCATCAATAGCAGAGTGTAAGATCTCTTAATTTGGGCTTCATACAGAGTTTTAGGCACTTAAATGTCAGACTAAAGTTCAAGTGTTCATCAAAGTCCTGTGAGGATCTCCAATGTCAATGAAATTCCTATTAAAAACTGTCCTGTGAGGCTTTGCTGCCTGCAAATGCTGGTTCCTTGAAACAAAAGTTGCTTGAACTGTTGAAAGAAAAGGCCTTCACAGCATACAGGGGTGGCTGGAGAGAGTTTCTGAGCAGGAATCAATGAGGGAGCTGCCACAAGAGCCGGGCTCAGCTGCTTTGCTTCAGCAGTGAGTCGGCTGGGGACACCATCCTGGAGGGCAGGGACAGCCTGTGTGGCTCTGTCCCCACACCTCCAGTGTGGCCAGGGGCTCAGATTGCATCTCCAGTGCTAAAGGTGCTGGAAATCAGTCTTTCCCAGAAGCAGGAGGGCAGGCAAGGACCAGCCCCCCGTGCTGTGCTCAGCATCACCCTGACATCTCCCCATCCTGACCCTCCCTCTCCAGAAGCACCTCCCGCCTCCCTCTGCTGAGGCTGCTGCTTTTCTGCATGTTTTTCCCTGGACCGCCAGCCTTGTGCCTTTGAGGGGGGGGATGGAGGGAGGGAGGGGAGAGCCAAAACAGAGGACAGCCTATTTTTAGGCTGACTATCTCCCACTCCCTGGGAGGCCGGGTGCCAATTAGGTGGCGTGGCGGGGTGACGCTCGCCTGTCCGTAACGCAGCCCGGGGGCAGGAAGGGAGCAGAGATTTGAGACATCTTTCTGCACCAAGGGACCCTGAGCCTGCCTAGATTTTTGCAGTAATGTTTATTTTCCGCTGTTGCCTCTGCCTGTTTTTATCTGGATGGCTTTCTCCTCCCTCCCATCACACTTTATAACCGAGCTCCGTGCACACTGCGTTGTGCGGTGTTTTGAAGTCCAAGTACATGATTTTGGCTTGTAGTGGGATAAGGAAGAAAAGACTGGAAAATTGAGGCTCAACCCCATAACTCAGAGATTATAAAGCCAGGAAATGAAACTGTGATCATCTACTCTGTCTCCAGAATAGCAGAGGGCTCCTCATAGTTGGGATTATTTCAGCTACAGCATATACTGTCAAGAAAAGAGGGACTGAGCAGGATGGATGTTTCATCCTTCAGTCTTTGCTAGGTTATCAGTCTTTGGTAAAGCGTGGTTAAATGAACTTCTTTAAAGTCTGCACATTACACCTAATTAACATTTCTTTTGTTCCAGTTCTTGACCGCTGGATTTCTTCTATATTATTCTGACAGAGTGCAAAGTACTCTGTAATGAGGAGAGGAGTAGTAATGTTTTAGCTGTGTTTGTCTGAGGGTGCTGGTACTGTGATTAATTTACCCCTTTCCATTTTCTTCAGTGTGATCGAGCTCTTTGCAGCATTTACTATGAGCCTGATTTCCAGCCCATAATTGTCCTTAATGATACTTCCCTAAACCTTTCTGATTTATCAGCACAACCCTTGTGCTTTGGACATCAGAACTGCAATGGGGTAATGCTCTCATCAGTTTCTGTCACTGTCCCCTGAGCCCTGATTAACCAAGCCCTGCATCAGCTCCTCTGCTCTCTCCCCCAGAAAGCAGAGAGGTTTTCAGTCACTCAGATCTTCCTGTTTATCCACATTAAACACTCCCACAATTGTGGTTTTCTCCTGGTGCTTTACCACAGTGTCCCAGCACTTTGGAAAGCAACACTGACATTCAGAGCACATCTTGGCTGAATCTGTAGGAGCTCTTGGATTCAATTATCATAACTTGTTGATACAGAAAGTCTAGCTAAAGAAACCAGGGTACTTTATACTCCTTTTGTTCATCTTCATCGCTTTTAAATGTGAAATGTCATTCTCAGCATATTATTGCTGCATTGCATGGATTTTTCCCCAGTACAGAACAGAAATAGGTATTGAACATTTCTGCCCTTTCTGTGCTGTTGTGCCTGACGGTACTTAAAGGATACATTTTGTTCCTTATGTGTTTGAAAAGTTCCTTGTTGCCCACAAAAAGGCCAGCAACATCTCTAGCTGCAGTTCTGTCACTGATTCTTTCTATTCTAACACAGGCACCTGTGTTACGTGTTATCATGTTATTCTTGACTTCCTTTCTTTTTTCTTTTTAATTTTTTTTTTTAATAAAGCATTTTGCACTCTGGGGTGTGTGCGGCATTTTGGTTGTCATAGGATAGGAGGTAAAAACTTTTTTGAGCTCTTTTCAGTGTCCAGGGAGAGTGACTGCACAGGCTCTGCACAACACGGGATTGGAAGGATGGAGCTGATATTTGGAAAGAGCTGGGGAAATAGGAAAGGGAAGATTGCCCTACATCTCATTAAGGGTGAAGTCCTTTCTCTGCAGAAAGTCTCAGCAAAACAGATCTGCTTCACATCACCAAAGCTCAAAGTATCTCTGTTATTAAGGGACAGACTAAGGGCTCTTATAAGCCCCCAACAGTGATAGATGACAGTCTGGTACATGTTCCCATATCATGTCACATGATGGCAAATACAAACACCTTCTTTTTCCCCCATGAAATATGGTTTTGATACCCTGACACCTTAGTCTGTGTTTCTGCTGGCAACCCACACAGAACTGGGGCTTAGAAAAATGACTCCAGGGTCAAAACAAGAATCATCATCCTACAGCCACTGTCCTCCTGCAGCTGAGCAGTGAAGTGCTCCTCTTTGACTTCATCCTTAGCTGGAGACTGCAGCAAAAAGCACCATTGGGACACTCTGTCCTCAGCACACTCTTGCTGGGCTGAAACACTCAGGATTTTTGCAGAAGTTCTCTGCCCTGTGGGAAAGCTCAGGCTGGGAGGTGAGCTATAGCCCTGGATCAATGAGCTGAGCACCCAGGTTTGTGAGGAGGAAGGATGACTTCCCAAATCACAGCTGAAGCCATGCAAAGCAGTGAGGTTTTCTTTCATTTGCTGGAAGTGTCAGAATTCAGTCTCTCAAATCCACTGTTGCTGGGGTCCATTAGCAAGACACACAAGTCTTGGCTTTGACTGAACATGAACTCTGGACTGATCCATATTTATTTATTAATACTTTCTATTCCGTGCTGCTGATTGTCCCAGATGCAAGGGAGGGAAATGACTTTCAAATGAGCACATTTTTCTTAAGCCTAGAGCATAGCTGTGCTTGGAATGCAAACTTTAATCAGTTGTTTGATGGAAAAATATGTAATAAAAGTGCAATCTGTGCTGAGTTCCCTTTCATCCCGGTATCAGCTGTACGGTGGTGTCCCTTGGAATAAACATGGATTGTGTGCAAAATAATTTAGGCTCTTTGTAACCATCTACCTTCCTTATGTGCTTGTTTATCTTATTTATCACAGCAGTGATAAATATTAATAGTAGTGATAAATGTGGCTTGGTGGGGAAAGCTGTGCTTCACTGACTTTTTTGGATAAGTTGAGTATTTATAGGTTTGAGATTTTCTAACTCTTACTCCTGCATTCAAGTGTCTGCTTCTTCAGCTCAGCAGCAGTCAGATTCCTGGCCTCTCAGACACAGGAGTGTCCTTAACCCCAAGCAGGCATCACTTCTTCCAGCAGCCCAAATCCTCTTGCCCCATGCACCTTGCAGGCAACCTGGGCATGAGGAAACTCTGCAGAAGAGCAGCAGGATCTCCCTGTGGCTGATTCCATGAGCTGTGCAGGGTCCATATCATCCCTCCCATCCCACTGTGCCCAAGGGGCAGCCCAAGCCCTGAGAGTTTTTGCTGTGCACCTAAAAAAATCCCTGCTGCTCCTGTAAATTGTAGCAGCAAAGAGCTACTGGAGGAGGCTATTTTTTCTTTCAGGGCAAAACCAGAGAGGCTACTTAGCATAGTTATACATGCTGCTAATGTGGTTTTATTGCTTC
The DNA here is from genome assembly GCA_013400955.1 of Drymodes brunneopygia. Taxonomy (NCBI): domain Eukaryota; kingdom Metazoa; phylum Chordata; class Aves; order Passeriformes; family Petroicidae; genus Drymodes; species Drymodes brunneopygia. Next base: position 127,886 of record VZTZ01036875.1, on the reverse strand, counting down.
TAGGACCTGACCTACTATCGTTATGTGCTGCTGTGGATGCTTTTACTCGTTTGGAGCTGGTCCAGGGATCTCTAATGGGGCTCTGCACTGCATGACCTAGGTGTGCTCAGCATGACCCCATCCCCTGCACTGGGAGAGCTGGTTTTTCACACTGCTGTGCACTGGGAGGATTGGGAAATTGGGCCAGCAGCACGTTCTGCCTTGTGCTGGAGTTTGGATCCTGTGGAGTCCTGGGTGCTGGAGGCAGGGACACCCCTGCTGTCCCCATCACCACACAGGCCATGGGGTTCTTTTTGCTCTGGTGTGGACTTGCTGTGTGCACACAGAGCACTTCAGTCCAAGCACTGGTGTGCAGGGGATGTGGTGAGCTGGGAGTCATCCCCCACTTCTTTCCAAGTCAGAAATGGACAAAGAAAGGGTTTTGGGATTCACCTTTCCCTGCACTGATGAGCCCAGGAGCCTTGCAGCCAAAATAATGAGTCTTAACACTATCCCATTAGCCCTATAAGCTTTTACCTCAGTGGTCTATTTAGCAGCATGAATTATTTTTTATGTGTGTTTGGTGCTCTTAGATCTGGCCTTCCTTCCCACTCTACAGCCTCAAATTGCTAAAGTGACTGTGTGCTGTTTGTTGTGCTTTACAAGGTTTCTTGACAGCTATCAGCATTTTACATTTGGTACAGTTTTCTGGGTTTTTTTTCCCCCTCCATGTATATAATGCTGATCCAGGCAGTAACATCTTGGCTGCAAGGCCAGTTTCTTTCTGAAATGCTTAAATACAGACTGAGAAAACCTTATTTTGATGAGAAGTGATTTCTATGCCTGAGTAACTCACAGGGGCCTGGTCTATATTTTGAAAATCTGAAGGCCTCTTCTTTGTTACCAAAGTAGCAATTTTATATTGGAAGTGGCAAAAAAAATTGTATCAGGGAGGTGAAATCTTTGAACGAAAATGTGATTTTACTTTTGGGTGCTGTGGCCACCAGCACACGTGTTTAGATTTAAGCTAAAGGAGAGGTTCACACCTTGTGTTACTCGCCATGATTTTTAGGTGTTATTTTTTAGGGGGCAGGGCTTTGATTGTCCAAATGCTGCTCCTGGATTTTATTTTCTGTGACAGTTCCCTTGTTTCTCCAGGAGGAGGGAATGGGTGAAGTCACAGAGTGACCACAGGGTTGGAGTGGGGGTCAGGCAGAGCTCCTTGGAGGCTGATCCAGTTGGACTGGAAAGCTGTGCAGTTGCTCCCAGTTCAACCAGCCTTGAGGAAGCTTGGGCTGGCTTGAGATAACCTCCCAAGGAAGGGCTGCAGCAGCTGAGGCAAAGGGAATGATAATTTTGAGGGAGAGGAATAGCAATCCAGGGAGGAGAGCCTGTGTCTTCTTGAGAATGGGAGAAGGAGATCACCCTGAGAGTTGTGTTTGCCTTGGGTACCCTTGAGTTGCCTGAGTGAGGTACCTGGGCATTCCATGGCACTGCCAAACTGGGCTGGAAAATCGAGGCACTGGATTTCTACGAGGAGAAAATGAGATAGCTGGAAAGAAAAAACCCAAACCCACCAAGCAAAACAAACAGAAAACCCCACCAAAAGGTGTTTAATTAAACAGCATCCTTTCACCACAAGGAGGACAGTTTTTCTTCCTTTACAGAGGTAAAACTGAGGGCAAATTGCACACCCAAAGTCCTGTAGGAATGACACAGCAGAGGGTTGATCCTACACCATGTACTAGCCAGCAATTTTTTTATCCATCTCTTCAAACTCCCCAGAGAGCCCCAGAATGGCCCTTCCAGTCCCAGGGGCCCAATGAAGGATCTTTCCACCCATAGTTCTCCAGAATTTCTGTCTTCACCACCATTCATTTATTTTTCCCAAATCCTTCCCACTCCTGCCTCGAATTCTGTGTAGGTGGACATTCCCCCTCTCCTTGCTTGTGTTTCCTTCTGAGCAGAAGCACCTCCCACCCCGAGAGACAGCACTGGATTCGGTGTTTTCACAGGCAGGAGCAGTGTGAGCACTCCTCCCATGGTTAATCAGGTGCAGGGGAAGAGCACAGAGTGTGGCAGTGGCCTTGTGTGACCCCAGACACTGCCGGGAGGTGCCTCTGTCTCTGCCTTGGTGCCATCTGAACTTGGAGCATCTGTGCTCTCACCATGTGCTCTGCTGATGCAGGATGGCTGAAATGTGCTGCTGAGGTGATGAAACACAGAGGAGCTTTTGCCTTCAGGGCTGCTGAGTTTCTCAGCCAAGGTCTGTGCTGGTCTCCAGTCGCCAGAACAGACCCCTCCTGCAGGCCTGCCGAGGGTTTTCTCTGTGTGGAGTTTGCTGTGCATGTCAAGTCTGTGCTGCAGGAGCAAGAGAGCATTCAGAGGATGTTGGCTTGAGTGGTTCTAACCCTGCTCCTACCCCCACATGGGCTCTGAAAACGCACGCACAGCAGAACTGCTGAGAGCTTAGCCACAGGAGTGCAACATCTGTGAGATATTTAAAAAGTAGTCAAAGAGGGGGAAAAGTGAAGAGCAAATGGAGAAGAAAGTGTGCTGCTAGTTCAGCAGAAAAGACAATTGTACCTGCTGGTAGCAAGAGCAACTTCATCATCTGATGCATGGAACTCTTCCAGCTTGTCACAACCCATACTGCACACCCAGGGCTGTTTCTTCCATTAGCAATAAACCTGTGAGCCCAGGGAGCTGCAGCTCCTCTTGGCACATGGGCTGGGCACCAGCTCCTGCCTGGGCAGATGCTGCTGCTGCTGCTGCTTGGACAGGAAAAGGTGAAGGCATGAAATGCCATCGAGGTCATGCTGTGTTTCCCACCTCCTCTGAACTGGGTGTTGATCAAGCCCAAGTGCAAAGTCAAGCCTCAAGTGTTTTCTGCTGTTTTGTGAGGAGGACTCAAAGGGCACCTGTCACCCTACAGCTGAGGTTTGTTTTGCTGTGGCCAAGAGAGGATCAATTTTTATTCTTTGGCAAGGGAGGACACAGGAGCAGCTGAGTCCAGATCCCAGATGGCAGCTCAGAAATTGAGCTAAGGAGAAATCTGCATTCACCTGTAAATGAATAGAAAGATATTAATTATCCTGCTCTGAATTCAGCCAGGATTGAGGGGAGATATTTTTCATAGGATTTCTGAATTCCAGAGGTGGGGTCTGTCCTGTGGACACAGCTCAGCTTCATCACAGAGGGCTGCATCAGTACTGGTATAACTGAGGCTAAAATCTTTCTTGGAGTTTGTTGCTAAGGACTTCCCTGCTGAATGACGCATGGGAGTGAATTAGCAGTGAGAGATGTGTGAGTAGTTCATGCTCAAGCAGTGTGGTTTGTTCAGAAGGCAGATTGCCTCACTGTATCCTTGACAAAAGGGTCTTGAAAGTTAGACCCCAGTTGAGTGTGTTGCAATAATGCAGCCTTGCAGTGCCAGAGACCTGAATGAACTTGGTGTGATCTCCATTCCATATCTTCTGTATACCTGAAAGGAAAGAAAGAGACAAACTCCTCTACAACACAGGCAGGAAGAATCCTCCAGGTCACAGCTGACCCACAGGACACATGCCAGGCAAGATGACACAGAGAAGAGCCCACATAACTTTTGTTTAAATCACATGGAGGCAGTTCTCTGCTGGACCTCACTCTGTATCTTATTGGAGGTAAAAAATCATCTGAGTTTTGTCAAGGTTCCTGTCAGTTCCAGGAGAGACAAGTGAGCTGCACCTTCTGGGAATGGATTGCAGAGTGGAGTCATTGGCTTTCACGGTGGAACTACATAACCAACCATATTTGACTTTGCAATCCAGATTGTTCTCAGAATCTTGACCCGAACAGATCTGGCCACAGGATGAAGGAATACAGAAGTGACAATAACGAGGAAAGAGCAAATAGATGCACTCTCCTGTGGGGAAAAAGTTTGTACTTACTTGCCTCCTGACAGCAGCCCTGAGGCTGCCTTCAGGACAAGACTTGCAGGACATGCAGACAGTGAATCTTGAATCCTTGAGATGGGTGAGCAGATGTGGCCTTGAAAATCACAGGGCTTTCAGATCTGCACTGACCAACCCAGGGAAAAACAATTCCAAGTGTAGTTTGGCCTTCCTGAAGCCTTGTCTTTCCAATTGTCAAAGCCAGCAGCTGGAGTTTGCCTGTCAGGTGCTGATTTTGAGGTGAGAGCTGCCTGCAGAACCAGAGCTGGACTGATGGGAAAGCAGCCTGGCTGCAGAGCACGGAGATGATCTCCCACTGTGGGCATGATTGCTGCATTCCTTAACTGGGAGAGGAGTGCAGAAAGCCTGCCTGTGTAGCACTTAGATGGAAATGGCATTTTTAGGGGAATGTTTGAAATGCATCCTACAGGCACCCAGCTAAACACTCCTCTCAGTCTGGCCACAGGCCAGGTTAGAGCCCTTTGAACTTCTTGCCCTCCAGGCAGAACCCAGGGTTGAGTTTTCCTGCCAGCTTTCAGGTTGCCAGGTCTTTGCTATCCACAGTGAAGAGAGCCCAGCTGCCTGAAGTCGCCCCCAGCTCTGTGTTTGTCCCGTTGGCCCTGGTTGTGGTTTCTCAGGCTCATCCAAAGGCAGGCATTGTTTTCTGCAGCTTCTGTGGCACTGTGTCCACTGGCAGACCTCTGTTTTTAGCAGGGTTAGGAGTCAGACCACAGCTGGTAGCCAGGCAGTCTGCCAGTGTGCTGGGCACATCAGCCATTTCTCATGATATAGAGCAGCTGAGCTGGATTTTTTTTTTTTTTTTTTTTTTTTTTTTTTTTTTTTTTTTTGTGTGTGTGTGTGTGTGTAAGCTTTCAAACACGTTGAGCTTGCCATATGGGAAAAAAGTTCTGTCAGTCCTGTGCTTGTCTGCATCCATTTGTGGCAAGGGTACAAGAGTTTGGGAGCATATTTCTGCTCCTGCCTTAAAACTTTCACTCAAAATATTTTACCTGCCTGCACAAAGCCTCCTGGTAAAGACACCAAACTCCTGTTTCTGGGTGCAGATCCTCAGTGTGGAGTGTGTAGTCAGGGAAATAAAACCAAAAGTGTATGTGAATTCAGAGGCTGCTCCTGCAGCTCTCGTGCACCATATGCTGCTCTCGGGAGAGCAGGATTTCAGCCCGACCATGGGGCTCCTGTGGGAGTGTTTCACTGCTGCTCTGCTGCCCTGGACAGAGCCTTTGCACGAAGTTATTACCCCTGAACCAAAAGCAGGGCTGAGTGGCTTTCATGGCCTCGTTATTCTGCGTGGTCCTGCTTTAAGGGATTGATTCATGTTGTCAGTGTTGGTTTCCTCCTTTTTCTCCAGGAGTTAAGTTTTATACTTTACTCTTTCAAGGCAGAAAAGGATGAGAAAGAAACCCACACCATTAATCCCCGTACAGACACACTGATTCTGCTTTTCTGAAGTTATTATCCTAAAACAGGAAAAGTAAAGCTCCCATTGCTTTGAGAGTAGCAAAACTAATTCAGCATAATTTCCTATGGGTATGGCTCATTTTTTTTTGATTCACCCTTCTAAGCCCATGCTTTCTTCCTGACTGCATGTGGGGCTAAATGGCAATGTGTGCAGTGGCTTATGAGGATTCCTTTGCACCCCTAAACTGATGGACATGCTGACTTTCTGCTCTCAGAATGGATAAGGGGTTGGAGCTATACCACAGAGAGGCACAAACTCCCACTGATTTATATTACTTATAATATAAATAATACACCATGAGTTTAGTATGCCTGAAATATCTACGTCTGTCTTGAGTGTAGTTGAAATTGGCCAATGGATTCAAAAGTTATTAGAGGGGATTAAAAGACAGACAGCATGACCAGATAAGCCTTTTTTCCTCAGGAAACTAGGCTAAAAAGGGAAAAAAACTAGTGCAAGGACTCCTGTGATGTCCTCTCTTCATCCTGGCTTTTTTTCACTGTCTGGGGTAGTTAATACTGAAAGCTCTGAGTATTTACAAAGGATTGATGCAGCATAAGCAGAAATGGTGCTCTCCTTCCCTCTGACTGTTTATTTACATTACACCTGCAATATTGAATGTCACCCTCCCACTGATGTGAGCCCTCCCACAGAGTCCCTTGTCTCAGCAGCTGAAATCTGGTGTGTGTGAGAAGTGGCTTGGAGTTACCCTGAACACACCCTGCCCAAAACAGGATTAAGCTGCCAGGAGACAAGCCCCATGGATTTGTCCCTGTTTGTTGAGGGGCTGTAAGACCAGCCAAGTAATTTTTTATCCTTGAGCAGGTGATGAAGACTCCAATGCTTCTTCTCAGTCAAGGTGTGAATGTGGAAACAGTTGAGTATGTAAAATAGGCTGTGCCTATCTCAGCCTCAAATACACTCTTGGCTGGCACCTTTCACATTTTGCAGTCTAGAATCTGGCAGTCCAGCCAAGATTTACAGACTCTGGGATGTGGGAAGCCCACGAGGTGCTGTGCTTGGGCTCTAGAGAAGAGGATGCCACTTTACATGCACAGAAAAGCTGATCCCTTTGATCCCTGTGCACATCTCAGAGCAAACTCAGTTAATTGTGATCCCACAATCCAGGAGGAGTGCTGGGAAGGGCTTGGGTTTGGTGGAGCCTTTCATCTGAGAGAAGAGGGCTGGGAAAATAGTCAGCCTCAGTTGCAAGAAAGAAAATAGTTAAAGCCTATGCAGGTATTAAGACTTGGAATTTAATTTCAAGCTAGAGATAGATATGTTCCTGGAGATGGATCTTGAAATGTGAAGGAAAGGTATGAGGTTAGGATTTGGGGTTCTGGTTATCTTGGCATTTCTAGCCCAATTTTCTCTGTTCCTGTTGGTATAGCAAAGCTGGTACAGCTTTTCAAACAGGCACTGAGATCCAGAAATGAAAGGAAGAGCTGTCAGTGAACCTGCCATCCCCATACACAGGTCCAGTGGGGCAGCTGGGCTGTAGGAGTGCTCCTCCCTCCCTTCCTGCCCCTGTCACATCCCTGCTGTCCCAGTGCCTGAGCTCTTCAAAGCATTGCTGGGGCCCACGAGGCAGCTTTGAAGAGCAGGATGGGGAATGAGCTCCTGTTGAAAGCCTGGAGAGACTGTCTTGTCCCCCTGCACCAGCAGGGCTGGGGTTCCAGTATTTTCTGAGCATTCTCAAGGACAAGAGCTTTTATGGCTCAGAATCAGTGCTTTGAACTCTGTTTGGAGGAATCTGGATGAGGTTGTGGGCAAAAGGGTTGTTTGAGGTGATGGACACCAGATTGAGTTCACACCTGACATGGACAAGGTTTCACCTGGTGCTGTTTGGTCTTTCAGACCTTCTGAGGATGTCCTCCCCCAGCTCATGGTGCAGCTGGGCTTTCTGTGTGGGGAGGCAGAGGATGATGGGCTGCAGGGAAAAAGCTTTGGAAAGATGGGATGCCTTCATCTTGCTGGTAGAAGAAGTAAATAACTTCACACTTTTCTGCCCTTTGTCAATCCACAGAGTGTTTGTCCAGTGCAAAATGATTTCATGTGGAGCTACTGTCAAAGAACAGAAAATAGCAACAAGAATTTTGGGGGCTGGGCTTCAATTTAGAGGTTCAAAATGTTTGTGCAGAGTTGGGAATCCTTCCTTGCCCTTCCCCCTCAGCTGGGCACTTAACATGGTGAAGGAATGCTTGGTACCCTGCCTAGTCCTCAGGCTTAGTAATTGACTTTGTTGTCTGAGTTAATCTAAAGCCCCTGACGATGCAGCAGAATTTCAGCCAAGTTCCTCCTTGGAGGAGTCTGGGAGGAGGGAATTAATGTGGTGTGTGTGACAAAGCTCTGTGTTAAAAAGGGTCATTTTCTGTGACCCTGCTGTCCTGGAGGGACCAAGCTGCCCTTGCCCTGCTCCATCAGGTGTGCAGCTGGGGGAAAGCCCCTGTCCCACTGCAGCCAGGAAAAGCTCTGAAAGCAGCTGCATGTCAAAAAGTTGAAGTCTGGCATTCCCTCTGCTCCTGGGGACTGCAGAGCTGCTTCCTTTTGGTCACTTGCTCTCCAGAGGCTGAGAAGGGAGACTTTCTGCCCCTGCTTGTGCTGGGCTGGTTTATGGGAGATGTGGGTGCACACTGTGTGCTCCAGCAGTGGCTCACTCCCCACTCCTGGAGCTTGCAAGATTCCTTACAAAGCCCTTTATGCTTCAACCCAGGCCCTCATCCCAAATCATGTTCTCCCAAATGTTCTCCCAAATGCTTCTCCCACCCCAATCCCCTGCTGGAACAAGCTCACACCCTGTGTTTTGCTTTGCTGCTAATTTGTGGTGGTTTATATTTCTTGCTGTGCTGCGAGAGGTGCTGCCTGATATAACCCAACTCTGACAGACTCCTGAGAGCCCCTCCCTGCCACCCTCCCCATTCCTGTTCATCTTGTGGCTCATTTTGAAATTGCCATTATTTCATCCCTCTGGGGCACCAGCTAAGGCTGCCCTGATGATGGATGCTGCCAGACCAGATGCATAAATATTAAGAAAGGCAGAAAGAGCCAGATTCTTTTGTGCACAACAGTGATGAGGATGCTGTTCTTACAGCTGACCAACACAACTGCAGTCTGAGCTCCAGGTTTAAAAGGCTGCAGGTACTGGTCAAACTGAAGCTTTAACTGGGGTTAACCAGCTTGTGATCAGGCAGAGAAGCAAGCATGCTGCTTATACTGGAAATTTTTACTAGACTGCTGCTGGGTTTGTTCAGCACACTGGGCTGGTCTCTAAATATATATTGTACCTTGCCTAAATTCTGGTGCTGGTAGTGCAAGACACTTTTGTGACTAGATGATATCGTCATAGTTTTCTGAATCTTGACATGCAAATATTGGACTCCAGAAATGATTATGCTGACTATCAATCTGGGGAGTGTAATTCTTGCAATGCGGTGTCACAACTCACTTGCCTATGTGCCCCCCTTAATAAATCAGTATGGGATTGCCTGGAATTGCCAGAGGTTTGGTACTATCAGAAATATTTAGACACTGGAAGAACAAAAAATTTTGATTAATGCTGAGTTAGCTGTCTCCTCTCTAATGCTGTTTCCAGTTCAATGGATGCCTTGATAATGGTGTTTGATCTGAAGGCCACAGACTTATTGATAGTCACAGATCAAAATTCCATCCCTCCTAATAAATTATGCTTCTCTCTTTCTGCTAAGAAGTGCAGCAAGGAACAACATCTATAAAAGCAAGGGGAAAACCTGAGCACTCCCAACAAAGGCTCACAGCACCACTACTCAGGGTAAGAGCCAACATGACTGAAGTGCATTTCCAGAAGGGAAATTTGGGAAATGCAAATTGGATGCTGGCACTGCATCTTTATTTTGGACCCCACAGCACAACAAGGCTCATGCTGTCTCTTTTCCTTCCTGTCCATGTCCTTCTGCCCACCTTAGATCAGGTGTGGCTTTGGGAATCTGAGGATGTGTAGCTCAGAAATAGTATTGAAAAGGCACAGGATATTCTTCTTATGGCTCAGGGCTGCAGCTAATAGTGCCAAAAGCTTTTGGTTGACTAAAATCAGCTTAATGTTCACAGTTTCCAAAACATCACCTCTTTGTTCTCATCTATGAGCACTGAAAGCAAGGGCTACTGGTGGGGTCACACAAAGATCTCAAGAGCCCTGCACCCAATCCCAACCAAGAAAACTGACATTTTGTAAAATCAGGGACTATGAATGTAAAATACTCCTCATCTTGCTAGAGGTGATCTCTCAAGATTTGCATGGAATATCCTGGTGATATTGCTACAGTTTCAAGGATCTCAGTTTGTCAGTTCTCATGTTCATCAGGAAAATGAGTTCATCAGTTTGACATTTTCAAAGATTATTAACTTTCACTTACAAAAAATGTGCAAATTACCTTTCTCTATTCAAAACTAACAATCAGGGCCCATTATATTCCCTGCAGCAGGAAGATTGAAAGGCATCACATTCCAGACCACACAGAAAAGTGTCTGAAATCCCAAAATTCTTCACTTCAGTCTACACACTCCAGCAAATCCTAACATCCAGCTGTTTGTAGAGTTCACATGTTTCCTGAAGATGAAAACTTTTTGCTTTGTGGCAACCTTTGAGCATCCATTAAAGTTCAGAGGGTGGATCAGAGCAGATTGTGTGGTGCTGCCCATCTGCCCATCGGATGCCCAGGCTTACTTTTTAATAAGAGCAAGGAGCTGGATGTAATGTCATGCAGTCATAATTCTTGGCAGTTGCTATAGTTCATATGTTTGTTGGAAGCTGAAGCTTTGGAGTATTTTTCAGATGTCTTTATGCTTCCTGCTTTAGTGCTTGGGTGTTTTTTTTTTTCCTCAGCTGAGCTCTCAGGGTCCCAAAGCCCTGTTTATTAGGGAAGGAACCATGCGTCCAGTGGAGTGCTTCATGGAGGGAGTGACTACTGAAAAAGGTGAATAAATCCAGGAGCACCTGCCTGGGTGTTGCATGTTTGTAACCTTAGAGGGTTTTCAGATGTTTTGAGAAGGACAGGGAGATAACTTTAGTGGGTATGGAATTTTGGGGCTAATCTGAGAGGTGATAGACTCTCCCTTGGAGAGAAAGTGAGTTGTGTCAGACTGACCTGGGAGAAAGCAGCACTTTCTGCTGTCTAAAGTGGACTGCCATGAACTCACCTGTCAGCCATTTAGGGGTTGGATTCAGGCTTGGAAGCACAGCTTGAAACAGAGGAGATTATTGGGCAGCTGGAGTCAGGGGAGGGTTTCTAGCTGGTTATCCACAAAGCTTCCTTGTACCACATGCTGTCTCAGCCACATGAACACCTCAGGAGAAGGCTCCAGGAGGGCTGGAGGAAGGATGTCCCCTCCAGTTGTATTGTCCAGTCCTTGTGCCTTGGCACTGAGTGTTCAGCATCCCTGCTCACCTAAGCCAGGCTGGCATGTGCTCCCAGCCATGAAATGAGGGCAGTGCTCCTTGCTGTGCAGTGCTGAGGGACAGGAGATGCTCCTGGGGCTTCACAGCCCTTGATATGGGCTTTTCCTCTGCAGGGAGGATGTTTTCCAGGCTTTTCTGGGGCAGCCCTGAGATGCAAGAGACGAGATTTACAAGTCTCCCTCATTTCTTCTTTTCCCATTGCTTCCATCTTAATTTAGGATGTGGGAGAACAATACCAGAGGATGCTTGGAATTCCCCCACTCTTGCAGCCCCAGCCTCCTGAATAAGCAGAGTATCTCTGGAGTTTCCCCTCAGGAAGGTGACACAGTATAAAATTTCTTCTAGGACAAAATTCCTTCTTTTAACAAAAGCTCCATTTAAATAATCAAAGTCCCAGAGCTGAGATGCAACTGGCCCACGTGCCCAGGAGAGTGTTTCAGGATACTTTTACCCAACAGTTGGTCTGAGATCAAACAGACTTGGCATTGCGCTGTTTCCTGGATAACACGCCGTCATTATTTATTCATCTGAACCAAAGTGCTTGATGTTTTCATGCTATCAGTTAGACAGAGCCATATCGTCTGCCTCCCCCATTTTTTTTCATTAATTTGTTGTGTTTCAAGAAAGTTTTGAAGCTGTTGCAGTGGGAAATCCATAGCTTAAGTGGCAGCTTGCTCATCTTTTATTTATTTTTGTAATAATCCCGTTGTTACTCATTCAAAGCTCCAGAAGATCCTCGTCCTCAGTCAAAAGTTTTATGTTTGGATGAGGCTGTAATGATGACTTCTAGAAGAAAAGCATGTTTTCCTGGCTTTGAGTAGGTATTGTCACTTTTTTTTTTGCTTCGTGATTTAAAGAGATAAAATGTGTTTGGTCAAAATCAGGTAATTTCCAAATTCATTTTTATATTTGGATTAAGATTACTGTGTAAAATTCCCCATTTTTTTTCATATATTTTAAAAACACAGACACAGGAATGTCAAGCCAGTGGGAGAACCAGCAATGGGATGTGATTTGGGTGATTTCTGGCCTGTTTCCCATCATTCTTGGAGAGAAAGTATTTTTTTTCCCCCTATGAAAAATGGTGATTCTCTCTGATAAATCTGTTCCCTTTTACTGTTTGGAGGCTTCTTTGTTGCAGAAAGAAATTTGTAACTCAAAGTAGACGCTCTTTACTTACATGCTTCCCTATTGGAAAAGCATTTTTCCATAGAAATGGAGTTTCAATGGGAAATTTGCAGTCAGCTGTTCCACACAACAGGCAGTGCTGCTCCCCCTTCCCCTCCAAAGGGTGGTTTCATACAGAACCTGCACTGCTGCATATCCATACCAGTGCTGTGGTTTCATAAGCACACTTCCCTATTTTGAAATGTTTTCCTGTCTCCTGTTTTTGTGTAAAACATCCTCACAAAGAGGGAGGATGATTAATTGGAAACTACAGAGGAAACTACAAAATCAATTGCACTCAAAGAACTGTCTAATGTAGAAACTAAACAAATAAAAAATCCCAGAGGATTATATGGTTTTTCCCCCCCTCTCCTTATTCAGTCATCAGGCTCTTAACTGTTACATGGAAGATTTTTTTTAAACTGAACTATAACCTTTTATATTTCACCTTATTGGTGCTCAGCTGCACATTATCTGTGAGTACAACAAACAATATTGCAAAAATATCTGAAAACTATCTTGATGGACTGCAGAGTTATTGGGAGCATTTACACCAAAAGGAGTTCTGATCCCCAAACTCATTGTGCTTCTCTATCAAATTAATCCACAAGATTTTCTCCTCATAAATAGCTGTGAAATGACTGAACTTTAAAACATAAGACATCTTATGTGCTAAACCTCATGGAAGAATAATCTCTTGATAAGTTTAGTTTTGAAGTAACGGAAGCAGAGATGATTGCAATTCTATTTTTAGACATGCACAGTAAAACTTTTCTATTTGGTTTGTAGCAAAACCAGTTTAAGTCAGAACCTCCAAATAAAGATGGGAGTGTGAGAACAAGCAGGGTCAGTGTGATGAACAGCCCTGGCCCGGGTTTTGGAGGCAGTTTTGTGAAAATGACCTCAGATTGTGTTTGCCAGAGCGGGGAGGAGAAAGTGATGAGTGAGATTTGGTGCTGATGGCATCACCAGTCACATCAGAAAAACTGGAAAATCAGGGCTTGTGTCTCTGCTCCCCATCTGAGGCACCAGAAGCAGAGCACAGTGAAGCCATCAGTTCCTGGGATCATTCTGTGTGCATTGGGTCAGAGGCAGTGATGTCTGTGCTATCCAGGCCATACCCAAGTAACAGACACAAGTACTGAGATGTGCTTTGGGTATGCAAGGAGAAAGGAGTTAAGATAAATCAGCAGAACTCTTTTTCTTTAGCCACTGTGAGTGAGGCTAAATGTGAAGCATGTGAACTGGGATTTCCCATTACTTTATTAACGTGAGTATTCAATTTAATTTCGATTCATCTGGGAGAATCATAAATTGTAAGAATTGAGAGGATCAGTAATGCTTTTAATGCTCTGATGGTTCAAGCCTGGTGTTCTTCTTGCTTGGGCCTCAGGGCTGGCTTGCAGGCTCTCCTGTGAGTTTTGTGAAGGCATTTTACAGAGCTCTCTTAGCCAGCACCATCCCTTCAGGGGCCAGCAAGGTGAGGCAGAAGTCAGACTCGGTGACCTTAGAGGTCTTTTCCAGCCTGAATGATTCAATGATTCTAAGTCAAGCTGAAGCCCAAGGTTGCAGTGCAAAGCTCCAGTCTGGTCTGCTGTGCCCATGCCTTCCAGGACATCCTTCAACTTCTTTGCAGCTCAGTGACTCGGAGAGAAGTGAGAGGCACAATTTCCATAAGGGATGGTGTGGATTAACCTTGTCTGGCTGCCAGGTGCCCGCCAAACTGCTCTCTAACTCCATCCTCCTCAGACTGGATTAACACACCATAGATGGTTATTAAGCAATCTTAAATACACCAATCCTACAATAAAGGATGGGTAATAGGCCCTTGGAGGGTGTGAAATATATCCTGGTGACATGGACAAGGGGAATCTGTGAAATGCCATCCAAATTTGTTTTTTTTTTTCTTTCCTGCATTTAATTTCTTTCTTTGTTATCTGACAGTAGAGATAGGCTGGACAGAGCTGTGGTCTAAGACTGATTTTCTGGAGTTAGCAGTTTTGGGAATAATTTTGGAAGGAAAGTAGAGACAGGGAACAAAATTTTGCAGCCAGGCTAAACATTGATGTGGGAAGAGAGGAACAGTACCCTCCCACTTGTTCTGCTTTTAAAATCAATATGTGCTTTGTCACTAGCTGCAAGACAAGCCTAAGACTGTAATAGGAGAGTGGCTGTGAACTAGGACAGATGTGCACTTGCAGCTCTGTTTGGGATTGTTTCATTGTGATCCCCTAGGAGCCATGGGTGCCACTAGCCCACCTTTCACTCTACTTTTAAAAATACAACCCCAAAACCACTACTGCCCATGTAACTGCACAATCCAGATCTCGACCATCCCTTTATTTTGTAGACACAAAATGTAAGGCATTAAATATTTTCTAGATTTGTGAGTCCATGGTGAGTCTGAGAGAATCAGGATAACCTGCATGACCCCGTGTCTGGGAACAACATGGTCATCATTGACTAATTAAATGTGTCCCTTTTGTTAAAATTGAAGATCTATATTATGTCCTAAATTAATTGTGTGCACTGGAAAGCTGTTGCAGAAGTGTTAGGGTTTGCCACACACTGGAGTGGAACAGCCTCTTGGTCCATTCCTTTACCATCATGTGGTTGGAAGTGGCTGGTCTCTACTTTTAGGAAGAGTCAGGGCAGAAGAAAAGCTAACACACCTCACACACCTTGCATCATATTCCACAGTGGTCTGAATTTTTTGGGAGGGGGACATCTCTCAGCTCAGCTGCCCCTGCTCTGTCAGAGAAAAGCAAACATGCAAATGTAGAGACACAGTTCACAGGTACCTACGGGCACATATCAACACCAGAATTTTGGCGTCACAATAAACAAATTGAATCATCAGAAGCTTTGCTAGGGTCTAAAGCATAGTTTATCTCTCTGAAGTAGACATTGAAAACAGGAGAGATGACTCATGCCCTAGCAGTGCCTATTTCTCCCTGAATGTGTAACATCCTGCACTTCTTTGGTCTAGCTAATCTATTCCAATCCATCAGAGAAGATAAATTTTAGTTGATTCATTTTATTCTGAGAACATGAGGCTATTTCACAAGAATTGTGTGTCCAATACATATATTTTTTTTAGTCAAAAATATCTAGAATACATTATTTGCCCTGTCTAAGCTTAGGAAATTCACTTTAGGATGGATAAAGATGCAGGTGGATGTAGAGAGAAGCAGGCAGTACTTGAAACATCAGACTTGTACATGGCAGATTAAAAATTAACAGATCTGATCAAAATCTTCCATTTCCATGTCAGATTTGTATTTTTAGTTGAAATTATCTTGAAAAAGCAAAAAGAACATCTGAATGTTCAAGCAATACATTCTGCATCATTTTAGGACCCTGTCAGGGTAGGTGTTGTTATACCTTATAGACATATTGTCATCTGGGGACTCTTAACCCCTGTATTTATAGATATCTAGGAAGAGGTTAGGTCAAGATCTTGGATGGTCTCTCAGTGGAATTGCTGTTATTAATTACTGCCATTAGTAATCACTCAGTCAAATCACAGAATGGCTTGAGTTGGAAGAGACCTTAAGGATGATTTTGTTCCCATCCCCTGCCATGGGCAGGGACACCTCCCACTATCCCAGGCTGTTCAAATCCCATCCAACCTGGCCTTGGACACTTCCAGGGATGGGGTGTCCACAGCTTCTCTGGGCACCCTGTGCCAGGGCCTCCCCACTGTAATGGAGAAGAATTTCTTCCTAATATCAAATCTAAACCTACTAATTTTCAGTTTAAAGCTGATCCCCCTTGTTCTACCTCTACCTGTGCTTGTCTGAAGGCCCTCTCCAGCTCTCTTGGAGCCGCTTTAGGCACTGGGAAGTTCTGTCAGTTCTCCCTGGAGCCTTCTCTTCTCTTAGCCAGCTCTTTCAGTCTGTCTTCATAAGAGATGTGCTTCAGTTCTCTGACCATCTCTGTGGCCCTCCTTCAGTCCTGCTCCAACACATCCAAGTTCTTCCTGTGCTGGGGGTCCCAGATGTGGATGCAGCACTCCAGGTGGGATCTCAGCAGAGCTGAGCACCTCCTTCAACTTGCTGTTCACTCTTCTCATGATGCAACCCAGGACATGGTTGTCTTTCTGGGCCAACCATTTTTGAGTAATGAAAAAGTTATTTTTAGGAATAGTGCTGTTTGGGTTGGTTTGTTGGTTTTTTTCATACAGGAAGTTCCCAAATTATTTATGTAGTGCATTTTCCATTTAGAAAACACCCTGCATTGATACCACCATCAGATATTTCCCTTTCACAGGCCACTTGATGTATTATTTTCCGGTTTACTCATTGACTGTTTGGTCCCATAAGCTAAATTAAGCAAGGAGCCACAGCAGGGTTTGCAGTACTGGGCCTCTATTGTGTCCTCCCAGTGCTTTGTGCCTCAGGCCCAATGGAGTATTACCAACCACTCGAGCATGCACTGTTGACACATAAATGCATGTTTGGATGTAGCCTGTTAGTAAATGCAGTGTCCCCAGCAGTTTTGTTTGGATGATTGTGTTATTGCTAATTAACAGAAAATGTCATGACTTTTGGAATAGAATTGTTTGTGCAGTGAGTTATTTACCCTGAAAAATCCTCCCATGGAAAAAGACGAGGAAATTGTGCAGGGGGAGAATGGGAGGAATGCCTGGGATTGCCACAGGGCTCTCAGAAGCGTGAGCCTCATTGGCATCAGTGGGGCACAGCCAAAACCACTCCTGGTGATGTGACTGACTCGTACCTCTGAAATCATCCATGTTCACCACTCCTTAAATGCTCCTCCTCATTTGCTCAGATGCACTTTGGGGTTTTAGTTAGTGTCAGGAGAAATAAAGTTTAATTCAGCTAACCTACCAGCAAAATGTAGTAGCTGGAAGGCGGCAATCTTGGTGATAGCATTAAAAGGCTACTAGATACCTAAAAAAAAAAAACCAATAAAAAATCCCTGGCTGCTCTGCCTCCATGTTTCTGTCAGACTCATTTACATAATGGTTTAGACCATTATGTAATTCAAATCAAATCACTGTCAGTCAGCACCAGCATCCATTGCATCTTTTCCATGGAGCTACGCCGAGTGGCTGAAGTAAACTTCTTTGAAAGGAATGGCAGAAATCAAATAACTCTGTCTCTCCGACGCCAGGGGTCTGACCCAGTGCCCATTGCAGTCACAAAAAATATTCCCCTTGACTGACATGAGCTGAGGATTGCACCCCCAGAACTCATGTAAGCTCTTAACTCTGATTCCTAAACTTGGCAAACAAACCCGGGTGGTTTTCAATCGCAAACAGGCGGAATATCCCTCCTCTCTGGACAGCAATAATCTCTTCTGTCTCTCGGGGCGGGGGGCGGGGGTGAAATCTCTTCCATCAGAGTGGAAGAGCCACCAGCTTTATCCAAATAGTATTGTCAAGTTTACAGTGCACTAAATAATGTATCAAATCTTCAATATATCCCAGCAAGCATCAACTCCCTAATAGATTCCTTGTTATCCTTCCTGAGTCTCTGTTGCCATTAACAGGAAAGATAATTTTGCCGGTGTACTTCTAAATCTGTGCCTTTTTATTTTTTTTCTCCTCTGTATTTTTATTGCCAAAGCAGTGAAAATATTTGCCAGTAGCTGGGGCTCCATTAACACCCAACACTATGCAAAAACCCCAGAGAGAGACCCTACACCCTTTTCCAGGGGCACCCACCGTCATAGACAGAGATGCTTTGCATGGAACAAAGAAGAGAATAAAGTAGTGGTGACAAAATCTCACAGAATTGGTGTGAATGTCACTTGAGAGTTATTGCTGTGGGCAAGGACAGGTTTGTGGAAAGGTTATGTTTGCTTGGAATAAAGTAGGTGGGAGGATGAGATAATTTTCCTGTTGAAGGCAAAGGGATAGAGGGAGAGAAGGATGGGGAGCTGGGTATGTTGTAGGTTTATGGATAAGGTGGAGTTTAGTGAAGGAAGTGGTTTTGGAGCAAAGTGCTGTTGCAGACTGGCTGGAGCTGCTGTTTCACTTCATGTCAGTCAGGCACAGGAGGAGGACCTGCCACCACCCACGGCTTAACCTTGTATGACTTGGGTCTGTCTCCCCCAGCCTTTCACATCCAATTTTTTCTTGACCCTTCACCTCATCCTCTTTTTGTTGCTGTCACTTGAAGGAAGGAAAACCTAAATTGCTCTATTCACTATTAAAAATGAAGTTTAGTTGTTATGTCATGTTTGTCTCTTAATTCAGTGCTACCATTGGGAAAGAGGCCCTGGCTTTGCTTACAGAGTTTCATCCATCTCTCTTAATGTAAACATGTCAGTTCTGATGATTGGCTTTTATGGGTCTGTTTGTTTTCTGCTGATGAAATGTGTCTCCATAGCTTAGATGGGAGGGGATCAGGAAAGCCTTACCTATAACTGTGGTAATACATCAGACAGCTTTCCAGACATGGCTCCCTTGAAGCCTGCAGCCAAGATTTTGCTGTCTAGCCTAAAGCTGCCTTCTTTCTGTGGCATAACCATCCCATAATGGCACCAGAATACATTTTAATAGCTGTTTTACAGCTTCCTATATCCGTCTTTATGTCTTTACAAAACACTCTGTGAATAAAATGGACCAGATTTGATATATTTTATTCATGTGAGCATTCAAAGCACCTAGTGGTGTGAGGACTGTGTATTATGTTTGGCACAATATGGAGTTCTCCTGTAGATTTCTTATTTCTTGCTCAAAAGCTAGTGACTGCATCCTGAGCTGAAAACATCTTTCTTTCTTGCTAGCTCTTTCCAAGCTCAGTTGGTTCAGAGTAGCAAAGCAGAAATCTTTCCCTGGATCTGAAGGCTGTGTAGTTTATAGTAAAATAACTCAGAGGCAAATTTCTAGTTAATTAAAATAGACATGAAAACCTGTTGGGTGCAAAGAGCTATAATTCTCAGCAAAATAAAGAGATGTGCATTGATAACTATGATGTGCTTCTTCCCTCTTATTTATTTGTGTCATTTATTTGCAGCATAATTGGAAACAAAAACACCTGCAAAGAAAGCAGAATATTTTTAGCTCACTAAAACTATATATTTTATCATAAGAGAAGACTTAGTGCCAGCATTTAATTCTTGGCATAACATTTGTCATCCCCAAATACCCTTTCAATATCGGGATGAAATCTTCTGAATTCATTTCCTTTTAGCACATGTTGGCTTTCTGAAGGCTTTATTTTTTCAATAAGTCATTGGCAATGTCAGAATGCCATGATTCTGATGAGTGAGGAGCCAGCAAAACCCATTCAACTGGATTTAAAAGAAGATACTGTGTAGGCAGAGCTGGTCATGACCAAAGGCTTGTGGGTGTGTGACTCTGAAGTTTTGTTTTGGATGTTTTGTGCTGTTTTGGTTTGCTTTTTTTTTCCCAACAATGTGAATGCAATGAGTTCTCTTGCATATTTATTTCTGCCCCTGGTCAGCATCCATGGTGAACAACAGGGCTTGTTTTGGGAAATGTGTTATGCAATGTCCTATCAACCTGCAGGTTTGCCTTGTGACACGGGCAGCAAGAGGAGCTCTGGCTCACATCCCCTCCTGCTTGGGCAGGTTTCAACACTGTGCTTTGCCCAGGACAACTTCAAGAGCTAAACATTTCAGCCTTTTCCATCACATTTTTGTGGAATACAAACATTTTCCTCTGCAAACCAGCCATGGGAGCCTGCCTGGTCCCCACCAGGCACTGGATTCTCCAGCACCCTCTTTTCATCCAACAGGATGTTCCTGGATGAACAAGCATTTGCAGATTGCCTTCACAGAGTGCAAAAAGCTCAGGATTTTCCAGCTCTCTGCAACCTTGGTTACCTTCTAGGCCATTAGTTTAATACCTCAATTACACACTATCTGCTGTTCATGCTCTGGTGTGAAGGGGCTCTTTTTAAAGGAAACATTTTTAGCCAAATATTCCGAGTCCTAAGAGATCAATTCCCCAGGTGTGACTTCCCTGGGCAGAGCTGTGCTGATTTATGGCAGCTGGAGATGTGACTGATTATAAGAACATATACTACAAAAACTACCATTGTTTGTGGTCTTGAAAAAAAATTATGCTTGTTGGAGAAAAAAGAAAACAAACCAAATATGAGCTTAAGCAGAAGTAATGAGGGTGCTGTGTAAAATTTTGAGGACTGTCGTGATGTGAGCACACAGGCCCTCAAAGTGTGTGCTAACAGCAACTGAAATTTTTCAGTTAAAAGAGAATTTCCCATGACACCTCCTCACTGTGGAATGTGAATTTTGGTATCAATATAAGTGGATTAAGTCTCAAAAAGTTGTTTGTTTGTTTGCTTGTTGTCAGTAAAATTATGAAGTGTGTCTCAGTTACCTAGACTCCTTTAGCTTCTTGATTGTTTTACAAAAAAAACTTTATTTGATCTGAATTAAAAACAGGAGTTCTCCATGAAGCCATTACTTTATGGCTGGAATAAAACTTTCATGTGATCCCATATCAACTTGTAGTCTTTCTAAATCTGATTAAATGTTTGCGTTTATGTGTAAATTTATGCATATGGATTTATTAATCTAGATCAGTGACGTTAAATTAGATGTGTCATTGCTCTGTTTTTTATTTCCCTAGCCTATTATTCTCATGTTTTGCTGTGCTCTGCAGGTCAAAGGAAAATGCCAAAGAGATTATACAGAAAAGGAGTGTGTGTGGGGGAAGGATGACTGTGCTCCATGTAATCTCAAACACTGAAAAGAAACCCATCCACATGACTGTTCTTGTTATCACAGCAGTTAGGAACACAAAATCTTTATTTAATCACAGACATTTCTTAAACAATAGGAGAATTTAGGGCTCTAGATTTGTATTTTGTAAGGGTTTGGACTAGCAGAACTGCAGTGGAAACATCCCTCTCCCCAGTCTGTGATTTGCAGCAGCTTCCTGAGTGGCATCATGGAAATCAGCAAATGAGTACAGTCCTACTTAAGATGAGCATGTCTGATGCCTTTAGCCCATAAAAGACACTTTCACAACGTTGATCTTCCAGTTTGACTCCTTTATTACCATTGCCAAGTGTCTGAAATACAAGCACATGAGTCCTTGATACAGCAGAGGGACTTGCAGGGCGTGCAGGTGATGATCTGAGAACCTGAAAGATCTTTTGAACTGGAGTGGCCAAAGCCCATGACAGTGAGCTTAAAACTGCAATGGAAAACAGCATTTATCTTTCTGAATAAGTACAGGTGCTGCCAATACCTAATTTGTTTGTGCTGCTCCCACTTCTTGCCACTCTGAAGAAAGAATTCATCTTGGGGCTTTATTTTCATATGCATGTTCTGTTTACATAACCACTGGGTTTTATCAGCAACAACCGATGCTAACTGACAAAGCAAGAGGGAAATTTTCATTCTGTGCATGGTGATATCACAGAAACAATGTGTTTGAAGCCTTGTACTTCAAAAATATGCCTGTGAGGAATGGAAAAATCCAGGCTCATATTGTAAAAACGTGAGTCACAACAGCTATTATCTCTTAAGAAATGGCATTCCAGCTCCCTGATTCAGTCATTGATGATTTCCCTTTTTAACTTGTGGTGCTTTCTTACCCTTTTAAGAAACATCTGGGTTAACCCTGGCTATTTGTAGAAATGTTTGCAATTCACAGATTAGAAGAAATTAGACATTGAAAGGACTTGTGAAATTATCTTATCCATTTCCTAAAAGTATATGGAATTGAAAAAGAATTGTGCTAAATATATATATATATATATATATTAAAATGTGGAACTTGAACTTATATACAATATGAAGACAAAAATTGTCATGAATTTCCAATTGTAAGGGTGCTGAAACAGACTTTTTTAAAAAGAAAAATGAAATAGATGACTAGTAAAAGCTCTAATGAATCTTGTGTAGGATTTTCCAGTTCTTTTTAGGCAGCTACCTTTCTGGAATTTGTAGATAAAATTGAAAAGATCTGGTTTTGACCAGTTTGAATTTGATTCAATTTTCTAATAAGAGAGAGCTTTAAGCAAAAGTAATTCCCTTTAGAAAAAATAATTAAAACTTCTGATGCTTATTAGGTTTTTTGGGCTGTTTTATCTCCCTCACCATCCCCTGTCCTTTTGTTTCTCTTTTCAAAAAAAATTGAGTAGTTTTGTTGCCAGAATGGCTCCTCTTGGAAGTCTTTAAGGAAGTCTGAGACTGTAAGGACAAAGCACACAACAGCAGAGGCTGTGTTTCTTTAGACTGGGAAGAGTGTTAAAATAGGACAAGCTTAAGTAGCCTTTCTTACATGCACCCAGTTTCTGCAGCTGAGGGATTTACTCAGTCAGAGGCAGAACCTTTGTCTTTAAAACCATTTATGGACCTTCTGCCCTTGGTTTCTTCCTGTGGCTTTGGGAGCCCCTGTGATTTGTAGCCAACAAATTTCACAGGATGACCTTGTGCCACGTGGAAAGTGGCTCCAGCGGTTGTTTCAAACCTGCTGCTCTGTGATTTTATTTGAAGCTTCTCCATTCTCAAATTGTTAGAGAAAGCAAACAGTCATTCCCCATTCACTGCCTTCACAGAGCTCATGATCACCTGGACCTCAAGTAACAGCCCACAATGTTCTCCTCTCTGGTTTAAAGACCTCGTCTGTGCCCTTCCTGCAGCACTGATCAGCCATTGGCTTTTGTTGTCCCCTTCAACACTGAGACAGGTTTCATTCTGGAGAAACAGAAATGGAAAGGACAAAAAAAACTCTGAGAAATCTCTGGCCACCTGTATTGATGTCATTTATAGAAAGTGAAATTCTATTTGCTTGCACTGGTGCTGAGTCACAAAGCTTTGAGCGTAAGAAACTCAATTTGTGGAAAAGCTTCTAATTTCCTGTTTTTCAGGAGGAAGGGGATAAAACAAATGACATGGAGGGGAGAGGGGAAAGGAATAGGGGGAATAAATCTAACAAAAGAAGAACGTCAGAATACCCCAAACTCCAGGAAGGATAATTCATTTTAGCCCTGCTTGTTCAAACCAGCAGTAATGCAGAGCATAATGTACAAGCTTCAGTAAATCATTCCTGTGTGATAGACTCTGATCAATGACAATTTAATGAATTCATTTTAAAATGAAGTCAGAATAGGAGAAACAGTAGTTATTTGAAAGTGTCCTTTACTCAGAGAAATTGAGTCAATAAATATGCTATTTGTCATGCAGAGTCCAGTTAGAGTATTGTTTGCTAACAAAAATGCTGTCATCACAGAGCCTAATAGACACAAACTATCTGGAACTATCCATTGTAAATAGACAAATACCATCTGAAAGCAGAAAACAACAGTTGTGGCTGAACAAAGAATGGGATCCTGCACACGTTGCTGAATGAAAGAGGGTAGCCCACCTCAAAATCTACTATTTTGTTTGTCACCAGAGTGTATTTTGATTGAGTATGAATGGCCTGGCGGTGGCAAAAACACAAGGTCTGTGTTTCTTCTGTGAAATGAGTTTTAATTATTGCGGAGTGAGGGCTTCTCTCGCTGGAAAAACATGCCTCTAAAGACACTTTAAATTGCAAAATGCAGCCTCAGTGAACTTGGATGGATTTGTGCTGGCTGCTAGAACAGGGATAAGCTTCATCCTTTTTTCAAACAGTAGTTTTACATTAATTTTCACAGCTATCCATGTTGTTTAGTGCAGATACAAGAAGGCTTTTTGTTCGGCTGTGTTTTTCATGCTTGGTTTTATTCATGTAAGTTGAAGAGATGTGGCAATTCTTACTTGTTTCCATTCAGGCAGAGACTAGAGGTGTTAACATTGAAGTACCATCAGGACAAGATGATCAAACTTCACAGGTTTGGGTTAGAATCACAGAATAAAAGGATATCCTGAGCTGGAAGGCACAAGGATCATCGAGTCCTGGATGTTCAAATTGGTCTTGGATGAAAGGAGCCTGGTTTTCAAATACGATGAACTGGCAGCAGTGGCTATTGAGCAGCTTAGAAGCTTGGTGTGCTCTCATGAAGGTCCCAGAGCTTTTCCAGGCAGATTTGGGCTTCCATCATCCTTCATACTGCAGGGTGTGGAGGAAAAGAAAATGCTCAAAAGTCCTGAGAGACATCTTGAAGATGGTATTTCCTATGCCAAAGGAAAATGAAAATTACGTTGCAGAAACCTAAGACAGAGATTATGAAGAATTTTTGTGGGATTTAAGAATCTAAACTTGACTCTTCAACTCTTTAAATTTGGAATAGAACAGCTGGGGCATTTTTAGATTTTGCATCATGTGGCCAGACATCGGCTGATTTAAATCTGCCTTGCAGTCATCTTAGGAACATTGTTCATCCACTCCCAGAGCTGCATTTTCAAAAATGAGTTAGAGATCCAAATCTCTGTGGCTTTCAATGACACTTAAGCTTGTATGAATCTAAGTTACTTCTCAGTTTGGATTTAGGATCCCAAAAGACTGAAGAACTGAAGAGTATTCCACAGTCTGTCTATAAAGCCTGTATAGTTTTGATCATGTGTGACTCCTTATTGAAATTACAGTTTCAGCCATTTTTGTTTTCCTTGATGTTCTATTAACCACATAAAAACAGATGAGGAGTTTCCTGACAATATATAACAAGTTATTTGGGTGTTGAGTTTGGAATTGTTGTTTTGTTTTTTTTTTATTCTGATGGCTTTGTTCTCCTTGCTTTTCTCATCCCGCTAACTTTTGGTAACTTTTTTTTTTTTTTTTTTTTTTTTAAATTTCAGCTGTTTCCACTACTAGGAGTAAAGACCAGTAAAGACAAAGCAGGATGAAAAGATGGCTGACTTCTTGTTACCACCGGGTACTAACAGCTTCCACCGGTTCACGCCCGAGTCCCTGGCTGCCATCGAGAAGCGGATTGCGGAGAAGCTTGCCAGGAATGCCAAGCAGGAATACAGAGAGCAGCAGGGCGAGGAGGAGAAACCTCAGCCTCAGTTTGACCTGCAGGCTTGCAAGAAGCTGCCCGATATCTATGGGACTGTTTCTCCAGAGCTCATTGGGGAGCCCTTGGAGGATATCGACCCTTTCTACAATGATCGTAAGGTGAGCGCCAGCCCTCTGTCCTGCTCCTCTGCCTTTGCTGCTGTTTGGAGTGCTCTGGTTTTTATCTTTCTACAGCCAGTAAAAATATTTCTCTCCCAGGTTAAGGATCAGAATGTTAGCATGAGCAGGGCTCCCAGAAAACATCTTAGTAGGAGGGCAAAGAGGGATAAAAAGAGTAATTTAAACTTGTGTGTTTTCAGATAACCCTGAGTATGAATATACAGTATCTGAAATGAGCAGAGCAGTAGCTGAGTTAATTTAAGCCAGAGGTTTTTATCAGCCCTATCTTGCCTTCTGCATGAGCTGTGACTCTTCACAGGTCTGTTGTTTATCACTTAAGCCCCTTAATGTTAAGGGCTTCTGGGTGACTTGAGCCTTGTGCGAGCACTCTGCACAAGAGCAGGAGGCACCTTCACAACCACTCCTGGAGAGCAGCGGTTCTGCTCCTGCTGAGGAAGAGCAAAACGCCATCTCAGGTGACCAAAATAGAGCTGAAGGGAGGTGTGAGTCGCAAGTGCAGTGCTGGCACTTTGCAGAAGGGTGAACTTTGTCCCAAAGCGAGCATCACCTGATGAGGGATCACGTGCAGGCTGGACCAAAGCCACAGCAGTGCAAACAGCTTCTGTCAAAAGGCTGTTGACAGCAGAGCAGGGCCAGTTGCTTACTACAGTGCATTCCCCTTTCCAAGCTTTTCACAAAACAGAGGACAAAATAAAGCTTGGAAGCCCTGTGTATTTTTAGGCAGCTTCCAGTTTTTTCAGGTACTGCTGTTCGTGATTTTGGGCTATGCTATTTCCTGTAAACAATGAATTAATATGACCATAATGGTGCTTCTATTAAAACAGTGTAGAGGCAGGTGCTAGAGCTACAGAATAGAAGTTAAATGGATAAAGACAAATAGATTACTTACCTGGAAGGGGCAGAATTAATTTACCTTTTCATTTGCCTGCTATCCCCGGGCATAAGCAACAGGATATGGATTTGCAATTTTAGTGCCATGAAGTTTTTAGACTCAAAGTGGGTGAATTGCCTAGATTTTATATATTGGGTGTTATATTGGGTGTCTCAATTCTGTCTCTGAGTGAATATTAGTTCCTCTATGCATGGTGGGGCATCTCCAGAGCTCTGCATTTTGGGTCAGCATCCAATTCACTTTTGTTTTGGGTTTAAGATAACTCAGAGAATTGTTTTTCTCTGGTCATATTAGTCTGAGCACAATGAGAGTGCTTCAGTGCCAGATCCTGATGTGGAACTATGTCTCCTACAACCTTTTACTTGGTGACACACAATTTAGAGCAATAAAGTGCTCAAAGTAGAGAAGGTGGATCAACAACACAGTGAGATCCCCAGCACCTGGGAAGAAGAGCATCACATAAGTCCGTCCACCACGTATTACTCTCCAGGTAATTTTTATTTTTAAAGGTGATTCTGCTCTCTTCCCAGCCCCATGGTGGAGGTGATGGCACAGGATCCACTAGGGGTTGGAGAAAGAAAAAATACTTTGGATATTACAACAGGACAGTCTTTGGATATTACAACAGCTCTGTAGGAAAGGCCTTGGACAAAACTTTTCACCAAGTGAGGATTTTGTGGGTCTTGGGAGGGGAGAAAAGTATGGGATGCTGGCAGGAGTTTCCCAGTGGAATGTGGGCTGGAAAAGCTGAGCATAAATGCAAATACTGAATGTTCTCATTTTCTATTTTGTTTTCCAGACATTTATAGTACTGAACAAAGGGAAGACAATCTTTCGATTTAGTGCCACTCCTGCCTTGTATATACTTAGTCCTTTCCATCCAATCAGAAGAGCAGCAATTAAAATTTTGGTACATTCATATCCTTTCTGTTGATTTTCCTCCTCATGTATTTTATATGGGTTTTAAACACAGATGGATGGAAGTCAGAAACCATTTTATTTCATTAAGCTGTTTTAAATCTTTTGGCTGAATTTGCCTGCACAAGCAGAAATGCACTTGGATTTTCGGTTTGTTTCATTTTACATTGTTATGTGAGCTATAAAAATGTATCATACTGCTGGCATCAGATAATGTGAGCTTCACTGGAAAGTCTGTTGAGTTTACTCGGGATTAAAAGATGGGAAGGGACTGATCATCTTTACTGAAGGGAAAGTGGGTGTAGTGCTTCAAAAAGGAAGGGAACCAGGGGGAATCTGCACTGATGAAGAGCTTTGCTACCAAGCACTTCAGCAATCCCTCCCAGAGGTAAAACTTTGTGACACTGTCTGCAGACACAATTTAAGCTGGAACTGCCTCAGATCTGAATTTCTTTTTTCTCCTGAAACAGAATGTTTCAAAAATTGTTTTGTTGGTTCTTTTCTAGTTTGTTTATTGGGATATGCTATCCAACAAGGGAAAAAAGCACAGGCTGTCCTGCTGGACCTTCAGTGGAGGAGCAATGCCTGATTTCCTGTAGCTCTGAAGTCATGCAAGGCACACTGCAATGGGTTTTTTTGGCTTGTTTTTTTTTCACACAAGCCCAGAAACATTGTATTCTGACACAGTCACATCTCTCTGGAAGGCCAAACTGACCCAAATGTTCCTCTTTGTGCGAACATTACTAAAAACACGCCTTTTTTCATCACTTGGCAGCTTTCTCTAGGGTGCACATGGGAGACCTGGCAGTGATAATTCAAAGACTCCACATGCTGCTCTGATCATTCTCTGATGTTTTAGTGATGGAAATCCCTCATCTGCAATGCTCATGTCCACCACAGAGAATTAATAAATATTAAGTAGGTAGCATCTTAGAAATGTTGGTTAATTATCAAATTTCAGGGAAACAAATAAACTTCCTACTCCATACAGTGAGGAGAAGAAAAAAGGTGATAATATAGATATTCTATCAAAAGGAAAAACAGGCAAAGCTTCTGATTGCAGTAATTCTATGCAAAAATGAATATGTGTTATCAGCCAAGATATTATTATGGTTACTATGAATACAGTGAAGAATTCTGCAGAGGGATTTGCTGGTGGATCAGATTATGTGTGCAAGCAATGCAGCACATGCTGCTGCACACCTAGAGCCCAACCAAGTTTTTCAGGCAAAGTTACCTCAGCAGAGCCTTGCTGAAGTTAATTGAGGTCAGTGCTTTTGCCCAGGTATGGCTAAGAGAAGAATCTGAAAATTCAGAGAGAAATTGAGAATATTGCCTCCAGCTTTGGAGGTTTGTTCTGTCTTCTCTTCACTTTTTTCTACACTGGTTGGTGAAGCCAAGAAGTCACAGGAATGTGTAGCAAAGGAGCTACATGCCCTTGGTAGCAGTCAACAAGAAGACAAATAAGCAAGAAATCCCTATCACATTACTTCTAAGGATAAAGACCACAGAGCAGAGCATTTAAAATATCTGCCAGGAAAGAAATATGGTCTGATAAGGAGTGTAAAATTTTGGGAGTGGCAGGTCTCAATGCAGGCATAAGTTTAGCTCCAGAAAGACAGAAATTATCACCTTGTGTTGATAATGTCGAGAGATCCAACAGCTCAGTCCTTGGCAGGCACAGGCAGGAGACAACAACTGCAGCCCCAGTGAGACAGCGAAGATCCTGCATTAGGCACTGATTTGTTTTCTGTCAATAAAGACCTTTTGTATCAACCTGAAATACAAAGGCCAAGTGGCTGAGCAGGCAGTCAATATCCCAGGCAGCAAGGAGCCCGAACCCGCAAGTACTCAAGCAGATAATATCACAGACATGGACCTGGGAACCACATCTATCGTCTTGCGTGACTGTAATCAAGCAATCTTTATTTTCCCCAGGGCAAAAGCCTAAAAGGAGCATTAGCAAATGGTGCCCTGTCACGTAAATATCTGAAGCAGCTTCTTTAGTGGATGCCATATTTCAATTTCCAGCCATTGAGTGCACTGTGAAGGCCAACAGTGGAACAGAATAGAGAGGACGGAGTGAAATCGTCCTGTAAAGAGGCTGTGGGGGTCACATTTCCTGGTTAAGTAGCTCTGTGTGGAGTTCTTCCTCTGAGATGTCAGGCAGGATGGATTCTGTGTATTCACTGCTCATCCAGCCAAGCCTGAGAAGTCTAGTCTTTCAAAAATCCACCTTTCCAAGGAAATTGGAAATTTCCAAGGAAAAACTCCCACAGTCTTCTACTAATGCATTCTACACCAACTAACAACGTATACTTAAACCTTGTCTAGGTATTTCTTGGCCTCATGAAAGGACCAAGGCCCACATGGCTGCCCAGGAGGTGGCCCTGCTCCATTTCTGTCCCAGAAGACATGGGGAGTGTAGGATTGTATCCTATTGGATGAACACCTTCTGTCTTCTGCATCATTATTACCTGTTATTAACATCTTTATTAACGATCTCCATCTATTAATGAGATTGAATCACTGGTGACATTTCCTTGATGTCTTCTGTTTAAAACTCCTCTTTAGTTCTTCTTGCCTGCAGGCCAAGGTCCATTCTGTGGTGTCCTTAGTTTCCCCAAGCAGTTTGCTGGCTTGTATAAAACCTGTAGCAATTGTAATTTCTAGTTTTTCTAGTTATTATAGCTCATTTCTCTCACTTTACTACTGATCCAGGCTGGAGTTTTGACCAAAATTACCTTCCTTGGTGCTAGAATTAAGGGTTCTGGTACGTCAGAAAAAGAAAAATAATCTTCTTTCAGAATTTCCAACCTTTATTCATATTTTCTGCTTGCAGCTTTCCTCCCATCTGATTTTGCACACTTTCCATAAGGCAAAATGAGACCTTGTGAAGCACCAATTATACATTCTATTCATTGGGACTAACCTTTGCTTGCACGTATTATATGTAATTTGGCAATGATCACCTAAAGAGCCTCTAGTATTCAGTCTGCTAATTAACAATT
Organism: Drymodes brunneopygia; assembly: GCA_013400955.1. Taxonomy (NCBI): domain Eukaryota; kingdom Metazoa; phylum Chordata; class Aves; order Passeriformes; family Petroicidae; genus Drymodes; species Drymodes brunneopygia. Next base: position 98,043 of record VZTZ01036875.1, on the reverse strand, counting down.
ATCCATCATAATGAAGTCTAGAATAGAAGCATGCAGTGTTTGACTCGATATCTTTGTGCTAGGAGATAAAATTTATAACTTTTAGAATTGGTTTGTGCAAAGTCTATTCTGCAACTTCAAATTCGAAATAATAGGTTTAATTTATTGCAGAAAGGATCCTGATGAGTAGCTTAGTATATTTAGTTTGTAGGTTTTGGAAAATGTGATTTAATAGCAGTACTAAGATAGGGGATGGACAATGCTGCTAATATAGCTTATCTCAGTTTTATCTTCTTTGCTTTGTCCTCTCTGAGTAGATCATCATCACAGACTTTTTCTAATGCAAACAATTGCATTTGATTTCAAGTAGCAATGCTAATTTTCATTCTGTGGGGATTTCTGTTTTCTCTTTCTTATTTAACACAGACCACTAAATTTGGTGCATAACCAGCTGAAACATATTGTTCTTTTATGTTCTTTGTAGTTTTCAGCTTGGTCATGAAACCCAGGTTGAATTCATAGTGTATTTGTTGTCCCAGAGCTGATCCCTTACATTTTCAACTTGTGTGCTCTGGTTTGTTCTCTTTGGTGCTTGAATAAGGAGGTGATGACACCTGCCTGTAAGTGAGCATCTGGGAAAGCTGTTAGATTCAGTTTCTATCATAAGGAAACAGGGATATAGAAATCATACCAGTGACCCTAAATTCCAATAGAGGAGTTTATTTGCTTGGAATTGAAATATGCTATTTGTTTGACATCACTGAAGACACCACTCTGGTTTCCTGTATTTCACCCACAACTTTTCACTGTAGTTGGAAAAGTAATCCAGTCTTTTCTAGGCTAGCTGCAACCTAATAATTATGTTAACGAGAATGACAGAACTTACAGAAATATATCTGAAGCTGATGTGAGCAAATGTGACTGGTTATGAGACATCCTTCCCAGTCCTTCAGCAGGAGGTGTTGGCCCAGAAGTGGAAGGTGTTTGTGAGATGAGCAATCCCTGTGAGTTCAATTACTGCTTTCTGTGGTGGCCCTGGGGATTCTGCAGGTTGGTTACTACCAATTTAACCTTGTAGCTGCTTATGTGGCCCATTGGAAAACGTTCCACTCTGTATTCTGCAGAGATTTTGGCTCTGCAGAAGGATAAATTTCACGCAAACATTTCAGGATGGAGGTTTGAAATGAAATTCTTTAATCACTATTCTCAAACAAAAAATTAACACAAACGGAATCAACTACAGAGGTGGAAAAAAACCAAACCAGGGTTTTTTTTTTTCCAAAAAAAGGTAAAAGAAATTTACATTTGGGTGTTACTTATATTCTCTGGGAAGGGTCCCTGCCTGTTGACTGGATTGCAGGCTGTTTTCCTCTCTGTTATCTTCTGTACACACTTAAACTCTTCAGCTAGATTTTCCTGGTTGCATGGGACCAGTTGTTGATGCAGGAGAATCCCATCATATTTTGTAATTTTTTTACAGGAAGTGGCATGTGCTTTTAGGAGAGCCGTCCAGTGAATTATGTTTTCAATTTCAGGGATTTGATTTAGGGTGCTTTTTATATTTATGGTTTCAGCTTAGAGGCACAGTGTGTGGACTATGCACTTGGGAGGTTTGTTTTAGCCTCCAAACAGGGACTCTGGTCCCTCAGCTCAGGCAGAGATCTCTGCACACCAAGGCTTGCTGAGCAAGTTTGCAGACCAAGCCTTAAAATTAGTGCTTTCAAACTCATACTTGCTTCTGGTGAAACTTTATACTGAAAGCGAGACCTCAAGCCCATTAAAGAGATTAGAAAGACCAGATTTGTAACTTTCCCCCACTGCCTGAGGAGTGTTTCAGGATAAAAAATGAAATGGGAATTTGCAGACACAGGATTTTCTGTGGATACTTAAATGAGACTAATCCCTCTTTTCATACAAAGTTGTGCACCTATGCACATTGTCATCTGACCAGCACAGCTGTACATTTGGGGTATTGTGCTTTCAAAAGACTGCAGAGTCAGTACATTTGTTTACTGTATAAAGTATATATAAAAGATGTAGGAGAAGAAAAAAAAAAAAGCAGGGCAGGTTACCTCATTTTTCTATGTTTCTATAATTATTTGTCTCCTTATGCACTTGCAAACAAATGCTTACAGTTCTTGAAGTGACTTGCAAATTGTGACTGAGCTGTCACATCTTGTGTGAAATGACAAAAGTTTATGAAGTCTTGTATCAAATGCATTGTTTTCCTTAATTCACTTCTTTACATTGTTCAGTATGTTTATTATGTGCACTATTTTAACTAATTGTGTGTTCATGGCACAATCAGAGACTCCGTCATGGAATAAATATGTTGAGTAAGTATCTCTGCTGGTTTCCAGCTGTCCCATCCTCATCTCCTTCCTCTTCCTTTTGTTGTGTTCTTGTTTTCATCTTGTTTCATGTTCTCTTAATTTCTTTCCAGCAGTACTGACCATGGTATCTGCCCCCATAAAATGTTTTTCCAGGTAGTTGTTTCTGCCTGTGAAAACTCCCTTAGTAAGAAAACTAAAAATATTTAGTCCATGAGTCTCATGCTCATTGCTAAAGGCACCTTTTATTCTACATCAGGATGAAATCACATATGAGGAAAACCCTGTTTGGAACTGGTCAGCCTCCCACAGTTCCCAAGCAAGAGATTTGATGGTTGCACACATCAGAATAGGCTGATGGAGCTTAAAATTGAGTTATTTCAGAGAATACTTCCTGAACATACATACTTCTGTCCTTCATCTGAAACTTATTGGAAGCAAAAGTTTCTTTTGGACTGAGAACAGTGTGAGAAGTGTTCCCCTGTAATCATTGGTAGGAATACTTCATGAGCATCAAATTGTCTGGGAACACCTCTATGAGAATTTCTGTCTTTTTAGCTTTTTTAGCCTTCAGGAAAATTAGCAAAGACATTGCTTGAAGGGGGTTATTTTTTGTTGTTGAGGTTTTTTAAAATTAATTTTAAAAGAGGTTAAGGGGCTTCAATGAAATGAAATCTCATTTCATTTCTTTAAGTTGCTTAAAAATATTCCTTTCAGAAGCAGATACCAGATGCACAAGCTAATCAACCTACAGTGCATTAAACAATTATTTTGGCTCATTGAACCAATCAGAACACACTTTTTATTTTTGACTGACATATGATAAACACAGCCATCTGCTGCTTCGTAGCCTGGTGGTTGGTCTACTCAGGGCTGTAAGAAAAGGAAGTAAAATGCCCTTATTTAGGTTCCATAAAATCATGCAGGACACATCTTCTAGGCCATAAATTACTAATTATAGGCAGCACTGAACCAAATACTTCATCCCATCACAATAACATCCTAATCCCAGGATGTTTCATGTATTTCTGTATAGTGTGGTACCTTCAAGTGTGTCTGTGGCTGTCCTTTCCCCTGATGTTGTCCTTTTCCTATTGAAAGCTTTCACAGTCATAGCCATGATGTCTTCTGCTGAATCACATCTCCTCCACATGATGATCCCGTAGGAATTTTGGTCAGTTGGTGTACAGGTGGGAATTCAAATATTATGGACAGAAATATTAAAATTGATACTATTGTGTCTTCTGCAAGCAGGAGGTTGTGGATGATTTTGTCAGTGCATCAAGCAGAGCATGCAGGAAACACAGAGCAGAAATTCAGATGGACTCATGCAGCATGGAGTAAAACAAATCCCTCCATGTTTCCTCTTCTCCTGTGTCCCCTCATATCTCTCAGCTTTTCCTCCTCAAGTGCATAGAACGAAATCAAAGTCAAGTACTTTGGAGGAGCAAAATAACCCAATGAACTGTAATTCAAATTGATTAATATTGGATTTGGGGAAGATACATTTAATCCATTTTGTTCTGCTGTTTCAGAGACTCACAGGGGATAGAAGAATAACCTTGTGCAAATATTTGTCCTAGATCTTCCTTTAAAGCATTTTCCTCACCATTTTGAAAAAAAAGAAATCAATTCAACTTTCCCCCACTAAATTTTTTTCAAGAACACTGACTTTTGTTGTTAAAGAAGCCATTCAGTTGCTGGAGGACTTTGCCCAATCCATTTAGAATTAGATGATGATTATACAATCAATTAAACCCATCTGACATGCTGAATAAATACAAGTGCTTTATCATTTTAATGAGCTTATGTACTGTTAAGTATTTTTTTTTTTAGTTCTTTGCATGTGTTTTCTGCATGTATTACTGAATATACATGCTTAAAGAGGCTGTCACATAGGTGACCTATATTTGAAATACCAGAGCAAGGCTAAATAGGAGCTGTGAAAAAGTTAGATAATGCTCAGGTATATGGTCAAAGAGGAGCTGTGAGACACATTTAGTGCCCACTGCTGCACTAAAACTGACCTCCTAATCCCCATTTTAAGATGAAGTGCATTCAGATTTTATAAAATATGTGAGTAGCTCTACTGTGTGACAGGATGGCAGGAGGGCATGAGATTTGCCACTGTCTGTGTGTGTGCCCAGTTGCAGTTCAGTGGAATACAGCTAAATACATTTTATGCATAATGTTCTTCCTTATATTGCCACCTTTAATGGCTTACACCTTTTTTCTACCAAATTGGAATCTTTACTGTTATAATTTTTTTTTATGCGTGGTGGCACCAATTGATGTTTAGGGACTGAACAGAAAACTCAGTCCAGTGTTTTTGGTGAAAGCCCTTAATATCATGACTTATGAGATTTGTGTTTTAGTGGATTTGAGGTGTTTGAAGTTTTTAATAGGCTTTGGTATCATCTGCATCTTCATTTGGAGAAAAAGGGTAAGAAATGCCACTGGTGGATACTGAACATTTATTTCTTTTGTTAAGATATGGCCTAGAATGCCCAGTCCCATTGGGCTGGGTGTCTCAGGCAGCAGCATTAAAAAAGAGCTGCTGTATGCCCTGAACTCTGTCTCTGATGGCAGGTAGAGCCCTGGGTGAGTACAGATCTGAGAGCTATAAATCAGAGGCATTACTGTCCTCCACAGAGATTTTGTTAAATTTTATTACGAGTGTCATCTTTATTATGAAAGGTAAGATCTATGTTCTAGCCCAGATCATCACAGTCAAGAGGCTGTCGGTAATAATTTAATTTACCAGGGGAAAAAAAACAGCCTTGTGTCTCCTTTACTGTCAGGCAGGTCAAAATTGCTACATAGAGTAGTCAGGTGGGAGTTTTTCAATTCTTTTTCAGTGAGGGCATTTTGTTGTTTAATTCTCAAGGCTGGTGCAATTTGCTGTGGATAGTGAAACACAAGGGAAGTCGCAGAACAAAAAACCCTTTTTAGCTGATAAAACCAAGTGGTGGCATTTTTTTAATCTCCAAAATGTCTTGGGCAGGAAGAGATGAGAGGTATGAATAGAACAACCACCCTCCTTCAAACTGGAGAAACAAGGAGTGGGGCATGATGTTGCCCAGAGAGGTTGTGGACTTCACGCACTTGGGAGAGTTCAAGACCAGGTTTGGATGGGTCTCTGACCAATGTGGACCAGTGGAAGGTTTCCTGCTCATGGCAGAATGAGTTTTAAGGTCACCTTCTCACCCAAACCATTCCATGATTCCATGATCCACTCCTCTTCCACTGGAGATGGCAGAGGTTCAGAAGTCCCATAGCAAAACTTAGTGTCCATGCTTGACTTAATGAGTGCGGAATCATCAAGATACACCCCGTGCTGAAAATCATCTTCATTCTGTGACTTTCCTGAGTATTTTGCTGTTTCTTATCTGTTCCTTGGTCCACACATGAGGCTGTTCATGCACAGCCCAGTGCTGCAGCTCTGACTCACAGGAGCAAACCCAGAGCTCTGCTCCTGCAGCTCCAGCCATCTACAGCTTGCTAATTCTTTTGCTTCTTTGGCCACTCTCTTCCCCAGGTACACTTTCACTGGCATTTACACTTTTGAGTCATTGATAAAAATACTGGCGAGAGGATTTTGCATGACAGAATTCACCTTCCTTCGGGATCCATGGAACTGGCTGGATTTCAGTGTTATCGTTATGGCGTAAGTAGCATTCCTTTATATTTTTCAAGACAGTTATATGCAATGGAACTTTAAAAAATATTATCTGGATGTTTGTTTTTTTTTTCCACTCAAATTTTACTGAAAATGAGAAAAGGCTGAAGTGTATTGGGAAGGAGGTGTTTTTTTCCTGAGTGGTTTCAGCGGAAGAAGTCAGAGGAATTCTAAATTCTGTTCTCTGAATTAACTACACTATTTTGGAGAAATTATTTACTCTCTCTGAGTTCCACAGAGAGAGCTGTTTGTAAAATGTCTGTAATAATATCTGCCTGTCTAATGTAGTTTTGGGAAGCTTCAGACCCCTGAATAGAAAGTGTTGTAAGTGTGACTGAATACCCACGTATTTAAATCCCTATTTATACTCTATCTATCCATCACATCATCAAAGCTGTTTTCACATCCCTCTGTTCACAAACCCTTTTCACCTGGAAAGTAATTACTATTTTACTATAGAGAATTAATTTATAGTCCTCTGAAACTTGTTTATATATCATGGAAATAAAAGTTTGGCCCCCATCATGATATTCCCCTTCAGCTGTATGCTTCTGCCTGGATTGTTAGAGTTCATTGAGGACATGTGGGGTTCTGGTGCTTTGAAGGAGGTGATGGATTTGCAACATCCAGACAGCTAAAAATACACAGGGGTAGAGGAGCAGTCAGCCAGCACTCACAGGGGACTCGGGGTCAGCCCAAGCTCTGGCCAAAAGCTGAGGTCTGACACTGTCAGTACCTCCAGCTAAGATAGAAATCCAGATTTCTTCATAGTCACAGAAGAAAATCACGCAAAGAATGTGTGTCGTCTTGAAGTGAAAGCTGGTAGAGATGCCTGAAAGGCTCCACTTCCTAAACATGGAAGGATCTGATCTGATCTGATCTGATCTCCTTGGTTTTTTCTGCTTAATAATACCTGTATTCAATTCTTGGTTTAGGTTAGTTCTTGCTGCCATCTTTAAACCCTGTAATTCACAGCATTAAATGACATTCAAGAGTGTTAGCACCAAAATCTGAGCTGAACTCCTGGGGCTATGAAATCTGAATGGAACCAAAATCAGGAAAGAATATTTAGCCAAAGTTAGCTCAAACACCAGTGAGGGCCACTGAAGTTGAAAGCACAACTCTCTTAGGGTGTAGGAATGCAGAACAGTATTCAAGGAGACTCTGGATGATGCTCTTGGTCATATGGTTTAGTTTTAGGTAGTCCTGTGAGGAGCAGGGAGTTGGATTCTTGATCTTTCTGGGTGCCTTCCCTTAGCTTGAGATATTTTATAATTCTGTGGCTCTTAACAGCATTTAACAGAACAGCATGAAGGTGTGTAAAGCCTATGTGAATTTCCTCAGGAGCACACCCGTTTATTTCAGTAGGCTTTGGATCTAAGCCAGCCCTAGGCCAGGTCCTGGTATCTGTTACTGCATTCCTATGGATTTGGCTGAACTGACATCTGGCCACTATGATAAGCCTTAAAAAAAAAAATCAGTGCAGATGGAGAGAATCTTTTGGAGGTCAGCACACATTAGATATTTTTCTCAGCTAAACTTTTCCTCAAGCATTGCTGAGTGCAATTCTCCTGCAACGTTTAGTGGCAGGACAACACCACAGAGTCACCAGCCTTCTCTCCTGTTTCCTGTCCATCAGGCAAGTGGTAAAAGCAGGGTATAATCATTCATCTGTTTATGAGTTAGGATGTGAGTTTATTTGTAGGTCTCAGAATTCAGCAAAACGTGGAGATTTTCTGTGCATGGGCTCTCACTTTTCTGGAAGGAAGGAGGTTTCTGACAGTAAGGTGGAAAGGAGCAGAGAAAAGGAAAGAGGAGCCACAGTTTCCAGTTTTGGCCATGAATCTGCTCCATCTCATCTTCTCAATGTGGGCAGAGGTTGAGGCATCACCCCCAATTCTGGGGGCATCTCAGACTGAAATTCAGGTCTGAACAGTCAGTGGGGGACACGGTCTGAACACCCCTTAAGTTCTCTCCACATCATCTCTGGATATTTGGGACATAGGGAGCAGGAAAAATGTGAAGGTTTGCACAGACCTTGAGGTGGATTTGTACCCACAGGGGAATTATTCACTCCCTGTTGGGTAGGAGCCAGGATTTGGTGCCCACAGGTTGTGGGTTTACCCCTCTTTTCTCTTTTCTAATTCTAGACTTGAATGGCCACTCAGTTCTCCTGCCCAAGGATCATGAAAAATCCTTAAGGCTTTTCTAATGAGAGGCTTGGGAGTCTGTGCTTTCTTTCCTAACTACGTTTCAATTTTCTTTCCAAATGATATTTCACATCTTAGTTAGAACATCCCTAAAACAGGGGGACCTGCAACTGTGAACTATCAAGCTTCTTAACATCAAACTCTTTTCTATCTCTGCAGAATCAGTGTCCATTCCTATTGCTTCTTACTTTAGGGCATATTGTACTAAGCCTTTTAGAATGGAAAAAAAAAAAATGGAATTCGGGAGTAAAAAAACAAATAGAAAAGTGTTTCCTTGAGGCCACAGGCAGCAGTGAGAGAGTTAAAAGTGGCTGCAATATGATCTTCCTATGTACAATGAAACCTCCTTCCCAAGTATGCAAGCAGCAGATAGTACAGAGCACTGGATAATGGAATCTATTCTGATATGATTTAGCCTTCATACAAATCCAATTTGCAAGTAATTTAAAGTAAGATGGATCACACAGGTAACTCTGGTGTTGCCTTTGCTTGTTGCCTGTGTGCTGCCAGAGGTATTTCTGTATCTGCAAACAAAGATGGCCTGAAAATCCAAAATGGAGGGGCCTGATAAGGGGCCATGAGGTTCAGATGGACCAAGGGTTTTGGGCTAACAGAAAATATGATTATTTTGCTGATGGATGTTACCGTGGGAAGACCATAATTTGCTCTATAGTTATTGCAAAATAGCTTCTTTTCTTTTCTTTTGGGCAGAAACAGCACAGATTGGGTCACAGAGAGTGGTTTTAAATTGCACACTGGAGAGTAAGAAGGGCTGCAGGTCTCCAGGGCTTTTCTCCCATCCTGTGCCAGGGGACACAGCCATGGCTTGTGACCCTCTCTGGGGCCATGGATGGGTTCAAGAGAAATTATGAAACTGCCCCTGTTTGAATCCCTCTCTCCCAGACTAGTGAGTCCCTCTTTCCAGGATAGGTGAGGAAGAGGCAGCTGTAACTCTGGGTTGGAAAGTGCCCTGTCAAAGTCTTAAAGACAGTAAGCAATATTCAATTCAAAGAAAATTCAGGATGGGAATTCCAGTTGCTTCACACTTCCTGGTAAAGAACAACTGGTCAGCAGCTATTTGATCAAAGAAATGGCCAAAATAAATCTTAATTAACTATTGCAAGAAGCATTATTATTTGCTTCATATGCTTGTTCACATATTTATAACGTGTTTTTACAAATCTCTGGTCAGCAGAACCATATTCCCATCCTATTCCTTCCCGCCAAATTGTATTTTTCCTCCACTTTTCATGCTGCAGAAGAGTTTGGGAGAGAAGCACAGGGTAATGCTGGGGAGGAAACAGGTAAATTGTTGCTCAGACTCCCCTATGAGATTATGAAGAGAAGCAATATTGTTCTTCCAGGCTATAATCTGGATTAGTAGATATGGAGAGGATGCTTTGTCCTCCCCAGGGGCCTTTGGACAAAGCCCATTTAAGCAGGCTTTGTAAAATAACCAGGTGAGTTTTTTCCTTAACATGTAAAAACAGATGCCCCAAACAAGTAGGGCAGTTGAATGAAATTTGGTAGAATTTTAGAAGTGAAATTCAAGGGTTCAAGAGCCCTTTTGTTTGGAAGATGCAGTGATGACAATGCTTTTGCTGTGTACTGACTTGGAGGAAATAATTTGGTACAACCCTGATAAAATGAACCTCATTCCATGACCAGAATGCTCCCTCCTGGGATCATTTAGCTCAGATGTGCTGGGTCTCCAGGATGACCAAAAGAGGCATGGAAGGGAACAGCTGGGGTTGGTATTTTAATCATAAAGAGTTTTTAGTAGGATGGCAGTTATATTCATTGAGACTCCATCTTCCCACAGCCAAAGGGCATGAAATTAAAATACAAAACAAAATACAATTCAGAGCATCTCTTGAAACTAAAATTTGCTTTACCACAGAATACAGCATCTTAAACTAAATAACCCAGTCGAAATGTTTGCACTATTTTGCTTTGTTGTCCTATATGTAGTTTTCAGAAGCTATTATGTGAAAATTACTTGAGTATTTGAAGCAGCAGAATAACTCTTAATATCTCCAATAATGTAAAGAATTTTTTGCTTGTTCAACTACATGATGGTAAAATCTTTAAAGTATTTATGGCTGAAAAGCACAATAACAGAGTTCACCCAGTAGTTTTAACGAACTGATGCCTATTAGAAAAGTTTAATAGTTCAAGTAGCATTTGAAATGATGTGCACTAATACAAACCTGGGGCAAATGGCATCAAAGAACAGCCTCAAAAGCGGATGCACCTCTCATTCAGCTACATTTGCTCCCACTGTGTATGAATGCTTTCTTCATTCAGACAAGTCTCATACTCTATTGTGTAATTCCAAATAACTGTGACTTAATTCTACAGGTATGTAGGAGAATTTGTGAATGTAGGCAGTGTTTCACCTCTTCGGACTTTCAGGGTATTGAGAGCTTTAAAAACTATTTCAGTAATCCCAGGTAAGACGCCCTGATCCTTACGTTTTGGCTCTCAGCTACAAGTGATTCTTTCTCTGTCTCTCTTTGTCCCTTTTGATTGTTGTTTTTTTTTTTGGCTGGTGTTTTGTCATTGTCTGTGTGTGACTTTCCCTTGTTACAGATACATAACTGAATTTGTGGACCTGGGCAATGTCTCAGCCTTACGAACGTTCAGAGTACTGCGGGCGCTGAAAACAATCTCAGTCATTTCAGGTGAAAACCAGGTTAAACACTCGGGCTGCAGTTAAAGCCTACATGCCATTTCCAGTAGCAAACACTGTAATTACAACAGACTTAACCATAGATACTGATCAGGAAATGGAGGAATGTAGGGAATGTGACCTGTCAATAGAATACTTTTTTTTTTTTTTAAAAACATGTTTTTTCCAATATGGTTTTTGTGGGCAGAAGGAGTGAGAGTGCCTCCAAAATTACAGAGCTCACAAGTGCTGCAGTAAGAAGTGGCTCGTGAATCACATACATAAAGTGCTCATTTGTGAACCATATGAAAATGGCAATGAAAATCTTTTAGAGCCTTCGGATATTGATTTTTAGAAATGGAAGGTTAATGACCTCAAAATGCATATTCATGTTTAAGAGCGCATCGACAGAGGAATCTAAATCTGTGCTGTGAGCTGAGATTTCAAGACTGCAGGCACAGATAGCCTAATTTGTCATGGTGTTTATCCATTTGCATGTGATAGAAACACTGCTGAAATTTTGGGCCTTGAAGAGATCAGAAAACATTTCATTATTTATTTTGGTAAGTTCAGCATTTCATCGACTCACGTTTTCTCACATTTTCAAGGATATGATTTCTCCCCTCTTCCCCCCTCAAAAAAAGAAAAATCCATGGTTTACTACACATCTAGTAAAAGAAGCTCTTTAAATAATCTCTGACTATTTAAAAAAAAGATATATATTTTTAATTAAGTCATTTATGCAGAGATGAGTCCACTGAGGACCAACCATACGACAAAACTTTCTTGCTGAGCATTATCTATGGACAGGTCTCATTCAGCCTCAGTGTTTAACATCTCCAACCTGCATGACAAGGTAGAGAAGGTAGCAAAAACCATGCATGGTAGATCCTATCCGTGATAATCCTGAACAGATGTTGGCAATCACATGTTAAAAATATTCCAAACATCAAGAGAACTACTCAGATTCTCACTCACAGATCTTTAGGGTTAGAAAGGCTTTTCCACTCACTCTATTCTACACTATAATATCAATCTAAACCAATTCTGTGGTGTAAACTTACAGGGATATGTGTTAAAACCTAATCACCAGCACTTACATGGAGTATCAGCTTGAAATGGGAATTCTGGAATGGAGGTGTTAAGAAAAAATTTATATCTGGGTCTAGAGTTTGATCCCTCATTCCTATACTACAGTAATGATAATCAGGGAAATTACTGGGAGAGCAAGGTACTTTTCCTTGGAAGTGTATGTCCAAATATAGTTTTTAGAGAATACTTTAAGATGATCATTCATTAGGTCCTTGAAATCAGTACCTTTCTTAATTTTTGATTTTAAAGAATAATCTATTAGCAGAGAGTTGTGTTTTTTTTTAAGTTTTCTCTAACTGGATCTCCATTGAGAAAGGATTTTTATTTTCCTTGGGAGACAAAGCTGAGCACAGCTTTACAGATCACGTGAGATAGCAGTGGCTAATCAGAGAGAAAGCCAGAGTTTGTTTCCTAGATTCCTTTAATAGCAATTTGAAGACTTAACTTGGAGGGACATCCATCTCCAGGGGACACCTTTCACCTTACATCTTGTTGCAAGCTTGAGCCTCTTCAGAGCAGAGCCTGTCAGTTTTCCTGAGTTATATATATAACAATTTTCTGCTCTCCTATATCAGAGAAGGAGCTGAAGCTCAGCGATAACATTTGACTAAGTGGGGAAAAAAATTAAGTACTGAGATTCAAAAAAAACCAGATTCAAATACACTGAAACCCTTCAGTGATATTAAACACTGAGTTGTTCCATTTGTTGGTTAATAGGAAAAAAAAGAGGAGTATTATTTATTAAAGCAATGCATAATAATTCACATTCTCTTTTTTCACTCTGACTGAATATCTGATTAGTTTTTTTGATTACTGCATTTTTATGTACAAGTCCCTAAATTATTTGGTGACATAACTGCCTGAAGATATGCTAATAGAATATCTGACCTTTGATTTTATCATCAAGATTACCTGTGCCCTGAATATGTTTAAATTACAAATGTGGAGAGCTACAAATTGCCACAGCTGCCAGAGAAACGCAGACAAGGTGGGTTTTTTTAATATTGGCAGATAATGTCAGAGGAGTCCGTTCATCTTTCAGTTAGGCACATATATTTTAGAAGATATATTGGACATGATGCTGTGGTTTATCTGGAGATCAGTCTGAGTTTTTAATGATAACACAGGCTTATGCTGAGGTGAAATATTTTCCCTCAGTAGTCTTAAAAATGAAAAGATGATGAACATGAATATCTTTCATGAGATTTTGGGGGTTAATTGCAATAGGGAGGAGAAGGTGGCTGTTATTTTTGCTTCCTCTTTCATGTCTCAGGTGAAGAACACCGAGTTGTATCCTCCTTTGGGAATATCCGAGCTTTCCCTCAATAAAATTGATCACTTTTCCATCAGGTACTTCTATTTTGCACAAACATGCTTGGACTCACCGTGCTCAGTGAAATTGCTTACGGAAAGCCACGGGCCAAGTCCTCGGTGGTGCGAGGCTGCTGTCCAGCAAAGCACTTAGAGGCTGCTTTTCAAAGGCATTCTGCTTCACTTGGAATCAATGAGTTTCTCTATTGACTCCAGAGGGAGTCACTAAAACTGACAATTAGTGCTTTTAAAAATCTCACCTCCCTTTAATGTCTGGCTCTAAGTGCTCAAGCAGGCACGGGGATTTTTAGAGGGACACGGGCTCACGGGGCTGAAAAAGGTCTCCTAAACTCAGAGGCCATTCCCCTGGCCTAAGGCTGCATTTAGGATAGCTCAAGCATGGCATGGTATTTAGTGCCTGACTTCTTCATGCAGTCCTTCAAAAGTGGAAGTCCCAGGGTCTTCCTGAGAAGTCCAGGAACTCTTCCAGCAACTCATTGCTTTTGTCATTAGAAGGTTTCTCCTGGGAAGATGGTTCAGGTCCAGACCCAAAAACACAAATGTTGGCATCTACCAGCAAGCTTCCCTCTCACTGGAGAGCTGGGGCTCAGTTTGGGTGCCATAGTGCCAACATCTCCGGCTCCAAATGTCCACGGACCTGCAGGTCCTGTCTCTCTGAATCCAGCCTCCCTCTCTCTTGCTGCATTTTCAGCTCTCTCTTTGTTACCCTGGAGCTGTGTAAGACATCAGGTCAGTGCCTCACCTCCTGTGGCAGCCCTTGCCAGGCCAGAAGACCTTCATGGAACCCCTCCATTTTCCCTTTTCTTCACTGGACACACCAATTTCTTCCTGTTTTCCAGTTGCCCATGATATCGAGAGGAAAACAAGCTTTGTACAGGTTTGGGTGCTTAGAAATAGGTGACATTTTCTCTATGGGAGCATTTTAAAACCTTTAACTCTCAGTGATCTGATTTACTAATTGGCGTCTTTCACGTTGCCATGGCAACTGGATTCATTTGTTTTTCCACCTAGATGGGAACCATGGTCAGCAGCAGAACAGCCCACTGAAGCCATTCATTTATCTCCCATTACCATCCCATTACCAGGGTATCCAAATCCCAGACAGGAACAACAACAGAGGGTTTTGAATCACATTTTATCTTCATGGAAATCACCGATGTTTTTGATAGGTACTAATTGACATAATATAAACCCTGAGGTACACCCTCTCCATCAAGAGACCACAAAATGCAGACCATCACCATCATCACCATCATCATCCCCAGGATTTTGTAAACTGCCCAAATCCAGAGGAGCTCCCCTGCTCTTTCTGGAGCAGGCGTGTACACCATGGACACCTCACACAGAACGACAGGATACCGGGGAAAGGTGACCTCATAGAAAATTGGGCCAAGGCACTTTGGGGCCTGATCCAGCTCCCATTTAAGTTAGTGTGAGACTAAAGGCTATAAATAGTGCCGTGAATGTTATCCAGAGCCTCAGTGATAGCCAGAACAGAGCTCAGAGAACAAGAATTAAGGCTACATGGAGGAGACTGACCCCCGTTCACTGCTTCAGTCTTGCTGAAGTCCTGCTGCAGAGAGATAAATGTCACCCTTTTGGTGGCTAAATCACTTAACTCAAGTAGTAACTATCCCAGAGGTGAGAAATAGATGGCATATTTGTGTTTTCCTTGGAGACTGGCCTGTCAGTCACTTTTCCGCTCAAGGCCAGCCTGCAGGAATGCTGACACCAATTCAAGTTTGCCAACATGTTGTTAAATTCTTTGCTGCCCCACGTCTCAGCAGGTGATGACAAAATGCAGTCATCAGGGGTGAGCCCTTCTCTCCCTACACACAGGAGACTCACGCAGACATTTACAGGACACAGGTGTATCCTCAGGGAAAGGAATGAGGACAATCCTGCTGCAAGTCACACTCTCCTTTTTTTTTTTTTTTTTGGGTTTTTTTTTTTTCTTCTTCTCCCCCCTTGTTTCCAGACTGTGCATGAACGTGTCTGATGTTCTGTAGGTGATTGCCAACATCTGGTATGGATGTCATACTGAATTATGCTAATACTTCCTCACATCTCGCATAAGGAATGGATGGTGTTTTGGGATCCCGCCATTTCTCATTGTTTGGTGTTGCTTGCATTTTCTATGCTTTCTGATTTGCATTTGAAAAGTGATTATTTGATTAACCTCTGAATGTGATAATTTCTACCTGCCTTAACAGGAATGTTTGGGCCAAATTCTTCTTGCTCTCTGCAGATGTCAGGCTGCCTACACAGCCCTCATTCCACTGATTTTGGATCTCGTGGTGTTTTTCATGTCATGCAAGCAGGATTTGGCCCAGAGGTGTGGAAAGAAGTCAGTGATTCAGAAAAAGCCTGTTATTGATTTATTCCACAGGGAGTAATCTATAGACCCATTGTCATTAACGGGTGTAGATGTTACTCAGCTTTGGATCAGATCCTCAGGTTTTTTCCTGCATGCTGCCTGGTTTGATGTTTGACTTGCAAGAATTAAGTAAATGCCTTTAATGCCCCATAAATAGTATCTTCTATTAAGCTATATTGCAGTGCTCTCATTGGCACTATTTCAAAGAAGGATTATTTATCCAGAAGATTTAACCGTGTTCTAAATTTGAATACATCTAGCATTGCTTTTACAAAACATGGGATTGATTCAGAGAGATGCAGAGCACCTGCAAGAGGTTCTGGGTGTCCTTAATTCCCCCCAGCCCTTCCATTTTAGAGGCACAGAAAGTTTATATGAACAATGAATTAAATATTTTCCTTAGCCTTGGCACTTAGTTGTGTCAACCACTAGTATCATGGATGCTACTTAATTTTCTCAGAAAGTTTTGCTTTTAAAGGGTGAGAAAAAACAGTTCAACTGTAAGTATAACACTCTCCAAATGGTTTTCCTGGAAAGTTTTAACAAAGGTCCAGGAGGCAGAGTACAAGTTATTTTTAAATGGTCTTTAATTACAGAAATTGTATTACTAAAGCATCACCTTCTTAAATTGTTCAGAAGCTTGTAAGCTATGAAAACAAAACAAAACAAAATTAAAAAGGAAGTAAAGCAGAAAACCCTCTCATAAAGAAATTATTTGATAACTGCAAGGAATGAACTTGTAAAACTAAGAGTATAGAATTGCTATTCTATTTAAAACTCCAGGAAGTAATCTGGGAAAAAACATGTTTCATGAAATGACCTTGAAACTGGCAATACCGAGGCCTGATTTTGAAAACAGATAGTCTTTACTGGTGACTAGAATTTTGTAGGGTTTTTTTCCCTAATATTATCCCTATTCACATTAGGACTCCTGTTGTCCTTGCCCATATGAGTAAGATTAATTAGTGCACTTAGATGGTACAAATACAGACTCCAAGTTTGTATTTGTATTACAAACAAATAAATGTCCTGCAGGGATTTCACAGGGAGTATGGCACTAAAACAATTTGTGAATTTTTTTCCTTTTCTGAAGACTCAGTTTGCATTTGGATTTCCCAAGTTTAACCAGCTTCAGTGAAGGAACATCTGTGCATTCAAAGGACAACCAATGATAAGAATCACTGAAAATATTTCAGAATATTAGATTAAAAAATTTTTAAAAATCTAGTGCTTTTGCAAATCTTTTTCCTCACCTTCCTACTTGTTTAAGACCTGGCTGTCTTAAAGGTCTTATAATGCTGGGCAAGGATGACACCTCAGAAGTCCTTTCAGAATTGGGCTACATCTAAAATTACTTTCCATTCAGGTAAAAAATGTACTCAAGACAAAGTTAACAGAAGATGTTTCATTTTTATTTAGGCATCAAAACAGGTAGCCAAGCCTACAGATGGGTTCAAAAATTCAAAGTCAGCCTCTTGCTAAGTATCTGGGCAGACCTGACCTCATTTATAAAATCTCTTTCTGGTGAGGAGGAGAGGTAGCACGAAAATCCAGCTTTTGCCTAATGTTTGTCCTGCAATAATTTAAGCTTTATTTTTGAGCAGAGCAGGGAGCTGTCCAACCTCACCCTCCTTACCATGCCACAAACTAATTTTAGAGAGGCAAACGAAGAATTTAGTGGGGAAAGCTCCCCACATCTAATGGATCAGTGCCTTTCAGTTAAATGGGCCATTTTACAGATGTTAATATCATTCACAGATTAGCAAAATCCTATGCAGGAGTGGAGTATTTTAGGCTGCTGGATGCAGGGACTGCTGCACCTGTTGGCCATTCCAGAAGCTCATCTTCATTGGAGAAAACCTGGTTTCCCCTCAGTCTAACCACAGATTTTTAGGCACAGCCAAAAGCTAATTTTGCTTTCCTATTAGGCCTGAAGAACATTTTCATATTATTTCCAATTACGCAGCTCTAGCTCAGCCTTTGTGGCTGCCAAACTCTCGGGGTGGAATTCCAAAGAACTGAGATGCAATGTGTATGATCATATTCAGTGAGCAAATCAATGTGCTTCTGACTATTGCCCAGGAGAATTCCTCCTGTTTCCTCTTTGCATTTTCTTTTTTTTCCATTTAAATCAATTTCTCTTATTGCTGCCATACTGGTGACATGGATTATCACAAGCACTTATTGCTACTTACCAGTATTAATTAAATATAAATAGGAAAGAAATTACAAAATTGCCACCAATGTGCAGCTGATATTAATGTCCAGCTACAGCACACCAGTTTAGAAGAGAAGGGTGGTTTTTTAAAGAAGGAATAGGGTTTTCTGTTGTAACCATGTAATGTTCAATCAGCTCAAACAGTGCTGATCTCCAGGAGCACTTCAAAAGCAAGAAATATCACTTGAGAAAACGGTATAATTATTTATATCTGAATATTTATGGAAGAATGAAATGAAGCTCGTGTTACAGGGTGAAACAATAAAGGAGAAGCTAATTTGTGTGACCCAAGCCTTTGGTGTTATGCAATGGGATGATTTAACTACTTTGGCAGCATATTACAAAACGATTAAATTTCCCCAGGTATTGTTGGAGCCTCAGGTTGTTTTACTCTGGTAATTTCCACTGAGTTTATTTGATTGCCTGTATTTGGCTTTTTTCCTAATCCCAAATTCTTGTTGTCTTAAGCAAATGAATTGAAAGCAGAGGAATTATTCATATGAGCATGTTGGATTTGGCACTAAAATATGTAAAGTAATCAGGGAATAAACAGCATTTCCATACCTCTTCATCTGTTTATGTGAGGGATAAAGTTATCAGAATCACCTGAGAGATTTAAAAGTAATTCACGTTCTCAAAATTCAGTGGGATTTAGGCTTTACCACCTTTACTGCAGCTCCATGAAAATATAAAACACATTCCATATTTTCTTTATCCATGGATATGTTTGTATCTCGCTGTATCCCCATCCAGTTCTTCCCCTCCATTTTTAAATCAATGTTTGTGAAATTCCAGGACTTTTGTCCAAAAGCAGGCCAAATTGGACATCCATAGTGATCACTCATCTCTCTTTTCTGACGTCCAGTTGCAAACACATACTCAAAGCTCTTCAGATTTCCCTTTCCATGGAGATTTCCATCATGAAAATCAGCTGTCTGCAGACAAATTTCAGTCTCTCAGTCTGTAAATTCTCGGCTTTTATCTCCCTAGGACTGAAGACCATTGTAGGGGCACTTATCCAGTCTGTTAAGAAACTTGCAGATGTGATGATCCTGACCGTTTTCTGCTTGAGTGTCTTTGCCCTCATAGGCCTCCAGCTCTTCATGGGCAACTTGAGACACAAATGTGTCAGGGATTACACCATGTTTAACTTCACCAATGGCTCCTTGTACTTGGATGGTAGGACATGGAACAACTCAGAGGAATTTCTTAGTGATCCAGGTAAGCTCCTCTTTGTCCTGTGATCTGGTCTCTGGTCATTTGGGGTTTGTGGTTTTATGTTTGTTCTGTCTTGGTTTGGGTTTTTTTAAAATTATGTTGACCAAGATCTGTAGGTTAATCAGCAAAACGTGACTACTGGCTCTTCATGATATCATTGTGGTTTTGAAAGACCTAGGTAGCTTTGTCTGAATCTCTATGGTGCCTTCACAGTTCATGCTGAAAGCACTTCTGGTGTTTTCCTATGAAGTCCTAATTGCCTCACTGATGATTTCCACAGTTTTAGGGTGTCTTATATATATTTTTAAAGCTCTGTTTCCTGGAATTGTGCAACCACATGAAAATTTCATCTCTGTGTATGTGGGTCTGGTTTGCACGTTGTTTCTCTGAAGACCATTTACAGCTCTTGCATTTTCTAGAAAAATGTCAAAATTTGAGTTAATGGTCTTAAAAAAAACCTAAAAGTAAAGCAGAGCAATTGAGTCTTCATTAATCTGAAAAATCCCAAGAGAATTATTTTAAGGAAATCTTTCGGTGTTTGAGTCCAACTCATTATCTGGGTTGGGCCATCCTGTACAAAGTCATGACCGGTGACCTTTGGTGTTTTAGTTATTCTGAGGAGAAGAGAGAACTACATAGTCAACTCATTAACTGGAATTTTGGTTGAGAGGCAGTGACAGTGTCACAGGATACCTCTGCTCTGACTCTGTGAACCCTACAGTCCTACATCTCCAGGCATCAGCACTATAAAAACCCCAAATCTGACTCGTGGGAATTGCCTGGCTTGACCCAGGGCCCTGTTAAACCAGGGATTGGGCCAAAGGCAGTCCCTCCTTTCCCCACTGGTGACTTGTGGCCTTTCTGCTCAATTCCTCTCCTGTGGTCTGAGCAGCCCTGGAAGCAGTGGTGTTATGAAGGTTTCCTTCGAGGAACAAAAAGCTCACCATGGGTGTCTTTAAGGTTTGGTGTGGTTGATGCAGCATCGAGGAAGGGCAGAGCACAAAGCTCTGGCTGAATGAGAGCTGTCTTTGGAACTGGCCTTGACCATCAATTCATGTGTCCTCTCAGTGTCCCTACATCAGAACCCCTTATCAGCTGAAAGGGGAAAGAGCTCTTGGGCTTTTGCTGGATGGTGTGGAACCCTGATGATGTGTTACCCTGTCCATGTCCCCTCCTCTTCCAGCTTGGAGACGAGTGAGGAAATAGAAAAGATATTTGTGCACCTGTGGTGGATTAAGGCACTTCAGGGCTCCTCTGCCCACAGATAACAGAGAGCTGTGTGTGGTGCTGCTTTCCCCTCCTCACAGAGGCATTGAGGGATAAAATAGCCATGGCTGGGAGCATAAAGCCCTGCAATAAAGGTGAAAGGAAGAAATGGAGCCATGAAGATAGTCTGGCTCTCTGGAGATGGAAATAGGGTAGATGTGACACAGGACAGTCTCTGTTAAAATAGAGATAATGTCAGGGCCAGCTGCAACATTGCTTTAAATGTGAGGAATTGTACAGCTGCTCCAGCATACCATGAGCAAGTTTATTTATGTGGTCCTGATATGGGGAGGAGGGCAGACACTCCCAAAAATCCATACAGGAAATCCAGCAATGGTTAACAGGGTCATGAAAATATACTTGCTATCACTAGAGGAGATTTATCTATTACAAAGATAACCAACTTAATGAGATAATGGATTAAAGTGAATTAAATTTTGACCATGTGGCATTGCTATGAAATAATAATAGTAATATTAATTAATATTTTCATAGTATCTGAAAATAAAGACATGGCGCATTATGGCAAGCAGTTGTCACTTAGTTTGGATAGACAGAAATTATTTGAATAGTGAAAGTGTTGAGGCAGTGCAGCAGGCCCCTGAAGACCAAGAAGAAGAGTAGATTTATAAGAAAAAAGTAGTGACCTCTGAATAAGAACAATGAAGCTCTCCTTAAAATGCTGAAGAAAGAGGCTTAGCTATCAGGCAAGAGAGAACAATATTAAGTAGGATTTTCATTTAATGTCCACTCTTGGACTAAAGTGATTCAGAAATGGAAGGACTGGCTCATTTTGTGACTAGATGGGATAGTGCTTTGTGTTTCATTTTGCATGAGTATTATGGTGAAATGAAGTGACTGTTTAAACGAGAGGCACTGACCACAATTTAATAACAGCCCAAATTTCAAGTACTGCAGGGAATTAAGCAATACATACAGTTGGATTAAAGTGTAGGCAGACCAAATTAGATAAAAAGAGGAATATATTAAGAAACAGAATCGTGTCAGTGTTTACTCTGAAGAAGAAGTAGAGAAGAAAATTGGCCAATGTGTTGAGATAGTAGAGTTCACTCGAAGGGAGCACAGACAATTACAAGAGCTCTTTGGAGATTTCAAAACCAGTGTGGTTGAGTCATTTAGTTTGGAGCAGGGATACTGATCTAGAAAACTCAGAAAACAGAAACCTGCAATACTGTCAGAGATCCATAATAATACTTCATGGAAAAAGGGGGATGTAAAGAAATAAACGAGTGAAAACCACTGAAAAATAAAATTGAAGCAATTCCTAATTCTGTTCTTCAGGACAACAAGATGGAGAATTAAAATGGGGTGATGTGACAATTCTGCTCTTCTTGGAGAGCAAAAATTTTCTTTGGATTCTTCAAGAGCATTTTTAATAATTTAAAGGACAGCAGGGAGCCTCTGAAATGGCATCAGCCTCCTCCTGTGCCTTTGAACCCTTTTTGCACGAATGAAAAAAACCAAAAATCAGTAAAACCCCTTAAAAGGGTAATAGAAGGAAGAATTGCTTGATGCTGCAGAGGAAATAGTTGAGAGAGTTAGTCATGAGGTGTGAAGAAAGATAAGAACTCAGTTTTGAGTGTTTCAAAGCCCTCTTTAGTTTGAGATAACTGAGTGCTGTGGGCTCTTGCTACAGGGGACATTTTGGTTGTGTCTCTGGGACAGCCATCTGGGGTGGCCTGGGATAGCTGCAGGTTTGCTTTTTTATTCAAAACTGACTTCATATCTGCACAAAGTTCTGTAATATTTCTTTATCTGCTTTCAGCCTCCAGGCAGGAATTTTTTTTCTCATCTGTCTTGTCTATCCTCTTGTTTTGGTTTTATATATGGGGAAAAAAGTCAGTTTACAAACTTTGTATTATCACTGATTTAACCAAAATAATGTGGTAACTCTTGATTTTTGATTGATCCCTGAGGAAATCACCACCACAACCCCACATTTCTGGAACTGCTTCCCTTAACTCCATACTCAAGATCAATGGGTACTTTCCTGTTCTACCAGTGTGTTCAAGAAAAATCCTTTTTTATAAATCTTGTCAATCCTGCATTGCAAGGCTGCTGATGTTGTTGGGAATTATTGGGTTTTCCCCTCCTGTCTGCCATGAGATGATCCTGAACTAAATCCTCTAAGGAATTCCTGCCTGTTCACCCAACATTTTTCTTGTCCTTGCCATCATTTCAATGGCTTCGGCAGCTGGGGGAAGAGCCAGGTAACTTGGGAAGAAAGAGGCAAAATCATAAGCATGGAGATCCAGTGGGAAAATTCAAACTGGCTCCTATTCAGGTTCAGTAAAAACTAGAATACAAAGTCCTAGAACACAAAAGGGACAGCAAATATTCCTGATTAGATTGTCAGGAAGGGAAGTTTCTTGGCGTTGTGACTAAAAGCTTAAATCTGTGAAAGAAACTTCTGCTAAGTTACTGTGGGTGCTGCTGGTGTCTCAGCTTAATTACTGGGTGCAGCAGTCATGGTAATATGAGACAAATTTTCAGTCTTTCTTTAACTCACAGTGGAGACACAGGTCTAAAATCTGCCTTTTGGTGGGCACCTCTCTTCAAGATGAACAAGAGAATTTTTCTATTCTTTCCACCCATTTCAATGGCCACCAATTTTAAACAGCAGCCTTAAGAAGAAGGCTTGTCAGAAAAATTATTCCATTCTAGCTCTGTCTCCAGTGAGTAATGCTTACTACTGCAACCCTAGAGGGGAGGAAAATGAAGATTAAGGCAGAAGTAGCTCATCAGGTCTCCCAGTTTCCTCTGTACGACGACGCTTTGAATGAATGGATTGTGGGATGAGAGACAGCTGAGCATCAGATAAAATCAGGCTAAAAAATTCTTCATGTCAAGTGCCAGTGGTAAAATTACAATCATTCATCTGGGAAGATGGTGGCTACTGATAGGTAATTATTTTCCTACCTGCAGTTCTAGATTTGGGAAGAGATTGTGATCAATAAGCCCAAGGAGGATTATTTTTAGACATTAATAACAGCAAACCTGGAAGACTGAAGTTTTAGCAGTGATTTCATATAAAAATGAAATAAAGGGAGAAAAAAGGTTGAAAATAATGATTGTTTACATGTGCAGCATTATGAAAATTATGAGACCAATATATCAATATCAAATATCACTGAGCTATTGGTTATCGTTAGGAGAGTTAATAGTTTAGAAATACCAGCTGACTAAAAAAATACAAGCTCAATTTCAATACTTGTAAAGATTTCTAGGAAAGCAGCTCTTGAAAAGCAGTCTTGAAAGCCTGTCTTGGGTTGTGGTGTCTAAATTAAAGACGTATTTGATGAAGTGGAGCTTTATGAATGTGTGAGTTAGAAGGGATTAAAAGCTATAGGATGTCAGATATGTCACTGGCTTAGAGATGTACCACTGGACTGAGTGTGGTTGATTCATGTAGCTGGTGATTTTAGGATCTTTAATGTCATTTATGTATTCCATTATGAAAATGGATTATTGACTAGTCAGTAAGTAGAAATCTGAGTCCTTTTGTTGAGCAGGGCTTAATGTAAGGGCTGAATGCATGAGAAAAAATGCTTTAGAGAAGAACCTTAAAAATATAATTAAATTATAAAGCCACTTATGGAATGATAGTCTTAAACCCCAGCATTTTCTTTTTCTTCAGACTAAATACCTTGTTTAAGACACTCTGAACAAGTCTTGTTTTCAAAACGTTCTATATATGTTTTCTCTCAAAATCAGAATCTTTTAAGGTAAAAAAGAGCAACCCTGTAATTTCCTTTAGATATTCCTGTCCAAGCAATTGACATTAAAAAAAAATTAACAAGCAAAATAAATGAATGTTCAAGCTTTATGAGCCTTTTAGTGGGAGGAATCAGCTGCTATTTTTATAGCTTAAAGGAGGTATTTCAGAGTTTTTAGTTTTTTTATTCTAGACTAGTTTCTGGCATTCATTTCATGGCAGTGATTTTTCTCTTCTTCTGGAGTCAAATTGTGTGGTTAACAGTGATCTGGGAAACAAACAAAACAACTTCTAAAAGAAAAAATCCAGATCAAGATTAAGATAATATCTTTTTTGTCACCTCCAGTTAGACCTGGAAGACTTAGGGTTTCTTCAGGTTCTATATTTAGAAAGATGCGTAGAGTTTGTGAAGTTTTGGGGATATCTTTCCAAATCATGATCTTCTTGGGCTCTTGAGAAGGGATCAAAGGCTTGTGTGGAACAGATGCTGAGGCACAGATCTGTGAATATATAGAAATGTGTGTCTGCATGTAGATGAGGCTGTGGGTATCTTCTCTAAGCTCTGGGCCTGATTGTTATCTCTGCCTGATGAAATTTTTATTGTTTCCAGAACCACTGAAATGGAGCTGTATGAACAGGTACTCTGAATCTGTATGGGAACTGTAGAGAAAAGAATTTTGTCCAACTCAGATAATAAATGTAGGCAGTTTGGGGAGAGCTGAAGTGTTTGAGGCGTTGTCTGAGGTGGCAATAGAAGACAGTGAGTGTTTGATGAATAGTTATGGAGGTGGGAGGAAAGAGAGAAGCAATAAATCAAGTTGGGACTGGAATAGGTGTTTTATTATGTATGATTGTATATGAACCAGTGATTAAAACAAGGAACCTCTCTGGGCTTTCAGACTCTGCTTGTCAGCATGGAATCTATTGACATTACTCTGCTTTAACTGTAAATGTTGTGGCTTTGTTCCAGTGCTGTGGGTCTTTTGATAAATAGCTTCATCAATGCTCAAAACTTAATGCTCTGATGTGTTATTAACATGGGTATTGTACCTGTGCACTTTAATTTTTAAAGCTAAATAGAAAAAGAAAGCCCCATCAGAAGTGCAAGTATCAGAAAAACGTAGGAGTTGATGATGTTGAGTCCAATACAGTCTCTTCCTGACCATCCAGTAGGATTTTTTTCAGCCTTGTGGTGAAAGATTAAGTTCTTCTATTGTAAATGTTTGAAATATTTTGTAAAACAGGAGGATTTCTACCTCAGTTACACCTTTTGTTCTCATCACTGCTCATAAGGAGGAAAGATCTGCCATGGAAAATTCAGGCTAAATATTTTCAGTTTTCCTGCACCTCCAAATTGTTCATTAACAACAGAATTAAAACATCACTTGGCCTGCACTGTGATGTACATTTAAAAGGACTTTCTATGTGCCCATCAAAGCCTGTCCATGGACTGCTCCATGCTCCAGGCTCAGCAATAAAGTGCATTGCAAAGGCAAGAAGCATCTTCTGCTTTTACCTCTGAGCACTCAGCCCAGGTGCTCCGTGAGCAGAAAATAATTTGCACTGCTGCTTGCTCTTATTGCACTGGTTTGAAGGAATAAGTAAAGATATGTTTTCTCCTGATAATTTTCATCAGTGCTGAATTCCCCCAAGTGTGGTGGAGATAAAATATGGGAATTCCCAGGCTCAGTCTGGCCTTGGCATACCTGCAGCAGCATCTCTCTGTGGCACCCAACAACCCCATTTGCTCCAGAAAATAATTAGTGGAGCTCAAAGTATAGATATTTTTCTAATTTTCTATTAACATTAACTACAGTAACTCAGGATATCCTTATCTACACAGGCAACAAATCTTTCTTTGAATGTTTTGTCCACAGGGGCAGCCTGCAGCAGCAACTTCAGCAGTTCAAATGGGAAATATAGTGAAAAATATTTCCTTTATCTTTCATTTGAAAATTCTTCTTTTCTTTTCCCCTTTCCATTTTCTTAAGGCAAAAACCATTGTTATCACATTCTTGTCACTAGGAGCACACAAAGCTCCCTGTTCTCTTTCTCCAGAATACCTGCTATTTTTCACTGTGATAGTCACCTTTTTTCTGGGATAAAAGATGCCAATTTTTTCAATTGCTGCTCTTCTTAAATTTTCCCAGTCATTCTCATTACCTTCTCAATACTTTCCAGTCTGGCAGGTACCCTGTTGAAAGCACTGAAAATGGTCTTTCTTCTGGATCATGGAGTCATTTGGGTTGGAAAAGACTTTTAAGATCATCAAGTCCAACCATCACCCCAGCACTGCCAAGCCCACCACTAAACCCTGTCCCCAAGTGTCACATCTGCACATCTTTTAAACACCTGCAGGGATGGTGACTCCACCACCTCCCCAGGCAGCCTGTTCCAGTTTCTGACAACCCTTCCTATGAGGAAATATTGTCTAATACCCAATCTAAACCTCCCCTGGTGCAACTTGAGGCCATTTCTTCCAGTCCTATCACCTGTTCCCTGGGAGAGGAGACTGCCCCTGACCTGGCTGCACCCTCCTGTCAGGGAAATGTAGAGAGTGAGAAGCCTTTCCTGCCCTCCAGGAGGTCAACACTCCCACCCAGCTTGGTGTCATCTGCAAATTGACTGAGGCTGCACTTGATCCCCTTGTCCATATCATTGAGAAAGTTATTGAACAGAACTGAGAGGAACAAGCCACTGTTCATCAGTTCTTTTCTATGTATTACTCCATCCTGGCCCTCCAGTATATCAATATTACACTTTTCTCTGATCACAGCTTTATATTAGATAAAAGTGTTGACTAAGGAATCCTACCAAAAAAAAAAAAAATCCATCTCTCTTACCTGAACTTATACAGGGAATTGAAGGGCTGACAAGGTTATGAATAGGTAAGATTTGCTCCTTCTCTGCTTTACTTCACTTTTTGACAACTTAATAATCCACTTTGCATTTCTCTGCTCCTTTTTTCAGTGGAGTAGGTGTCTCTAGTGCTCTTCATTCAGTCCACACCTCAGAATTTATTTACCTGAAAAATACTGTGTGTAGGAGATGGTGTTACCTCTCTCTCTGCTCACCCTCTCTTTCCCTAGTACTTAAAAATGTAACAAAGTGCAGGTGCAGCCCTCTGTCAGCCCACAGAGATCCTGCACACTGACTTTTCATCTTAACCTATGTTTTCTGTCTCTCAGCCATTTTTTGATCCAATTTATTTGTTTTCTTTATCACAGTAAGTGCAGAAGTTGGGGTTTTTTTCTATTTTTCCATCGTCTGTCTGTAATCACAAATGCATTCGACCTTTGTAGCAGCCTTTGGTTTTAATTCTTTTGTGTGAAACATATGAAGAAAATTCCACAGAACACAAAACCTCTACAAAACTTCCAGAGAGCACACTCCAGCACTTTGCTGCCTATTCATGTGGAGCATATGTCTAAACAAGTGGTACTAAATATGCTTTTAGTTACATGCTATGCTCCCTACAGCCCTGAGTGTGTGGGTCTGAGTGACTGCTGAGGCACAGAGGCATAGAAGGAGGTTATCTGAAGATGTTTAAAAGCCAGCATGTGTGTTTATTGCTAGCCATTGTCTCCTGTCTCGTCTTCCTGGGGATGCTCCTGAGCTTGGCAAGGTCCCCAGGCCAATTTGACAGCATCTGAATTCTCTGCTCTCCTCTAGTGCACATCTCCAAAAGCTCCTGATGTGCTTTTTCCTCCTCTCCTGATGTGCTTTTTGTTCCCCCAGACCATGTGAGCAGCACAAACCAGGTCCTGTGGATCTCTGAAGCTTTCAGAGCCTCTTCCTAGTGCACGGGAGCCATCTAGCTCAAGAGGGCTTGATTGATATTTTTAGTGGCTTTTTCTCAAAGGGGGAAAAAAACTGTACTGTCAAAATTGGAGACATTTTCTGTGCTGTGGCAACTGCTGAGCCTGGCAGAGAAATTGCTTCTCTGATTTGTCTGGAGAGTGGGGAGAAGCAGGAGCCTACCAGAGAGACTCAAACTGAAGGAGACCACTTTCCTCCCACCACTTGGTTGTGTATTTTCCATAACCTCCTCCCAGCCCTTCCATATCTCCTGCAGGGCACCTCATGCCCAGAATTCCAGGCTGTGTTTACCACGAAGTCATGCAGTTGCCAATGCTGTGCATAAAATTGTCCCTTTGATCTCTTGCTCCCTCTGCCCACCCAACCATCTTGGACATAACTCCTCCTGTTCCTTTTTGGACTGAAGTTTAGGAAATGTGCTTCCACGTGGCTACAGGGTGTGGAGGCAGCAGAGAGCTGGGCCAGGAGTGATTTCCCAGGGAAAGGGGGAGGATGGGAAGCAAGGAGAGGAGAGCACCCAAGAGCCTCTGAAACTCAGCAGAAGGGTCATCAGCAGCAATGGAGAGCCAGATCCCCTGTCATGGGCTGAGCAACAGGAGAGCAGCTCATTTTTATAATTATTTGCAACCCCTTTTAGCCAGGAAGAACTAACCGGCAGTGCCACTTCTTTCCCCCAAGCATTCTCCCCTAATAACACCCTTAATACAGCCTGTTCCATGGCTTTTGTGAGGCATGTTTTTCATCTTCAAACTCAATTTCATTTATTAGAGGCTTCGCCGTGTGTGCCACAGTGTGCACACAGCAAGTGCAGCAAGGATTGGTTTTAATTATCGTGTATTACCAGGAGGCAAAGCGTGTTTGCGCCGCTGGGCGAAAGGGCGAGGAGGGGGCGTTGTCTATTTCCTTTCTGCGCCACGTATCACAACTGTAAGGAGATGGAGCTTTCAGAACTGCATTTTAAATTTGGAATGGGGACGTTGGGTGGCTGTCAGTGCTCCGTGCCAGCCCCAGCACAGGGAGAAAGTCTCCAACCAGCGAGCGCCCGTGTGGCTGCAATAAATAGTCTGAGATAACAAACACCTCTCTGAAGTTTTTGTTAGAAAGTCAGCCAGAGGACTCTTCTCTGGGCAGTGACTAATGATATTTGAATGTTGCTCTTTATGCAAGTGTGATAATGTATGGGGTTGTTGTGGTGGTTTTATTTTTAATTGGAATTACTTTGTTGTAAGATGAGTCAAAATAACATTTCAGTAGGGTCTTCAAAGGAGGAGCAGAAACTGGAGGCAGACACTGTGTTTTCCAAGCTGACACCAACCTTTTCATTTTTCTGAATGAGAAAATTTTCCTTTCCTTCACACAGAAATGAGGAAGGTTTCTACCCTGCAGTCTATGTACCCTACTGTCTTTCTGCTCAGTTGTGTGATAGAGGTGTGGAAAGCACAACCTGGAGCATGTTTTTAATTGGATTTTTTTTTTGAGGAAGTCTGTTTTGTTGGGTTTTTTATCCCCCTGTTAATTTGACAAGTGGAGATATTGTGAATGTTTACTCTGTTAGAATCACCTAGTGTGGGAGGGAGCAGTGCAGAAACCTGGAAGATACTGAGAAATCAGAAAAAGTGTAGAATGAAACAGACAAAATGATGAGGAACTGACTTTGGAAGGAAGATATTGCAAGACTAGACATGGAGAATTTGTGGTTTTACCCACTTGCATGTAGTGACTTTGAAATTATGGCCAGTGTTATTTGCTTCGAGAAGTGTAGGAGGCAGAGCATGGACTTGCAGGAGACCTTGGTTTTCAGATCATTTTTACTTCTTTTAATATGATCAGGTAGTTACCTTACTCTGGAAAGTTCTGTAGAAAAATTCCTATAAAGCAACATACACCCTATGACTGTGACATCAACATTTTAGTAAAGCTGCTAGAAAAAAAAAATTATTATTACCTTTGGAAAGAATGGCACATTGCATAAAGTTTATGTACACAGAGGCAGGTGTTACAAATATGATTTTGGCTTGATTTTACTTGAAAAATTAAAAATAATTCTTAAAAAACCAAACACCTAAAATAGAGGGTTTCTATTTTATTTTCCATATTTGTTTTCCTATTTTTTTTCCCACTTACAAGCTGAAATTCTTCAGCAAAAAACAAAACAAAACAAAAATTAATTGCAATGTTCCAAGGCAATGAAAAAATCATTGTGTTTTCAGGTGGTGTTGCTCAGTTTGAGCAGTTTTCAGAGTGAAGATCCTACCCTGCATGAAAAAGGAGTTTCTAGTTCTTTGCCCACGTTAGAGTTAACTGATGGGAAGCTGAGGCCATGGGTTGATGTTGTATCAAGGTTGTTCATTCTTTAAAGCAGAAGTGATGCCTGTTTGCTTCTTGCAGCTCTCTGATTGCCCAGCAGGCTTGATTGAAATCCAAACCAAAGGGCTTTGAAGGAAAGATTGATTGTTGTGCACATTTTTGATAATGCAGCAATTTGTCTCCTTGGGTGTAAAGCTCTAATCCCCCTTTCATTTATCAGTGGGGAATCAGGAGCTCACCTCTTCCTCAGCCCAGGGTTTGTCACAGGGGCTGAGGCACCTCCTTGCACAGACCCCAGGTGAATATGTCCCCTCCCAGCAGCACCTACACACCAGTCCCTCAGCCTGCATTTCTTGGGGCTCTTTGGCACCTTCCTCACTGCTTAGAAATGTAAATGTTTAAGCCAACAGCAGACAACAGAATTTTGTCTGTTCTTGAAATTTCAGATTTATTATTTGCACAAGGAGAATCCTTGTCCTCCTTAATCCTGTGCTCAGACTCTGTTCTTGTCTTCTGATTTGTCTCACCAGGAGGTGGTGTGTTGGTTTTCGACCAACACTGTAATCCAGAATTTCAATCCAACCTTGAATCATAAAATCATAGAATGGTTTGTGTTGGAAAGTACCTTAAAGATCATCTAGCTTGGAGAGAAAGTGGTCTGATGTGTTTATGTCAGGAACTCTGTGTATCTCAAATGAGGTGCCACGTGTCCTGAGAAAAGCACAAGTCTTTTCCCAGCAGAGCTGGAGTGTGAAAGGTGATGCAGACGTGGCGTCTTCCCCTGTTCTGTGGTGGTTGATCACCAAACCTCACCCATACCCACTCCTGAGTGTTGCTGTCACACAAAGTGTTTCTGCAGAAAGCCCACGTGTCAGACAAAGCGGAAAAGCATCCAATGTGAGCAGGATCTGTGCTCTGATAACTTGTGAACACCATCACGTGCCCCTGTAAGCACAAGCTCCTGGGCAGTAATTCCCTCTTGGCATGCAGCAGAGCAGGGCTTTTCCACTGCTCGCAGCTTACTGAGGAAGCCACAGCACATCTGTTCAGTGGTTGAGCCATTGAACATTCTCTGCATAGCCCGCCTGGATAAGCTGTCACTCTTGATTTTTAAAACATTTCACAGCAGGGGGTTAGCCTGGAATGGAGAACCTCTTGTGAGCAGCACCTGCAGAGGCCCCTCTGCTCACAAAGCCTCACTGGGCAAAGCTGCCTCCATCATGTCTTGGTCAAGATGGGATCACGTCCTCTCTGCTGCAGCAAAGCACATCAGATTATTTACCCTTCCTCAGCCAGCTGCAGACCTCTGTTTTTCATTTATTATGCTTCTAGAGCAATGCTTCTTTCTGTTCTTCCCTAACACCATCCAGGTTTTAGAGATGTTCCTTAGAACATCTCCTTTTCTTCGCACTCCCTCTGGAACACTGATTTTGCTTATCCTTTTGAGAAGAAGTTGTCCTCCTGTTCTGTTACTCTGAATGTTAGACTTGGTTGGCTGGGGAGAGAAGAAGTGTGTATGCAAAGTCTCTCATTAGCCTGGAGATGCTAATTTGTTTAAGCCTTATTGATAGCCAACCTGGGAATGATCCACAGCACTTAAATTTAGCTTGCTCCTCTGAGGCTCCCTTGAGAAGTGTCTGTCTCTCTCCATTGCCATTACAGATGACTACAGTGATAAATATTTGTCTTTGTGAATACTTCCTTGTTTGTTTGATCTTTAACAGGGTGCATTTTTGTTTCTTTTGCTTTTTACTGTGTGTTTTCTACGCTGAGCAGAATGCACCAGACTGAGGGAGTGGGCTGCTTTGTTAATATTACATTCTGAGTTATAGCTGGTTACGTTTTTAACCTATGAGTCAGAAATTTCTGCCACAAACTTCAATTAATATGTGTCTCATCAGTGCAGAGACCAAGAGTTACAGGCTAGCAATGGTTTGCTTTCATTACATTTACAGAATTTAGTAACAATGTTCTTGGTTTGAAGAGAGGGACATGGCTGGATAGAATTTCCTAAAAACATTGCCCACAGCCCATTGTCACCTTATTCAACTGGTCAGATTCGGAATTCAAACAGCAGGCTGCTTGCAGAGCTTTGAAAAAATGTATTTGTTTCTCCAATTTATAGAAGTTAAAATTAGCAGAACAAAGCTAAAGCACGCCATTCATCTCTCAGTTGCTGTCCCAATTGAATATGCTGGTTGGTGGATGATAGTTTTGAATGTTATCGTTCCCAGAATGTGTTTATTAAAAAGCCATTTCTCTATTTCTGTTGCAGTGAACTATTTTATAAAAAATGGTACAGAAGATGTGTTGCTGTGTGGCAATAGCACTGATGCTGGGTAAGTACTTTAAGAATATCTTCTCTTCTGGTCTGGTTTTGTTGCCTTTTTTATTACTATTATTATTATTATTATTATTATTATTGCTATATTTTCCTCTAGTTCTGTCCACTTTTCACCAGCATGAAGTGGATATTTCAACTTCCATGTGTCTAGCCATAATAGGAGAGAGGATAATGACAATATTGTGCATAGTAATGCAATCTTCTCAACTGCAGGGAAGAGAAGTTTCTGTGTGTCACTTATTCAGGTTTAGAATCTTTAGGGGCCTTATTACAGTTCTTTTTTGATACATTTGAACTTCTCAGTAAAAAAAAGCAGAGGAAACTAAGTAAGATTTTGGCTGAGTGGAGAGTATTTTAATGGAAATGAAACAGGAATGGAGACAGAAAACCTGGAGGGGTTTAAATTGATGATAAATTCCTGGCTTTTGGCAAAGAAGGATAAACAAACCAACAAATGTCCCAAAAATAGCATGTTTTGGAGTTGGGAAGGCTCTCAGATTTGAGTTGTGATCTACATTTACATTTGATTTGCTTGTAGACTACATGTATTTCATTTTCTCATTGTATGGACCATGAACAGATCCAGGGGTGTGCTAACATCCTCTGCATAAAGGACTTTATTCACATCCCTGCCATCCATGGATGCCATTGGTTCCTCCTGCATCCCATCCCCAGGTCCAAGTGTTCTGTCAGAGCATGTGATTTTATTTGACAGCTTCTCATGGTCTCGATGGAAGTGGGAGAGTTCCGACAGGATGGAGAGAGATGGGATCTTGTGTGGTCAGAGGAAATAAAATAAGCCATGCAAAGATTACAGGCTCTTAGGAGTTGTAGGAAAAGGTAGAAAATACCTTGGAGTGATGGGATAGGGGAGTTTTTGAGCCAAATATGTGAGAGCATTTGAACCAAGGGAGATGGATGTCTTGGGCCAAGAGACGGGAGGAGGTGAGATGATCTGCTTCTGGAGGGAGAAGTTCTGAGCTGGTAGAACCAAATGTGTAAGACTGCAAAAAAATATTAGGGTTTAACTTAGGAAGAATTTAATGAGAATAAAAGGCATGTGTGTGCAGGGAGGCAGCAGAAAGATGAAGGGGAGATAAAATCTGAACTTGCTTGTGGACAAAAAGGCAAGAAAAGCCCTGAGGCGCTAGGGAGAGATGTTTTGCTTTCTGCTGCCACTCCCTGTATCTGTATTGTTATAAGACAAAGGGAAAGCTCAGTGTCAGCCTTCCCTCTGCAGACCTGGTGTGTCTGATCTGTATTGCCAGCCTGAGTTAGACTCTGAGATCCTTGGGCAGAGGGCCATGCTTTCCTCTTTGTTTGCTCCTCGGGAGGCACAATGTCAGCATCCATTAATTAAGCCCTTTGTTGATTGTAATACATTGCATTTATCCAGGCTCAGGCAGAACTCCAAGACTATTGGGATGTTTCCCGGGAATCCCTGGATTTGGCAATCTCCATTGTGCTGGTGAACCTCAGCCTGTGCAAACCAATAGGCAATAATATTGGGAAAAACAAGTGTTCTGCACAGCAACAATGTTTTGTGTGTCATGGAATATTCATTGTTCTTGCTGATGACCTGAGCCATGCTGGTGGAAAACTGCTGGTCAAGGGCAATTTTGAAAGAGTTGATTACTACTGCTTTGGAATTATTCAGTTGGTGGGAAGTTAAATACCAATCCAATATCCATGGAATATTTATATATTGGCAGCCTGTGTGGGTTTAAGTGTTAGTTTCTAGCAAGGCATATGAGCAAACCCACCCTCTTTCCTTCCCAGGAAAGTTAATAAATTGCAGCATGTCAGCAAAAAGCCACAATTGGAAAAAACCTCTGGTGGAGGCACTGTGCCCACGAGAGAATTACAGCCTGAAACAACCAGGGGAGAACTTGCAGCTCTTGAGTATAAGAGGAAGAAAATGACACCCTCAAACTGAGTGTTCTTGTACTTGTTTTGATAAATACATCAAAACTGTCAGTGTTCATGACATCAAGGGAAACCAACTTTCCCTTTATGCCTCGCTTCTTTCTTCTTCAGCCTTTTGCTGTTTTAGTTAAGTATTTAATACCACTGGGTAAGGTTTGAGTTTAAATGCTTAACATTGGGTAATAAACATTCCTACTTACACTGGGGTTTTTAGCTCAGGACTAACAAGTGTTGTCTCACCTGCTGTACACTGCACAGAGTTGCTGCCAGTCATCAACTCCCATTGTTTAAAGACAGGAAGATAATTAGAAAGATGATCCTCAGGCCCCAGGGGATGTGCAAAGTTGTGTATTTTCCCACCTGTTGGGACAGGGAGAGCATCATTTCCAGGCTGACGTATCTAACGAGTGGATTTGTTTTCTCTCACACTTCAATGATCAAAGCCAAGAGCAAAAGTGTTCTACAGTAAACCAGAATCTGCATGCTTGGGACCTTCTGGGTCAGGTTGCACCACAAGATCAGGGGAGGGGAGTTAAGAGGAAGTGAATGCATTAGGCTGTGGTTCCCTCATTTACTAGTACTGAAATTCATGACAAGTGAGGACACTTGAATTGGGAACCCATCAAGGCATCAGGAAGGTGTGGGAAAGAAAGACAGCTGGCAAGGCTGTGTCTGAGTGTTCATAGCACTTGTGGACGTGCTTTTGCACACAGTTTGAATTCATCAGCCTCTGGGATACACTGAGGACCCAAAGGAAATTCAGGGAAGGGCAGCGTCATGTGTTCTCTCCTGGAAGGATTTGTTGTTAGAATGAGGGATATCTGTGTTGTGGCCAGGATATTAAATCTTGAGGTAATTGAAAAAGCCATTTCAGTGCATTTTTAAAAGCATGTTAATGACACTCTGAGGTTTGTCTGGTTGCTGTTATTATGGAAGAGTTAGGGGGAAAAAAAATCCAAATAAATCTGCTATTGCAATTGTTAGGTGATGAGACTCAAGTGGTCTAATGTAAGAGTGTGTAGTGATGGAGACTGCAACCTGAGCTGGAGTAGCAAGCCAAAATCAGCAGGGAAATGATCGTCAGTGGATTCTATATCACAGGCAATCTAATTATCTCCAAGGTGGGGGCTTTATTACATTACTAGGAGGGACTGTTTTCTGAACGAGCACCCAAGCTGCCAATAAAGCAGGAGGTAATGGATCTAGGTAATATTGATTCGAGTTCAGAAGGGATTTGAATAAATGTGTGTCACTCAGCTACAGCAAACATGTCTCTAGGACTTGACCTGGAAGAGGCAAGAAACAAAACATTTATTTGCATTTTTAGATATGCTCAAGCAACCCCAGGAATCTACTGTAAAAACCATGCTGCAGGGGCATGGTAGAAATGTCAGGGAGATGACAAAGTTCTTAGGTGCACAAGGGCTAATCTGTCTGTGGGGTTTCCCATGTGATGCCCCAGAAATTTTCTTCTTGTTACCTGAAATCTGACTTTTCTTCATTTAATCAAACAGAACTTTTGTGTTGCTTTTCATTTTGTTTATCCGACTGCATTTCCCCCCCTTGATGTACTGCAGGAATTTGTTTTGTGCTTACAAGGAACAGAGCACAATGGAAATAAGAAATAACTTTTGGAGAAGAGAGAAAATCAAATTATTGTGATCAAAGATATTCTTTGGCTCAAAGTGACACGTGCTTGGTGTTTCACAACAAGCACATTCAGAAAACTACACTGATGGAAAAATGCTCTGCTCTGTGTGTCACAGATTGGTCAGACACTGGAAACAGTACTAACAGTAAGGCTCTCTTAACAAAAGAAAACCAAAAAAAGGAGTGTATTTGCAGTTGTTGATGTTTTTAGATGTGTTTTGAGGTTAAGTTTAGTAGTTATTTTGGATGTGGCTGCACTGGGATATACACAATTTGTTTCTCTTTGCAATTTCAGCTCCTTCTATTTGATTTGTTTAGAATAAAAGGAGAAAGCTCAGATAGTCTGATTTTAGAAAGGGATTACAAATTCTGTAAATTTGCTTTTCAGTTTAATCCCGAGTATATAGCTCATCCAATTTTGAACACCTTGTTTCAGCCTCAAGGGAGGGGCAGTAAAGATCCAGTACAATGCTCAAATATTTGGGAGATCTTAGGTAGGAGCAGAAGGTGGAAACTGCTCTGTCCTTAGTGAAATCAAGTCCTGGCATCAAGTGGAGTGTGATTTGTGAAGGCTGCAGAGCAGCAGGTGACAGCAGCCACCACCACACACCCTCCCATGCAATTCCAGCTTGTCCCTTGTTGGTGACATTTAACCATTCACTTTGGTGAGGTGGCCAGCACTGCAGAGTCCCCTGCTTCCCCACAGAGTAAAGACTTTTATGGGGGATGCAGCAGTGTGGAATTATCTGTCTGTGAGAAAGGAAGATACATTTCAGCTCTAAAGCATTTCCACTTCCATCCTGCTGTAATTTCACAGGGATGGTTTTTTTCTGCTGTGCTTAGGCTGCTGTTTTTATTTCCCCTCCTGCCTGAAGGTTTGGTTGAGCAATAGGAACAGCAAGGAAATTTGTCCATTAGGAGAGAGGCAAGATACTGTCAATGTACAAAGTAAACAAACAGACACGAAAGAGAAACTTAAATTCTTTCTTTCCCCCTTTTCACTTGCAATTACAGCAAGGAGCTGGCTTTTCAGAAAAGTGCACATGTTTTAAGTTAGCTGTGTCCCATTTGGATCTCAAGGTCAGACAGCTTAATATTTTTTTTTTCCTTACACATGATATGTCCTGTGTATTCAGCTCATGGGCAGGAACAGTCTACAAGATCATACTGACACTGAAAGCACATTTGCATCATGTCTGTACTGATATTACCAAAAAAGACTAGTGAACAGGAAGGAAAAGCAGCCAGTAAATCTACTTCAGGAACAACAAGAAAGCACCTTTGGCAACTGCATCCTAGTAACTGTTGCTATAGAAACTTTAGCTACCTTTATTCTCACTATGACCTTGATTTTTCTTAACAGTATACATTAAAATAATGTACACCATGGGGCAAGATTCTCTGTGGTTTGGTAAATTCTGTCACTGAGCTCATTGCATACAGGGGATGAAGGAATGACCGTGTGTTGTAGCACTCCTCAAAGTTTTTGTGTCAGTCCTAACTCTTTCTGAGGCACTATCAGAAAAAAAACCCCTTTTGTTTTCTTTTGTGTTGTGGCATTTTACTAAGGTAATTAATACCCACATGTAAAATTGCATCAGATGCCTGTTTTTCATAGTCTCCATGAGCACCAAAAGCAGTGTTTTTGTGGCAGTTTCTCCACACCTCCTGTCAGCGCGCTCGTTCCACGAACAGCGGTGCAGCACTTTGATCTCTCGGAGCTGTAGTAACATTCCTTTGCCTTTATGCATGCTCCACGCAGTGATTTAAAGCCCCTTGTAAAGGCTTATCACACCCCTGAAGGGTGGAGAAGAAACATGCTCCGTGCTGAGGAGGAGAGCTGCTATCAGGTGCTTCCAGCAGTGCTGCTGCAGCTCTCACCCAGACCTTGGCAGGGGAGAGCCTGGAAAAATGTGTGTCTGCCAGAACATGACAAACAACATCCAGCAGCACAACCCCAACTGCACCAGAATCCGGGGAGCTGCACCAGGGAAAAGTGCACCCAGTTGATTCCTTTATTCTCCTGCTGGCAATTAGGACCATTGCAGCTCAGAGTTGCCTCAACTTAAATCTGTATTATTATTATTATTATTGATGTTGTTGTTATTAGTTGTTTTCTAGAAGAAGGTCCTAGATTCAGGCCATGTTGTGTTGGATGCTGGACAAATGGGGCGACAAGAACTCTCTTGGCTTAGAGGTCTGGCATTTCAGAGGTGCAATCTGTGGATGAGTAGGGTGGAGGTGTTACACATAGACACTCCTGGGGAGCAACAGCAACGGGTAAGGTCAGGAGAGAGCCCTGGGTGCAAATGATCTCAGCTCTAACCAGCTTTGTCAGGCAGGTCCTGGTCTGCCAGAGTTTAGCTTGCTGCAGGAATGGGTCCATCCCAGGGAATGGGACACCGGGAGTTTTGGCACGTGTCTAACGGGATTGGTGTGTGCATTACCCTCACCAAATGCAGCTTGGTGTGGTACAGCTGGGCTGATAGGTGGGAGAGGCTGGAAATGTTGCTTGAGTGATGAGGGGGACACAGTTTACAAATGTGTCCTCTTCAAATGTCACCAAAGCAAGGGTATTTTGGAAAGAACTGTGTTGTTTAAACTACTAGAGTTAAAAGCGTAATTACACCCCAGATTATCAAGCAATATTAGTGAATTTGTTTCAAACCTTCAGGCTATGCAGCATAACTGAAATGAATTTACCTAGATTCTGATGTAAATCACATCAGGTTTTCCATTTACTCTGAGCTGCTTACGGTGACAGGAGGGTGAGGATGGTTTGAGAAAGCCTCTTGCTTGAGTGTGTTAAACAAACAGAAAGCAAGTGTGACACCTCAGAGGTGCTACAGGGGCCATGGGCATTGACTTGAGGTATTATACAGGTTTAGGAACAATAATAACAGTCCCCATTCCTAGGGATCAGTGGTGTATTTGGAAGATCATGTCTCTGGTCAAACAGCAGCAGTAGGGATTAAATCCAAATCCACTCAATTCTTAAGGAGGGGTAATATTACCTCTTAGTCAAAGCTGTAATAAGCTCATCAGCCACATGAGAGAAGCAGACTTACTAGAGGCTGCAGCCTTCATTAGGCAGTAATCTACTGTTGTGTTTATCGTGATAAATTATTGCCCTACATTTTGTTGGGTGCGTCAGACAGAAGCTCCAGTGTCTGGCCACTGGACTGAGCAGAAGAAAGGACAGCTTGCTTGCCTGGCTGCAGCGTGGAGCCTGAGCAAGGCCCACGGCAGGAGAGGAGTTGTTCCCCTCTCTCTCGCGTGCGTGCACGGAGCTCGAATGTCGCGGGCTGAACCCGCGGCTTTTCCATCTGCCTGAGCGAGCAGCCAGTGGGGGAGGCTGAAACTTTTCTTGGGTACAAATCAGCAGCATGCACAGGTCAGTGGGTGCTCTGAGCCTGTGAGCAAACCTGCTCATGGGCACCTCCTTCTCTTTTCTCCTCCGGTTTCAACCCTTGGTTGATGTTGCTCAGCATTTTTTTCTCTTTGTCATCATTGCATTCCTTTTTTCCTTTCCCCTGCTGCATATGGTTCAATTTGCTTGCACTTCCATAGTTTCAGACAATTGGCACCCCTTCCCTTGCTTTCGAAAATGTCCTTCAAATTCTCTCTGTCCGTTTGGATGCTTGGAGTGAGAGCTGCTGGGGGCTCCTGGTCAGACATATCCAAGATGAAGCACGCCACTGCAAGTCAGATTTTGGCTTCTAGATGGTAATTAGTGGGGAATTGTAAGTCAGACCCTCTAACCATAATTAGTCTTTAACATTACACAACAAGAAAGAGCAGGGGAAGGAGAAAAACCTGTGACTTTTAGGCACATCAAGCATCCACTGACATCAATGGCTTTAGCTGGAGTGCTGCTGGATTTTGGCTCCCTTTTTCCTACATGCCCAGTTACCCTTGCAACATTCATTTTTAAAAATATTTTCCTGTTTTAGAATGGGTAGTTTAATTTTTTTCAGGTAAGAGCAAATGTTAGTCTAAGGATCTTTGTTCCCCGCAGTATGAACTTCTGTTTTGGCTGCTGTCTTCTCCCTCGGAGTCAAAGGAAAGGAGAAAACATGGAAAGTGCGGGGGAAAATACTCAGATCTGTGGTGTAAAGGATATCTAAGCCTCTCTTTTATGGCCTGTGGACTTTAGCAGGATGGGGCAGGTTGACAAAGACTGTGCTGTGCTCATCAATCAGCCATGGAGGCCATGGACATAGTTTGTCCTTCAAAGGCTGTCAGGCTTTCAAACCCCACCTTGTGTATCCATTTCCAGCCACCAGGGTGATTTCCATTCCCCAGGAATTAGCCATGTGTCAAAGACATCAGCTATAAACTTTTCATCTTGATTTCTACATTCTTAGGCTTCAGGTGTGACCTAAGCAGGAACAGTGACCCTTACCAAAATAGAGTTTTATTTTTTTAGTTTTTGCTGTGTCTGTGGTATGTGCTTCATTACTACTGTGGTGAGCAAGCCAGAATGTCCCTTTGAAACCTAAGCCCCAGAAAAGTGCAGCCTCCACCTCACAGATGCCATTGATGCTGACTCCTGGTAGCACATGGACAACCCTCCCTGTATTTTCAGGATTCGGATGTTACAATCCAGTGCATGGTTGTTTTACAAATCTTCTTTTATTGCCCAACCCCATTGGCCACTGGAGCCTGGATCAGCAGGTTGCTTGGCTTGCCTAGATTAAACTCTTGAGACAGAGCATCTTGTAATTATGCCCCTCAGCTACAACTCTCTGGCATTCCCAGCCTGTGTTATTTAAACCAAAGCTGTTTCTTATGTCCTTTAATTTCCTGTACCAATGCCAGCTTACAGTGGTGATTACAGCCTGATGGATGGGTAGGTAGGCTGCTGCTTTTAACTTTTCTGAATCAATGACACTAATTTTATTGAGATCAATTGAACAGCATCCTGTGACGTTCCTGTGGAGGATGGTATATTTATGTAGCTCGTTGCTGTAGCCCAGCCCTGTGCATCAGAGGAGAGTACAATCCTCTCAAATGCTTCCCTGAGGTTAAAGGAAGCTGAAGGGTTTGCTAAAAAATCCAAAATCATACATGGAGGAAGGTTCAGTAAAATCTTGAGACTCCCTAAAAAAATCCTCAGAGGAAATGGTGTCAGTTGCAGATTAATATTCTCATGTGAGAGCCTTACACCTAAATTTCTGTAGTGTTTTTCTGGGAAGTAGCATTTTGTTTTCCTCTCAGTGTTTTTAACACATTCCCATACCCTGTGGGTTATCTCTCTGTTGGCCATGAAAGAGGGTGAGCAGAAATAAGGAGCTGACAAGTAGGAAATTCTGTCTCAAGTGTCTGGTTGCTGTGAAAAAGATGTAAGCTGACATTTAACAGCATTTTTGGGCTGGAGTTCATGTTTTTCATGCTGCAGCACCTCGTTTGAATGCTCTTAAAGCTGCAAATAATATTAAGAAGCATGTTGTCCTGTTTTCAGCTGGGATAGAGTTAATTTTCTTCCTCGTGGCTGCTACAATGCTGTGTTTTGGATTTCGGATCAGAGTGATGTTGGTAACACTCTGATGTTTTCAGTTGTTGCTAAGAAGTGCTTCTACTTAGTGAAAGACTTCTCAGCTTCTCCTGCTCTGCCAGGGAGGAGGCTGGGGGGGCATGAGGAGCTGGGAGGGGACACAGCCAGGACAGCTGACCCCAGCTGGCCAGAGGGATATTCCAGACCTTGTGGTCAGGATGTAAACTGGGGGGAAAGCTGGCTGAGGGCCACTGCTTGGGAAGTTTGTATTCTAATCCTTTTATTAATGTTATTATTAATATTATTATTAACACTATTATTGTTTCCTTCCTTTTCTGCCCTATTAAACTGTCTTCATCTCAACCCATGAGATTCCAGTTCTGTCCCCCATCCCACTGGGGCTGGGGTGAGTGAGCAGCTCTGAGGGGTTTGGCTGCCAGCTGGGGTTAAACCACTCACTGTGGAGTCAGACAGTGAAAAATGACCCATAAGGACAGAATGAAACATGAAAAAATTGCATTATATATGTATTTATAATACTAATTGTATTATAAATAGAAAATATTCTTCTGAGGTACCACTGCTCACTTTCACAGTCAGAGAGGCTGCATCTCCATGTCCTATGGATTTCTAAGTAAAGCAAAGTGCTTCGAGCATTTTCTCAAAAATTCTTCTTCATCCAAAGTTTTCCTAGAAAGTAACATTGGCAGTGACCCTGAGTGACTTATCCTCTAATATGTACCCAGAAATTCCTATAAAAATTCAACCCAGAGCTCCTAATATCCCCTTTCTCCCAGGCTCTTGATCAAAAGGGTGAAGAGATTAGGAGGAAATTCTCTCTACTAATTGAGATTCAGAGAAGAATCTCTCCCTTCTCATTAATTGATATTAAAGGCAGAATTTCCATTTTGCCTAAGATTTTAGGCAACTTATTCCAGAAGAATCCTGATTTCCAAATGACTACCCTGCCTAGGCTGAAGTCCACCATTAAAGTAACCACCAGCAAAGTTTCTCTCAGCTGCATTGGGTTGTTTTAGCCATTAGTAATAAAGTTAAAATATGAAAAATGAGACTAAATCAATGGAACCACTCGGGATTTCTCTTTTGTGGAAGATTAGGGAAAGGACTCTGCACCTCTGGATGTGATCACAAAATTTCCAACCAAGCCCAGTGTGTGAGTGCAGTCATTTTCTCATGGCAGAAATAATCAGCCTTGAATAAGTGTTCATGTCCTGTGTAGACACGATGTGTTAGAGCCAGCAAAGGGAATTTCCTTCTCAGGAGCCTGCAGAATCCATTTCTCAGAGCTCTGTACAGTTGAGTAGCACATCACAGGCAATGAAGGCTCTTTGCAGCAGCAGATCAGAGGCAGAAATCTCATATCTCTACAGCAGAGTGACAGCAGATGCTGCCTTTGGGAGAGAGGAGGTTTAGTGAAAAGGGCTGCCTCAAAAAAGGACATGACTATACAAGAGACATTCAATGTGCATCTGCATATTTTAGGGGGAAAAATACGAGATTTCTGCATTTTATTATCCTCTAACTCAGTAATGTTACAGTATTTTTTATTCAAATGTGGCTCAAATTAGGAAAAATAGGTAGTCAAAGTAGGAAAGATCTAGAAGAAGATGTTTCTAGACTGGCAGGGAAAAATTAGAAGTGACTTTTTATCTTTCTTTGTGAGATATAATTGTTATTATCTGAATTCAACTGGTATAAACTAACTTGGCTCTACCTAAGGTGACAGAATCACTTATTATACCCTTGCTTGTGTGTTACATTTAATTCACTAAACATCAGCTGCTCATTTTTTATTGCTTTTTCTGAAAACTACTGTAAACAAGGATCTGCACACATTTTGCAATGCTTCAGCACTCCTTTTATCAGTGTTCAAAGCAGACTCACTTTAAAATTTGTGATTCACTACCGATATTAAATTAAGATTCTAAAAGTGCTGTTGAATGTCTAATGGTGGTGGCAGACACCATAGATTTATATAGCAAAATATTCTCATTTCAACGTGCAGTACAGGTTGCTATCCTTTGCTGTAAAATTTATTTTATATCTGTATAAAAATTATAGTTTTTAAAGCAAAACAACACCAATTTTCACACTGAGACACACTCTGCTTTCTCAGGGGTTGTTTTGTTTTTGTCTGGCATTCAAAAAATTAGTTTGCTTTACTTGTATTTCTGCTTTGCATTTCAATTTCTGGCAATATTCTGCTTTGGTAAAAA
Organism: Drymodes brunneopygia; assembly: GCA_013400955.1. Classification (NCBI taxonomy): domain Eukaryota; kingdom Metazoa; phylum Chordata; class Aves; order Passeriformes; family Petroicidae; genus Drymodes; species Drymodes brunneopygia. The sequence continues at coordinate 54,155 of VZTZ01036875.1, read as the reverse complement.
ATAGCAGTGATTGAGAAACTCTAGGATTTTTTTTCCGGGAGAAAATGAAGCTTAAAGCTATACACACTACATGACTGGTGACATGCCTAAAATCCCTTGTGTTCCAACCATCCCTAGTTGTGGCAGCTGGAATTTGCAGGGAATTGATCAAGGGCATTTGATCTCATATTCTCTTCCTAGGATACATGCAGAAGGAAGCTTTTGCATCTTCCTATGTCTTCAGTTTCTAATGGGTCATACCTTATTTTTGGAGTGGCTTCTGATGTGCAAGAGGCGTGGGGATTTTTTGGCTAATCTGTTCTGAGAGAGAGGATGACACCTCAACCCAGGATTTCTTCTACCTTGTGTTTCACTTGATGATGCAGTTCAGTGCTTACACAGTACCACTGAGAGCATTTTTTATCTCCTCTGGCATATGGGGCTAGAAAATTACTTGTAAAGAGCCTCAAAGGTTAATGAGAGCCAGCGAAATTCATGCTATCTGCATGCCATTTAATACAGTAATCTACAAGACACACAAGGAAAGCTTTTTCCTGGCAGAAATAGAAAAGATGTCATGACCCCAGACTGTGGCGGTGAGTGGAACAAAGGGCTGGGTTTCTTAGATTAAAGATTTAATCCTTGTGGGGGATGAGTGAGGTCAGGCAAAGGAAGCAATCAGGAAGGTGCTCTGATAGCACAGGCTGTCCAGCCAGTGTCAGACTGTGTAGCCAGAAGAGCAGATTGACCATCACAGTGTTACCTGCAGTTCCAACAGGAGACAACAGGTATTTGATTCTTAATTAGGAATAAGTGCCAAGAGAAGTCATATTTGAGCACTGAAGTCCTATCTAGGCATCTAATTTCACTCCATTCCAAATAAATGAAGTGCTAGCTGCTTATTTGCTATTGCAGCTCATGCTATTAGTTCCCTGTTTATCCTTTCAAAGAAAAAATAAGATTGCAAAGACCTTTGGAATTGTGAAGTAGCAGCACCTGTTTCCTGTGGTTTTACACAGTAGAGGAATTTACCACTGACGACCTCTGCTCTTACTCAAGAGCATTCGATGTGTTTCCCTGGAAATCAGTTTCTCCACATTGGAGCCATCCAAAGTGCATCTCACAGATTGTATTTGATGTTTTGCAGCATGTGCCCTGAGGGATATATATGTCTGAAGGCTGGGGAAAATCCTGACCATGGTTACACGAGCTTTGATACTTTTGGCTGGGCCTTTCTCTCCTTGTTTCGTCTCATGACTCAAGATTACTGGGAACGTCTCTACCAACAGGTATGAGGTTGTTTTATTACTGTTAAAAATAGAAATAAACACATCATCTTGTTACAGAGGCATATCAAATAATTAAAGACAAGAAAGTATTGCTGTTTATTAGGTAAACTATGCTCTTTGTGCATTCTAGAGGAGGACGATATTCTGGAGAAGGACAATCAGTTCTAATAATTTGTCTTCTTAAGAGTGATGATATCAGCAGACATGAGGCAGAGTGTTTGGGGAAATTGAGGAAAAGTTGTACTAAAAGACACTAATTCACCTGAGTCTAAGTGAAGTTAACTACTTAAGGAAGATCACCACATCACCACTTGATGGTTTTTTGGTGGATAGTGTAATACAAGTTAATATTTGAGTGCAGCTCAAGAAAGGGCTAGAGAAACACCTGTGCTTTTGGCATATCTGGTTTTGCAAGGCATGGTGATGAACACAAATTTAGAAAATGGCAAGACTATGTGGTACATTTCAGTTCTCCCTGCTGCAAGCTTTTCTTCATGGACACCTGGCAGAGAGAGGCACAAACAGATCCAGACTCAACTCACAGTCAAATGCTGGGTGGTCTTGGAGTAAATGCTCATTTTAGCATGCATTTCCTGAAATGTGTGCACACCCCAAACAAATACATCTGCGAGTTTGGGACTGAATTACATTCTCTGTCCGTGAAGCCACTGACGATTTGCTGCTGCATCACAAACCTGCCAAAACTGGAACATGATCATATGGAAATCAGGGGGTAATGTTGACAGAATTACTCTGAAGGTACTGAGTTAAACATTGCTGAAGGTTTGGGGGATTTCAGCTTTCACATACAGCCAGTTACACAATTTCACTCCAGGAAAACGCAAAACAACGAAACTGAAGATTCTTTAAACAATTGTATTCACTTACTTGACAGAGAGTTACGTGTACAACTCTGGAAGACAGAAACTGTCGCTGCAAATAAGGATGAACATCACTCCCTTTCATTATTTGACCTTATACTATCACACAGTGTCTTCTGTCAGCAGTATCAACTCACCAAGCACAGGACATATCTGTTACATATCTGTTACACATAAGCTGTCCCCCTAAATTCCAGTTTTGCCAATAAATCTGGTGAAGAACCAGGGGATATGTTCAAATGCCCAAGGTTTGCTTCTTCTCATCCTGACACAGAAGTCTCAATGATATTTGGTTGAATTGCACCCTCAAAGTGTCTTTTTCTCCCTGGAAAAGGACCTGGATTGAAGACATTTGAAGGGATCCAACATGAATCCCACTTGGATCATTTCTATGCACTGGACAAGACAAGACAGGGAATTTTTCACTGCAACTGACTACAGTATCTATTCTACAAGAAAACCAGCAGAGATATTTGGTTAAGGAGGAAAGCATTGAAAGCATTCTTCTTTTAGAAATTAATTCACTGCAAGGCACACAATTTTTGATTAAGGTATAAAAATTTATTGGTGAGAGGATTATTTCCTTGTATGTGGTTGTCATTTCTCATCAAAGGCTTTCTGTTTGAACTATTAACAAAGGCTGGATTCAATTATATTATAAATCTAAGTTTAAAAAAACCCCTTCTTTTCTTTTTTTTTTTTTCTTTTAAAAAACATTGTAAAGCAGTTTTAATTTTACTTTTGCACTTACAGACTCTGAGATCTGCTGGGAAAATCTACATGCTTTTTTTCATGCTGGTCATCTTTCTGGGCTCGTTTTACCTGATCAACCTGATTCTGGCTGTTGTGGCCATGGCATATGAGGAGCAGAACCAAGCCACTATTGCTGAAACAGAGGAGAAGGAAAGGAAGTTTCGGGAAGCCATGGAGATGTTGAAGAAAGAGCAGGAGGTCAGTGAACTATGTGACATGATTAGCCTTGGGATTCACATCCTCTTTATTTTGCGTTTGGGTGATAACCAAAGTAAGAGTTTGCTAGAAAGCAGTTTAATGTTTATTGTACTGGATAAAGTTACTGCATTTTTTTATTTTTTGTGAAAGAAAAGTTGTACTTCTCCCTCTTAGGACTTGGACCATTTGGGGTTTACTTATCCAGGGCTGTACTGGTTTAACCATGTCACGTATGCCAGCAGAGAAAATTAATATAGTTTGGCATGTGAGATGTTTTAATCATTTTTAATCATGTTTAAATACATCTGCATTTGAGCACAAACCAGCTGTTTTGGTAGCTCGGACAGAGCCCCAGCTGAACCTCCTTCCACCACCCCTTCAGCACACATTAGTTTCCTCACTGTCTTGCTCAACCTGCCATAAATATCCAATTGTTTGATAATGAAGGGAAAAGTGTAGATTAACCTCTTTGAAGCACATACAGCTTCATTCCTGGAAAAGTAAACAGGCAGACCCTGAGGTTAAGATCTGCAAATTATGCAAAGGGTATGGATTTAATGTTATGTCATAAATTTAAACAAACTAGGGAGGCCAAATGGTGGATGTAGCCTTATAGCCTTAATAACAGTATTTAATTTGCATGGGGCTTGTGCGGGGTAGAAAGCTTTTATTAAACAGCAGAAGAGAACATTTTAGGTGCTGTGAACAAGAAGACAATAAGAAAATTAGTCTGAAATAACACGTAGCACTGTAGTTGAGAGAAATAAATCCTTGAAACACAATATAAACTAATATACATAATTTTCTTTTGGGTACATATGGCTTCAGGGCCTAATCCAAAGCCCATTTAAATCCTTGGAAAGAAAATAGGAAATGCAATTCACTCTTGACAAAGTGCTAGTAGTGGCTTATGAATCATTTAAGTCCTTTTAAAGATCCTCTTTGATAGTTTAAGTAATAGGTAAATGCAATTTGCTCCATATACAGCCACTTTGAACAGAGTAACTCTGCCATAACCTAAGGGAACAAACTGAGCTCCAACTCATACCTATTTTATACAAATTTTCATGTGTTTTGACTCCAGCTGAGCTCTTCCTATTAACAGTCAACTTTGGTAGGCCCAGCTATAATTAAAGATTTTTAAGAATTTCATTTTGAAGGCTTTGATTTCAATTAAGCCTTTATGTACATACAAAAAAAAGAGGAGCATTAACCCCGGAAAGCATAATGTGTCAAAAAATAAAGCTGCTCCTGAAAATCTGAATTTTTCCATTTGTCTATATGCTTTATAATAGAGTCTTTTCTTCAGCCAACCATTTCTCATCTTCCCTGCGCGCTGTTCAGTGCAAAGGGTGGACAGAACATGACTCGAGAACAGCTCTTTGCTTTCTCATCATTTGTTCTGTTGCCTCAGGCCAGCTCGAGCAGACTTCCCGGCTCAGGCAGTCAAAGCCTGCTTGGGAGAGGAAGTGACTAATATCCTCCAAGGTTTCCAGTGCCTCTTGTCCCTGCTCAGGCTCCCCGTGCTTCAAAAATGCTCCTTTGTATTTGCAATACTCCTGGAGTATTATCCTAGTTTTATGGGGAGGAAATTCAGGAGTGGAGTGATTTGGGTCCGTCATGTTCGCTGATGAAGTTCAGTAATTCTGCAAATCAGCTCCTGGCATCTCAAAGAAGACATTTGGAAGAAGAGGCTCAGGAAAGGGAATTGGGTGGCTGCACCATAGAGCTTTCAGATGTCTTGCTCAGATATCTGGCCCCAGTTGGAGCAACTCAGTTTTAATCTGGTGCTCCAAACCTTGATCAAGACCTTGGTTTTAGTTTTCTTGCTGTGCCACAAAATTCTTGCCTCAAGAGCTCTCTTTTTCGTGATTCTCATATCAGGGCTCATGAACTAAGCTTTCCTCCCATCCTTCAGCCATCACATGTCCTTGCCAGGCATGCCAGGTCCCACACACCTTTCCTGCCCCTGGAATTGTTGTAGTGGGCTATGGCTTGCAGTGCCTGAGAAACAGGAGATGGTCCAGCCACAGGAACCCAAACAGAATGGGTAGATAGACATGGGGACATCCTCGAGCCCAGGCTGGATGGAGCACTGAGTAAACTGGGAAGGTGTCCCTGCCCAACACAAGCTGTACTGTGATCCTATGATCCTCCATGCCCTGAGGAAAAATTCAGATCAAATCCTTTTTCAGTATCTTGGAGAGGTATTGAGCACAGAAATAATTCAACCCAAGCAATAGGTAAGAAAATGCTAAGAAACTAAAAATGAGCTTATTTTACAGTATGAGTACAGCATGCTTAGTAGCACAACATGCAATATTTTCTAGATCAACAAAATATGACAGCAATCAGAAAGGGAAACCAAAACTCTTCAGGCCAGCTTTTACACTGTGCAGTATAAAGGGAGCAGAAATGTAATTGATAGACCTGCTTGGGGACTATCAGTCAATTTATACAATTGGTCTAACACATTCCTAAATCTGAGCTTAACACCAAAAGACTTGGCGAATCTTTATGAAGAGAAAGCACTTCAGCACAGCAATTAAATCAATTGACTCAAGAAAAAAAAAAAAAAAAACAACACCAAAAAAACCCCACAGCCTAGACCAGTGTCTGAGCCCTCCTCCTCTCTGCTCTAAGCAGCTTGCTTATGAAAGATATTTCCCAGAGGAATTAAGTTTTGTTGTGCTCTCAGCTTGATAGAGCTACCGCTACTCCTTGAAATACATGATTGATTCTTTACACGGCTGTTAAGTGCCTTCACTTTCCTTGGACTGATGCCTGTGGGAGGAAGGGAGTATTTTGCAGTGGAGAGATGATTGCCTGTTTGATTCTAGTGGCTTACAGACAATAGCACTGAGGATTCATCTGTTTCTCCTGTTCTGATGAAACTGGAGAGGCTTTTTTTAACAATTCACTCTCTTCAGGGGTTTCCACTGGGGGCTGTGCACTGGACTGGTGTCCAGGCCACTGATGTGGCCACCACTGGTTCTCCAGCACCTCCAAACCTGACCCTTGTGCTCAGAGCCACCTCACTCCTCCTGCCTGTGCCAGGGACGTGCCCCCAGCTCTCCCAGCTCCTATCCATCCTTCCTCCTGGCTGCTCATTTGCTTCCAAAACTGTGGCTTTGAGCACTCAGGCTTTGGATTTGGGCTCCTGCAGGGCTCCCAGCAGCTGGTGTGTCATCAGCCTGCTCAGCAGAGATCCCAGCAGATAGCCAGCACAGCATGGCAGCACACAGCACAGCAAAGGCCACCTTATCTCCAGTTAAGCCCACGGCTCTCCCTTTGCATCTCTGATGGCAGCTGCCTGCGCTGCTGCTCGGGATAAGTGTTTGCAGAAACGTGCCAGCTGAGCTGCCTGCTGTTCCTAGCATCCCTCTGTGACAGGGGAGGGAAAATCCCAGCAGCCAGCTGGCTGCCCTCCTGTACAGCACTTCAAGGGGCTGAAGTCCAGGGGGACTTTAATCTGAGGTTCCCCATCCTGAGATTTTTGCTTTGCCTGGCACCAGGAGTGTTAGTCCAGAGATGTGTGCACGGCGTGTGCACACAGGCTGCTCCTTCATGATCTGTCAAAGGGTCTTGTGTGGGAACTCCACACAAAAAACGTTCTTTCATGCAGCCATTCCTAAGTTTTATGATTGCTTATCTCCTGAAATTTTTAATATCTCTCCTATACAACCTTAAAATTTAAAATGGAAGGTAATTTCTGATCACAGTAAGTAGTAGCTTTCACTGAAATCCTGAAATAACAATATTTATACCTTCTACAATCTTCTGATTTAGGCACTAGCTGCTAAAGGAATTGACTCAATGTCACTCAGCTCATTGGAACTGTCACCTAAAAGTGCAAAAGAAAGAAGAAATAAGAGAAAGAAGAAGAAATCTTTGGGGGCAGACGAGTATGGGGAAGACCAAAGGAATCCCAAGTGTGATTATGAGGATGGTCAAAGGAGGATGGTAAGCCATGGTCTGAAACATCATTTATTCCACATTGTACTTTCCTGGACAGGGTAGGCTCTGAACAAGGCAATTAAAGCTGATACTTTCAGAAGAATCAGGTATTTAATATCATAACTGATATTAACACAGCAGATACAGCACACAGCCTGTGTTAGGGCAGTGGAAGGAAACATATTACCACTTAATTTTTAAAATTAATTTAAAATGCCCATTAAACATTTTTACAAACCTGTGTTTTTCAATTTTTTTTTCTTTTTTTTTTAATTTTTTCTTCAAGATTACCCTCAGTCTGGTTTATTTTCTTTCATTCATCTGATTATATCTATCCTATCCCTACCAGAGATAAAAAAAATCTTAGCAGAAATTTACAAAGCTTAAAAATAAAAGAGAGGAGAAGAAAAGGAGGAACTTGTCTCTGAGGGCCTTTTTAAATATTATACAAAGACATTATTAACATTTTTATATTCCTTTGCTAGTTGCCTCCAAGTCAAAACTTTGTGGCACTTTTTTCTACTTTCTATTGCCGGGAAGAAAAACAGAGTGACAGTGTTATTCAATAAGGTTTTATGTAAATGTTCCTGACATGCATGAATATGAATCTGCCCATGCTGTATGTATCAAGGGATCATAAATAGCTCCAGATGATTTGTCTTTGTTTAACTGAGGGCAAAGTTTAAATCAGTTTGTTTTGTTGTTTTGAATAGCCATGTAATGGGCTAAGTCCTTTTCTATTTTGTTGTCAGTGAATTTAGGGATACTTGGCAGCCATAAAAAGCTCATAGAAAACATGTAAGTGATGTAAGTAAATGTGACCAATTAATGACTCCCCAGCTCACACAATTTACCCAGAGCTGGATTTCTGTAAATGACATGCATTTTTTAATCCAATAGTTTGTGTTGGTGTCTCATTGGTTGAGTGGGTCGTGTAACAAATTACACCTTTGCTAAAGCCAGAATTGCTCTTTAGCTTCATTCTGGGTGGGTTTCAGGACACCACGTGCCAGAAGCACCATGGATTGGAGCTGTGCATTTCCAGTTTATTTCTCAGATTAATATTCCTTGTTTTCACTTTTTGCCCCTGGATGTCATATGCATGAGAAGCATGGGAGACACATTTCAAAGCTTATAGTAAATCTTCTCTGCAAGGCTGTGTCTGGCATGGTTGGAGGGAATAAGGCTGAGTCATCATTCAGATACTATCTGAGCAGCTGGAAGTGTGTTGCCATCAGAAATCAGTCTCAATGACTGTGCCATGGAAACCCAGGCATGGATTTCTGACCAGCTGAAATTTGGTAGCAATCCAAACGGGGTGTTTTTAGTTAGAAAGAGCCTGGGTTTTGTACTCCTCCATGTACCAGTGTCACTAAATAGCATCATTACATAACTCAGTGGTGTAAGCTACAGCACAAAATGAAATCAGGCTTCATTTGATTGGTCTGGTTTGTGGGTCCTGTAGCAATCTGACCTCTCTTCATAGATACTTGGCTCATGGGAAAGTTCCGAAGAAGCTGGAAATTCTGTGTAAATTCAAAAATATGTTCTGCCTAAATGCTCTTACTCCAGTAATTCCCTCTTTAGAGAGAAGGGGATAGACTTGAATTCCTTGCACATTTTCTGAAGATCCTTTTTACTCTGCCAGATTTTAGGTGTGTTTAGTCCTTGGCTACATCTTGCTGATGCTCTGGCAGAGTTGCAGTCTCACTAACTGACGTCAGAGTGCATCGTCAAGGCTGATATTTGAGTGAGGGAGACTGCTGTGTACTGAGGTTACCTAGCCCTTAAGCAGCCATGTGCACTGAGATAATCATTTTGCAAACTAATAAACCATATCCCTCTTCTTGCTCTTGGTTTGTTGTTTTATTTTTTCTTTTTCTTTTATCACCTTCTTCCGTCGTATTCTGCTTCTTCTTCTTCCCTCTTCTTCTCATTTTCCCTGCAGTTCATTTCCTGCCCTATTTCTTTATCTATTCTTCTCCCACTGCACTGTTCCTTCCCTAGCTGTTATGAAAATGTGTGATAATGCAGTAGATTGGAGCTGGTTCCTCTTCCCTGCTCCTGTCTTCCACTCCTTGTGCTGCCTTCCCAGGTCCTCTGGCACTTGTCCTATGGGGGGGAGTAGAAGCAAAGAACTATCACACTGTGAGCTGAATGCCACCTTGACCCTTCCTATTTCAGTACATCTTTAATTGTCAAGTATTACACAAATACCTGATGGCTAGGAATGACTGTTCAACCTCTCAGCTTTGCGGAGTCTGAGTACCTGTAATTAAGTCTTTCTTTCTCTGAAGCACTTGGTTTAAAATGGACCTTACTGCTCTCCCCCAGAACTTCCTTGCTCCTGAAAACGTGTTGCAAAATGTTGTTTCTCTTTCCCCTTTCTCCTTTCTGGGGGTTTCCAGACTCTCCTTGGCATTAGTTATGGTCCCAGTGCAAACTTGGTGAAGCGCAGAACCAGCCACGGAAGCGTTTTCAGTTTCCGACTCCGTGGCAGAGACACTTGCTCCGAGACAGATTTTGCCGATGATGAGATCAGCATCGCTGGGGAAAATGAAAGCCACCGGGGCTCTCTCTTAATTCCAAGATCTGGGAGGCGTCCGAGCGTGCAGAGTCAAGTGAGCCATAGTTCTCACCCTACTACTCCCAACTACACCCAGACGGGCAAAAGGAACAGCTCAGTGGATTGCAATGGTGTGGTTTCCCTGATAGGAGGAGGCACCGGGGCACTCAACCCAGACCCTACTTCTCCTGCAGGGTTACTGCTCCCCCCAGTTATTATGGAAAAGCCTGGGACAGGCGACCTGGTGAGTACTTTATAACTTTTGTATGTGATTCGCGCTCTCGTTGCCTTCTAAATGTTGTTGGAGATTGCTCTGGTTTATTGACACCAATATGGAGTCTACAGTGAGAAACCCAGACCCACCATTCCAGGCAGGGTGGGAAGAGTTAATTCACAGCGAAATGTGTGCCTAGTGTCTCATCAGGGAGGTTCATGCCTTTTGGTGAGACTTTGTCTTCAGAGCTGCCAGGAGGCAAATACCTAAATCTTGAGTTTTGACATGGATGTCCTTTTCTTGAAGGGACATTTTTAAACCTTATTTCTCTTAACTTTTGAATATCTTGTTTCTATCTGGTGGATAGAAAAGTATGGGTTTTTAATGATTCAATGAGTCTTGCCACCTTGAGGCTGTATTTTCTCTTGCTGGTTGGTCTCTGTTTGCATCTGACCTCTGGTCTCCTCTTGGGCTACTTGTGGAGGGCTGTTTCTTCAGCACCAAGGTAGCTCCCAGAAGGGTTTAGCATCCAGTTCAAGTAACACTCAGGAAATATGAGCAGATGATCAACAGACTTCAGGCCTTTTGCAGATTGCCAGCATCTTTGTTGCAGAGCAACACCATGAGATGGTGTTTTTCGAAATAGCTGCTACACAGGCAGAGCAATCTGGACAGGTTGCCAGTTTAGATTGTGGGAATTTATCTTTTTTTTAATGTAGATAATCTGCATTGAAGCTCATCACTCTCAACAGTCTTTAAAATGATGGAGATCACTACTACAGTCAGCGTGGGCTGGATTTAGTTCATTTTAGGGATCAAAAATGGATCAGAATAATCTTTCTCCTTGGAAGTGCCTCTTTCTTTTCACTTTAACCACAGGTCTTAAGTCAGGTGAGATAAAGCCTAATCAGAGTAACAAGGTGCCAAAACCAAGTTACATTGGTGGGGGGAAAAAAGCAAATGTGATTATAACATGTATTAGCCAAGGTATCTCCTAAAGAGAAAGGTGAGTGAGATGGGTCCCAGCTGTGGTGTCAGATTATCAGTAAATTGAGAGGGAGTTTTTTTCTCTAGAGCCAAGCAGCTTCATTCCTTTCGGGGTTTGGACTGAATTTTTTTCCTCACCTATCTGGGCATTCTCTGTAGTTCTGCAAATAGACTCTCACACCACCCGTGAGAGAAGGGGCCATGCTGCATGTGGGAAACTGGTTGGTGTGAGAATTATCTGTTTTGTTGACAGTTTTGAGACTGTTGCTGCTTTTTTGGATGTTCACACCTTCCTTCATTTAGGACTTTGGTAATCCCACTTTTACTCTCTGTGGACAAGGATGACCAGTCCTGAGACAATTCTCTAAACTACTGAGCAACAGAAACATTGTTTTATATAGGGGAAGTTTTACTGCATTTTGTTTTGTGGGGAAAAAAAAAAAAAAAGCAAAAAAAAAAAAGCTGTGTTTTAAAGGAACTGAGGAAGAAAATCTTTGCATCTGTTAAAAAAAAGTTCTGAACCTAAGAGACCTCAGTAGATGAGTAGAGGATGTCCCCCTTTTCTCTGTAAGGAAAGCAGCTCTGCAGGCTGCTGAGGCTGTCCCAGCTATCAGAAAAAGCTTAGCAAAGCATGAGAGCACTCAACCTTTCACAGAAAATATTGGTATTTTACAGGATTGGGTCCTGAGGTGACAGGGAGGCTCTGAGCTCTGCTGGCATTTATTTTCATTTGTCGGCTTCCTGCCTTTTGAAAAAATGGATGTTGAAAATTGAATGGCCAGGGTGGGTGAGCTCACTTGGTCATCTAGGAAATAACACCCAGGCACTAGAGTAACAGATGCTCATCCAGTGATGCAGCGTGAGGGATGTTGTGTCTTCTGGAAAACAGGTTTGGTATCTAATCTATCCAAAAAATGCGAGCTGGAGTTAAAAGCTAATTGGCAGGGGGCCCATTGCTGTGCAGATGTATTTGCTACAGGAGTTGGGAGCACTGGGCACAAACGTGCAGCCTCAGCTGTGGTTCAGGCAGAAGAAAATAGCAAATCTGACCCCTCAGCGTGCTTGGAGATAAATCAGCATGTTTCTTGGCTTGGCATTTGATGATTTTCACCTTTTTCGTGTTAAAATTTGTAGGTGAATTTGCTCTTCGTTAGCAACTCTGGCTTCTTTTTACTGTCTCTTGATACGTTTGGGGAAGGTAGAAGAAAGATGTTGCAGGGTGAAGTTGCAGTTACCTCATTAACCTCATTGACCCTGCTGCTGTTATTTATTTTGAGCAAGTGTGAGCCCATGGTGAAAAAGGACCCATTTGGGCTATCTGTTGTAACTTTCATGAGCAAGAAATGAAGGGCCAGTCCATGAAAATGCATCTCTGTAAGATGGGTTAAGCCCTGACTTGCAGCTTCCTGAGGTGTAACTGTGGCTTTGCTCATGCAAATGCAACATATGTGTAGATGGAGCTGAAAAAACCATAATTTGCAGCATTAGGTTTTGAAAATGCACTTTTTTAGGTCACTCTGTGATGCTGAGTAGTATCAGATAATCACAACACAGACCCATCTGACTGCTGCTAAGGGGGGAGATCACTGAATTCTGATTTGTGGAAAGTTTGGAGGAACACTTCTGATTTAAAAGATAGAGTAAATATCAAACAAGATCTGACCATCTCTTGTTTTGCATTTTCAACCTGTAGCCTTTCAGTCACAAATAATGACTTATCCCATAGTTGTCACAAATTATTTCAGAGTGGGTCCTCAGGTTCCTCTGGGAAAGCACAAACAGTCACTATCCACTTTTGAGCATTTTAGCCCAATCAGCTTTGGCGAAATTCAGCCTGAACATTTATGGGAGGTGAAGTGGTTGGGTTGGGACCACAATGAAGAGCTTCCATGCCTTTGTGTCATTGCAACTGCTACCCCCTGTCCCAGCCCAGGGCCATTTCCCCACTGGAATGGATGCAGGTGGCAGCTGAGCTGACGTGGAAACATCTGCTGAGTTCAGCTGCCCTCTCCCAAGAGAGATGTGGCTGCAGCAGGTTATCCCACTGTTCAGGCTGGTGACTCAGAGGAGTGACGTTCTGGAGCTTGGCTGCAGAAAAGCATGTAAGAAAAAAATGCCAGTTCCAAATGCTCTTCACACAGCCTCAGCTGCTTGGCACAAATGGATGAGTGGGTTTCCATGAGAATCCAAGTGTGCTTGCACTGTGCATCTCCTCTCCCTAACTCCTAAATACAGCTGAGGAAACAGGGAGGATTTTAGGTTCTGTCAATGGATGGGTGCTAGAGCTCGCCAGTCTCATCAGCTGGGACAGTCTGTATCAGGCTTGCTGACCATGGTCAGCACAGTCCGTGCTGAGCAGCACCTGCCCATGAACCCATCTGCATCAAAGCAGTCCTGAAAGTCCCCAGGGACTTCAGTGCACGGCCTGAGCAAGAGGAAGACTTCGTACCCTCTGCACACTTTGCTACACCCATGGTGTGCCACAAGAGAGCTCCCACAGTGGCAGCACTGTGGGGAGCTGCACTGAGGGCTCTCTGCAGTGAGGGTTCAAGCCACAGAGCCTGCAGAGGTCATAGGAAGAGCCAAGTAGTGAAGTATGGAAGTGTGGTGTGCAAATACCCTTCACAAAATCAGGGCTGGGTCTGGCAATCATCACCTGCAGGGGAAGAGCAACAGGTGATCAGGTCTGAGGGGTGCAGGGAGTTTGTCCCAGGAAACCCATGGCAAGTCCTGGTCACTCTTGTGGAAATGCAGAGGACTCAGTCAGGGCTGTCCTGTTCTCCTGACAGCTTTCTTCAAGTGGTGCAGCTGCTGATTTTATCCAACTTACCCCACTGTAAATAAGACATAAGCAGGACCTGGTGACTATGCTAAAAGCCCTAATTGGTTTTGTTTTGACCTGAAGCTGAGAGTTTTGAAAGATGATACGTTTTTACACTCCTGCTGATTGCTGGGTGGGATTTTGGCTTTTGCCTTATTTAGAGGAAGTCTATACATTACATGAGTAACTTCAGGACACACTACAACCTAAAGGTTCTGCTCTTTCCTGCAGAATTTATTTGTAGCTTTGCATTGCTCTGTTGTGTCTTGGTGTTTCTTAGTTAAGAGGTTGGAATAACACCTCCCTTCACAAGGTATGGATATGCTTGAGCAGAATTGGATTTAGTTAATGAGCTCTTACCTGGAGTTTAATTTATCCATGGGTTCTGATGAGGCTGAGTACGATCTCACCTGTGGCTGTCAAGGACTTCTGGAGGGTTAAGGAACACAAGAAACACCATCCCTTCTTGCCTCCTATGTACACTGGGAGCCTTTCCTGTAATAGTGCAGGGAAATCACAAGATTTTTAGTTTAACCTGACTTTGCCATTATTCCAGAGGTTGGAAGAGGAAGACAAATGGATGCAGGACTGAGGAAGTGGGCACTGGCTTTTAGCTGATGATCCCCCCTGCTTTGCTCTCCCTGGGGCACCTCCTCACCAGAGCTTCCCACCAGTCCAGGAGCAGAGCAAGGCAGCCTGTGACATGGTTTTGGGATGAGGGTTGAGTGACCTGGGCACACCCTCTTGCACAGACAACCCTTCCTGAATTTCCTCTTGGTCACAGTTACGTTTTCTCTTCTAGGAAACTTGAAGTGTTGAGCATTGCTAGATTGGCAGGAGGGAAAACACCTAGGCACTGAGCCCTTGAGAGTGGCCAAGCTGTTTATCAAGGGACTGAAATAAAGATCTAGAAGTTTATCTTTAGAAAATACTATTTTTTTGTGATATTATTTTAAAAAGAAGAAGGAAAAAAAAGACCTTGCTCTTTGTTTCAGCTAAGCATAAAAGACTTTTGCTGACCACATTGGTTTGAGGTTTTCTTGTTGATCCTAAAACCGCCCTGAGGTTAAATTTCTCTCTTTCAGTTCTTGCTTTGCCACAGGACTGGTGAAAAGGGAAAGTGTTAGCAGTTTCCATGTTCAGAAATAAAGGTCAACAGAATAAGTCATCCAAAAATCTGCCTATAAATTATGTGGATGAAAGCTACCCAGCCCTCTGCTGCTGCCACACAGAGAGTTGTCACCACAGCTCTGATTTCTGCTCATTTCAAACTTTGCTTTTGTTCATCCTGAGTGTAAATCGCTCAGACTTGGCACAAATGTTTCAAACTGCTTTAGTTTACAGCACATCTCTTTAAATAGTCAAGCATCCCCAAAACTGAATGGCTTCTTTTTAATGCTGGGCTCTATTATCGCCACCTCCAATTTCATTGAATATTTGTGCTGGTGCCTCACTGGGTCCATTGTTCATGGTGTGCCCTGCCCATCTCTTTCTCTGCTGGAAAAAAATTTGAAGTGTGCAAGGAAAACTAAACCTGTCCCAGTTCCCAAAAATGGTCTTTAAAAATGCTGCTATGTTTAAGCCCATCTTCACATAATAGTTTTGACATAGTTCAAACCTGTAGGCAGTGAGAAGAAAATACCTCTGTTCTGCATCTTCATTTACATGTGAATTGCTGAATACCATGTTTGTCTCTATAGAATTTAGTTAATCCAAAGGAGGAACATTTCCAGTCGATCAGGGGGCAACACAAATAATCTTGTCCTGCTGGAGGTGCCTTTATTTAACTCTACTGTGATTTCTCATCTGGGTCCTAGGGAGACTCCTTGCTTAACTGTGGGGACTGCTGTTATTTTATGCTTAATTTCTATAGAAAAATAAGTACAATGAGCAACTGTGCCCGTGTGTTCTCTCAGAGATGGTAATAGCCTTTCTGCTGCCTGCTTGTCCAGTTCCTGGAATTGTTTCTGTCTCACAATGCAAAAGCTGCCAGTTCCTTGTGTGACTATCAGCCATCTCTCTTCTAAAATAAAGAATAATAATATAAACCCAAACCCACACATATCTATTCTTTACAAAGACCAAAAGCTCATGAGCTTCCTTAAGCAGCTTGAATAATTTTAAGCAATTTACCTGGATGGAAACTTTCTTTCCTGGAAAAATTCTTCCTAGTAAATGGCAAAGTGACTACGTGATGGATTTACTGCTCTGTTGGCAAATCTTTGCCCAGTGGCATTGCCTGCCACACTGTCCTGACTCTAGGGATGAACTTCTGCTGTGTGCCTGGTGCCAGGGGGCTGGCAGGCTTGGTTTAGTTAAATAAATTAAAAAAAAAAAAAAAGGAAGAAAGAACCTCTGAATGTTTTTCCTGTGACTTTCTACCTCTTTGCACTTGTGGGTAAAAGGTGGCTTTCAGATAAAGGACTCTTGGGAATGAGGTTGTCTGATGATGTGCTACTGGTACATCCTATGCTTTAGGTCAGATAGGATGGGAAAATATGAGAGCTTAAAAAAGAGTGAAATAATCCAGAGAGATTTGAAATTTGAGGTTTTCTTATGGTTCATTTTACAGAGGCAAACTTGTGGTTTGGTTGTTTTTTTCCTCTCCTTTTCTTTGCTTTTCCTTTTTGCTTTTGAATTAACTTATTCTACTTAAAAATTTGTCTCCCTCCTGGTTTTCATCTCCCTGTCTAGCTATTTCTTTTTGGTACCATGTATTTGTTATGTATTCCAAACTGCTGTGAACGATTATGCAATTTTGTAGATGCTTTCTTCATTAATAAAACATTTGTTGTTTCATTGGTTTTTATTGGATGTTTTTGAGGTGAAGGAAATCAAGTGAACTAATGCATCTGAAACACCATTCTTGGCATTCCCCAGCTCCTAAGCCAAGGAGAGGGTGTTTTGTTGTGCACAAGTAGGATTCTCTTTGAAGAGTTCCTGATTATAACTTTCCTTTTGAGATGACTTTGTCAGTAACTCAATGGACAATGAGCCAATTCAGTTGAGTGGTTTTTTTTAAGAAAGGACATTTTAGGGGGAAAAAAAAGCCATTTTGAAGCATTACTGCTTTTCTGGCCCAGCTAATTTTTTAAGTGCTTCTTTCAAAGTCCTTGCTCTTCTCTGGTCTGCAGTGATTGGTATTTTTAACTGCAGTACTTGAAGGTAGCTGAGAGCAGCATCCTGGTTATAATTTTCAATGCCAACCAGTGGCCAAACATCTTTGCCCTTTGCTGGGGATATCCCCTGCCCTGAAGAGGTCACAGTCCAGAAAGATAACTGACTCATACAGCTTCCACACCTTTTTTTCTTGCTATTCTCATGGAATTGCCTTTCTTGAAGAGCATTTTTGGTAGAGAAATGGTGAAGAGGAGGGACCCTGGGTCCCTGGGCACAAAGAGCTGAGCTGTGGAGCTGCTGCTTTTGGCACATCTCAGTTGGCATCCCAAGTGCTGATCAGGGTGGTAAGGGCCATTTCAGACTCCAGTGATGAGAAGACCCAGAAGACTGAATCTAATTCCTGTAGCTCATTTATCTATGGAGAAGCTAAAGCAGCTGCTCTGATACCTGAATAAACCAGAGGTTCTCATCTTTGTAGGGATTTCTTCTCATTTCCCATTTCCTTGAGCCATCAGGATCCATTTATCTACACCTGTCTTGTTTCACAGTGCCTCAGACCACACAGCCCAGATGCCTGAGGACCAGGGCAGGGGCTGTTAAACATTTATTTTGGGAAACTGAGGGTCTCAACCAGAAGGTCTGTGACAGAGAATGATGTTGAACCTGGCTTTCCCAGATTCTTGCACCTCAGCCACCACTTTTCTTTCCACCTGTGTGGGATCTGGAGGAGTAAACCAAGTGGGATTTGTTCTCTATATGAAGTGGGAGCTTGCAATAATAAAAGCCTTAATATCTTGCTCCTGTGAGCTGACAATATAAAGTGTTTAATGCAGTGTGTGTCTTCAGCTGTACTGTATTTTTGTCTGACTTCAGAAACCCAAGCCTACAAAAAGCATAAAACTAATTTAAAATGAGACATTAAACAAAGACAGTTTAGGAGTTTTGTTTTTCTGGTATTTGATTTCTTTGGGATTTTTTTTTATGCTTTTCCTTGAGAAACATGAGAACAAGGGGTAGGTTATTTATTTTTTCCTGAGAAAAAGAAGCTATGTTTCTCCCCTAATTATGGAGCTTCAGAATCCATAACACCAAAGATCACCACAATGACAATATGTTCCTGAGATCTGGCAGTGTTTCAGAACAAGAAAAAACATGTGTTGGGGAGTCAGTTTGTTTGGTATGATATCAGAGGTCTGTAATGGAGCTGTTACCCACGCCCTCTTCCTCTTCTAGCTGTATAATTAAATAGTTAACACATTTCAGAAATAATGGATTAATTAATGTAATTAAGCAGCCTTCTTTCACAGGCAAAGAGCATGGGAATCAGCACTGCTATTCCTCTGGCAACTCAAGCGTTCCTTTATTTTCACCCACATTTTACATGGAGGTAAAGGGCAGAACAAATTTTCCAAAATTGCTCAAAGTGCCATTTACAAAAGCTGTGCCCCATCAGCATGTCTCTAACTCAGCAGTCCGTGAGCTTTAGACTCTTCAGATGAGAAAATTAATGCTTAGGCAGTTTTGAAATTTCTGCCCAGTGTCTGCCTTGGTTTTACTGTGCTGATCCAGTGTGTTCCTTTAAACAGACCTCTCCCTCGGATGAGGCAAGCAAGAAACAGCTCTTAATGCCCCACCGGCCCTCAGTGGACCACTCAGATGAGCCCTTTCAGAGGCAGAGGGCAGTGAGTGCTGTCAGCATCATCACCAGTGCCCTGGAAGGTAAGAGACATCCTCAGTTCCCCTCAAAGCCACGTCCGTGTTAAAAGGCAGGAAAAAAAGCGACACAAAATGCCCTGATATCGTTTGGAGAGAAGGCACTAAGGATAGTTATTGCAATCCCCATAACAGAGGCAATAGAATCCTTATCTTACCCATGGACTAGTAAAAATCCAGAGAAAATGCCATATAATCAGAACTTGAGCTATAAGATTTAAGATTTTGTGCTGTCGTGGTGTTGGATTTACACAGGGCTTGCCAGGGTGCAGGGTATCAGAGCACCAGCCTGGTTTTGGGTGACTGAGTGTGCATATTCTGGTATCTCATCTCTAGAAAATGGAAAGCCTGGCATGTGCAGTCACCAGCCACATGCAGAATATCCAAATTGTGGGGGAGGAAAGCCTCAAAGCCTCTAAGTCTCTCACAAAAGGGACACCGCAGTGTAATGCGTGTTTGAGTCCCACCGTGAAATTCAAGGACGCTCAAAGAAGTCCTTTAACCACGCAAATATTTCTCAACAAATTTTTCCATTGCTCCTCTCGTGAGGTGCAGGAGGATTTTCCTCCTCTGAGTTTCCAAAAACAGGAACTTTGCACGTTCCTCTCACAAATTTATGGACAGCAACACAACTCAAAACAAGACCCCACATTCCCAATCTTTTGACTTGTAGAATTAAAGGGCTTCCTACACTTTCTCATGTCTCCTACACTGCAAACAGAGATGAGAGAGGAGGTAGCACCTAAGAACACAGAAAAATGTCAGTCAAGAGCACAGTGTGTAGCAAGGGGAATTCTGGATTCTCCTGCAGCCTAATTCTCTGTGTGACTGATGGATAGGAAGGCAAGGCACGACAGAGGGACTCACCTAAGAGATGCCTTACAGAGAGAAACTGGACAAAGCCCAGTGAGAAACCACAAAGCCCTTCCCCTTCCTCAGCTTTTTACCCTCCCCATGGTTACATTCAGCAGTATTGTGGCCAGAAGATATATTTGTGTTTGAATAAGTAAATAGTTGTGCTCTTAATAGGGAAATAATCGCTTTGGTGCATTCCAGTGTTTAATGTACTCGGCAAAGGTTTTATTTGTTTTCTGTGGGGTTTTTAGCAATTAGCTTTGTGATTGATTTGCTTTCTTGTAATGTGTTAAGAGTTACTAAAAGGCCTGGACTTCTGGACTTCTTGTTTATTTGATGGTATTTTTCTATTCCTTTATACCACAGGAATAGAGACCATCCAGGCTAGGGTAACTCAGAGGACACGGCACTCAGGGATGTGGTTTAGTGGTGGACTTGGCAGTCAAGGGATAACAGTTGGACTCAGTGATCTTAGAGGTCTTTTCCAACCTAAATGGTTCTATGATTTTATATAGAAGAAATCCTTATCAAAGCTTTTCTGACTCCCAGACTTTGATTAGTTACCAAAACTGAATACTTGTTAGCAAGGAATGTCAAATCAGAATAAAATAAATGGCAGGATTTAACCATATTCATGGCTGTAAGATTTGTGCCAAACTTGGAAACAGCTGGACCAGAAATCCCTTCCCCTTTATTTATTTGTTTTCTGCTCTTACCTGTTGGATAGTCAACAACTGTCTGTTTTTTCCAGACATTACAAAGCCTTGCAGACAAGGAAGGACCTATTTCTTTTTAAATTTGAAAATAAGAGGAAAAACATCTCCAACACAATGCTGAATGTATTTTTCTGACCATTTTTTTAACAGTAGCAGAAAAAACAGAGGCTAATTTTACTTTTTCTTCTGCAGATATTTAAAAAAAATAGATATCTTGTGTTTTCCAAAGATTATCTGTAGTGGGAAAGGATGTGGATTCTTAATTGATTTAAACCGTTTTAATGCCACATCACTGCTAAAAGAGGACAGTCACAGCCTCCTTCTTCCTCTGCTGTGTTCCTGCACTTTGTATGATTGGTTTTCAGCTGGATCAACAAGCAGAACCAACTCATCCAGAAGTCCAGGAGCACAAAGGCTGGAAAAAGGACAGAGAAATAGCATGTGGCTGAGGCTGAGAAGGGTGAAACCAGCCCTTTTAACAGCAACCTGGACTTAAAGGGGCTTATGTTGTGAAGAATAAGGAGATAGATCTATGTGTTCTAGATTTACCTGGAAAATTAGATCCTTAATGAATTGACTGTCCTAAATCCCTTATTGCTTTCAGAGGCAAGTTAAAAAAAAAAAAAAATGGATTTTTGCATTGAAATCTATGGTTTTCACATGATGTTAGAGTTTACCTGTAAACCTTCTCTCTTGAGTCTGGAAAGGGTAATTTCTTGGGATCAATACAATTTCCCAAAGATTTTAGAGCAGTGTAGATGTTTGTGCAAAACCTTTGCATGTAGAACACCATCTGATATTTTGAAGGCTTGCTGGAAGACACCTAATACCACAGTTCTGTTATCCTTTGAAGAAAAATGGACAAAGAATCAGAGAATCTGAGGAAAAAGCCTCCAAGATCAGCAAGTCCAACCTTCAACTGAATGCCCCCATGTTCACTAAATCATATTGTAAAGTGCCACTTCCACTCAGTTTTTGAACACTTCCAGGGATGGTGACTCCATCTGTGCTTAATCACTCTTTCAGTGAAGAGGTTTTTTTTTTTCCTAATATCCAATCTGAAGCTCCCCTGGCACAGCTTGGGGCCATTTCCCCTTGTCCCAAATGCTTCCTGCCTTGGGAGAGGAGGCTGTTTATGAACTGATTGAAATAACAGCCTTGGCTGAAGTTTTCCTGTTATCAGTGCAGGTTCTAATTATATAGACTAAAACCATAATACAGCATTCCATGCCCATAAAAGAATCAGAAAAGGAAGGCATTAAGCAATTCTGCTGATCACTGTCATTTAGCCATTAACTGTCTTTTTTGGCTTTCTTTTTTTTCACTGTGTAACACAAATTATACTTATGAAGCTATTTCAATTCTTTTGTGCATAGGTAAAATGAGCATGTAGAAGTGGTATTACAGGCAATATTTTAAGAGCGCCTTTAAAAAGCACATTGGAGTTTTAGTAGTGTTTTCAAACTGGCTTATGTTCTCCCTGATTTTTTCTGTAAGCCTTTCAGAAGAAACAGATATTTAATGCCTTTTTGGATTGCACATCAAGGACAGAAACTCAGTTGACAACCAGTGATACTCTGGTTCTCAAGTACTTAAATCAGCTTTAAATGTTGGATTTAAGCTCTTTCATCTCTTATCTGCTTTAAAAGGTATTACTTAAGATACTTTGAAAATGTGACCTGGGAATGAAAAATATATATTCCAATCTAAGTTAAATGAAGAAAGTGTATTCTTACCCATTTGAACTTGGCAAAATGGAAAATAGAGTAAGAATCCAAGCCTATATATAATACTAAAAAATCACATATTTAGTGTGATTCTCTTTTTGCCTGTGACACTTTTAAAAGGTTTTTGCTTTCAGAGCAGGTCACTGTCTGCTAAGTGCAGGTCAACTGGCTAAAACCCCAAACTGTGTCATTTGCCAGCCTGTTAGGACAGGAATATTTTTACCTTTTAAAAAAGTTTGGGGTAATTTGTGGGCCTTCCTCTGTGTTATGAGTCACTTTAAGTATCCTCTTGTCATATAACTCAGCGTGAATTGACTGTGACTTTACTGCTTGTGGCTTAGAGCTTGAGGAATCGCACCAGAAATGCCCTTCCTGCTGGAACCACTTTGCTGTTAAATTCCTCATTTGGGATTGCTGCCCGCTCTGGCTTTTAATCAAGAAATTTGTCAAGTTTGTGGTAATGGACCCGTTCACTGACCTCACCATCACCCTCTGCATTGTGCTGAACACGCTCTTCATGGCCTTGGAGCACTACAAGATGACGAAGGAGTTTGACCACATGCTGTACATAGGCAATTTGGTAAGTCAGTGTGTGTCACCCTGCTTTTTGCAGGGTTCCACGTTTGTAATTTTGTAGTAGAAGTTCCCATGCTTTTTTAATAAACATAGTCCTTGTTTTCCTAACTGACCAAGATTGTTTTGAACTTTTAGTTTGTTTTTCATTCCTTTCCCCTGGGGTGGAGAAAGATGATTGACCATGTCTTTATCCTGTAAACTTACAGAGGTGTTAACCTCTTTCACCAATCCATGATTGTCTTAAGAAAGATATATAAATGAGAGAATAAAGAAGGACAGGCCCCTTTTGGGTGGTCCTGCCTGGTGGTTCAACTGCTGCTCTGAAGCCTGCATGTTTCTGTCGTAGCCAGCTGTGCAACAAGTGTGAACTCAAAGAGCCACCTGAGGGGTGAATTCTTTGCTTTTTACAGTTCTGGATGTTGCTTGGGAATGTCCCATTCTGGCACACTGCCAGCATTGCTTTGCCTTTGTCAAGCAAGTCCACGTGGCCACCTCTTTCTGGAGAGAACTGAATGAAGAGCAAGGGTCTATTTTTATTAAGCTAACATGTTCTAATGTTGTTAGTAACCATTAAAGCTGTGGTTTTGGGCTGTTCCTGATAGATATCTGTTTAAGGAAATGAGATAAGAGAAAGGTTAATGAGCTTTATTTGGGATTTCTGGTAAAGCAGTGATAAGGCAGCAGTTCTTGGTGACTAATAGTGACTTTTATGTTAAAAAAAGAAACCTACAGAAAAAAGGCAAGATCTTGGAGGGAAATAGAATTGTTTTTGATCATGGGTTGATATTTATGCTGGAAGGTGCCTGTAGTGCATCTTCTATTTGTGTTGGGTCCTATGAAAACCCTGGGGCAGAGGGGACATGGAGCAAAGCACTGCTGATGCTTTGAGGGGAAACTTTATGTGCAATCCAGAGCAGATGGGTGTAGAGATGCAAAGCAAGCAAAGAACACACTTCTCCAAGGAAAAGCAGAGTGACAGTCTACAGTCTACAGCAGAAAAGCCTTTCCAAGGGCAACATGATACAATTTGTGACCCAGGGGGCCACTAAAATTCTGCAGTTACTGCAAAATGGAAGCTTTTTCTTTAATCACTTTCCTTTGAGTTGTGGTTAAAAGTTACCATGTGTTGCTGCTTTGAAACTTAATGTATAAAATCCTTTTAATTATAGAAGAGTCTGAATTAGAAAAGGCACAGGCCATCTATCTATGGCATGGTGGGATAAAACATAGTGGTAGCAGCAGAGATATCCTATAGGAACATAAGTGACCTGGAGAATCTGGAAGGTGGATGCTGCTAAGTTTGCACTTGAGGAGCTCACAGCAGAGATTTTAAAAGCCCTTTATTTCTGTAAAAACAAAGGCTGCAGTAGCCCAAAGCTGGATTCCTGTCACCTAACTTTAGGTGTTTACAGCATAGGAGTCTCTCCATGCCAGTTGTCTTTGTCTCTTTTTAAAGTCAATGGAAAGTAATGGACATTTTCAAGTCCCATTAATGTGGTGTTGTAAACACATTTACTTTAGGATAAGGTGAGCTGTGGCCTGTAGGGCTGTGGCTGCAGTAACCAGGGATGACAGAGGGAGCACACAGAGACTGCAGGAGTGAGACCTGCCTTCAGTGAGAAGCCTCCTGTGCTGGCACCTTTGGGTGGGCAGTAGCAATAATCAGGCATTTTGTTTCAGTCCTAGAATATGGGATATCCCACACATGGATTTTTTTTTCTTTACCCTGCTCCTTGTTATTTTTAGTTCTGGGCTTCCTTGGGCAGGTTGAGGATATTCCCCTGGACTGTGGGACCTGTCTCCAGCTTTTCAGCTGATGTGTCTTGGCAAATCTCCCTCTGTTGTTGTGCTAAGCAGAAATCTGTTTGTGTCTGTCTTGCTCCAAACCCATGCTCTTGCCCTCTGCAGAAAGCAGTAGATAAGGATAGCTTGGAAATCATCTCATAGGACTGTGTCCAGCTCCACTTTGCAGCCAGCATTCCTTCTTGTTGCTCAACAATTTGTGGCCTTCTAAGATGACTTGAAAAAATTCCTTTGCGTCCATCAAAGCAGGTGGCAAAGCTGCCACTTCCCTCTCTGGCACTTGGGGTAGTCAAGGTGTCTGCTCCTCACTCTGCTTTTGGCAGATGAGCTTCCCCCTTTGCAGACCACAAGCAGTGAAACTTTAGCCCTTGGCATCCCTCCTGCCGACAGGGCTCCTGCAGACCTGCCAGGGCTGAGCAGGGTTGTGCCAGGTGCCATCAGGAAATTAGACAATCACTAGAGACAGGAATTTTGCAGACAGAGAAATTTTGCAGAGAGACACAATTTCTTTTTTTTTTTCTTTTTTTCTTTTTCTTTTTTTTTTTTTTTTGCAGACAGAGAAATTTTACAAAGCCAATTTTGCAAATTTTTGCCAAAAAAAAAAGAGAAAAATCTCACTGTGAATTTCTTAGCACTGCCTAGAGCTATTTTTCTTCTTTGTGCTGAAGTGTAAAGTAAGCAGAACAGCCTGCCTGTATTTTTTGTAGCAGGCTGATGGGTTGGGGCTCCCCTTCTCCTGAGATCCCAGCTTGGGTCTGTGAGAGCCCAGACTGTCCCAGCTCACCCTCGCCAGCTTTACTAAACCCTCACCATAACCGGATTAATCGTGAGCAGAGCCGGCCAGAGAAAGGCAGCTCCATTTTGTGGAAGATTTTGCAAAGTCATTTGCAATGAAAATTGACATTTTTTGCAATTCCCTGTGAAAGGGAAGGGAGTCCCAGCTCCAGGGCAGGCTGCCAGGTGACTGCATCCCCTGAGCTGCAGACTGCCAGCCCCCCCTCCGCCCCCACGCTGGCTGCCTGGCTGCCTTCCCGTTACATCTAACCCTCTTTGAGTGATTATGCTAGCATTAAACAGGGGAAATATTAAAGAGGGCAGGTCTTTGGCGTTTTGTTTTGTTTTTTTTTTTTTACTCGGAGCAAATGTTTCTGAGAGAAATGAAAGAATGAAAATGGAATATAGATTTGCTTTCTCTGTGTCTGCCAGTCTTCGGGGCTCTCCTGCTGTGCTTGTCCGTCTACTTCATTCAGCATCTGCAGCTTCCAGGCCCCTTTAGTTCATCCCTTACAGGAATCAACATTTTCAAATGTGATCAGAAGGCCAGCCGAGCACGTGTACAGAGCTCATCTGCCCACGCAGTGCCACCACTTAAGAAATGAGTGGAGAGGGCAAGGTTCCCTCAATTTCTGTTTTCCTTTAGAAGCTGAGGTACCATTTATGCAGCATTAAAGCCTAAATGGCTGAAACGACAGGTAAAAGGTTTTTTTTTTTTAAGACAAAATGCTGCACATCAGCAGTGTCATATTTAGCACCAGTGGGATGTTAAGCTACTTGTTTTCTTTCCAGCCTTTATCACATGAAACACCCAGCCCCTTGTGCAGGCCAGGTGCTGTGTGGAATTTGTGGCTGGTACACACACACATACACACACACGACTCCTGGTGCCTTCAGGAAGGCTCAGACATTTTGCAATCTTGCTGTGACATTTCCATCTCAGAAGGCTATTGATTAAAATGACTCAGGCAAAGAAAGTGATCCTCCTGAGTCATTTTCTCAGCAAGAGGGTTGCATAATATGTGC
Organism: Drymodes brunneopygia; assembly: GCA_013400955.1. Taxonomy (NCBI): domain Eukaryota; kingdom Metazoa; phylum Chordata; class Aves; order Passeriformes; family Petroicidae; genus Drymodes; species Drymodes brunneopygia. The sequence continues at coordinate 28,200 of VZTZ01036875.1, read as the reverse complement.
AGCGTGGTCTCGTAGCTTTTCAAGGCAGTCCCCTGGATACAATTTCACAGACATCCAGTTTTGTCTTGTTCTCTGTCCCAGGAAAAATTCGAGCATCATGGTGGGAATCTTTGGTATCTCTAACCCCTGTGACTCAGAAGTTCTTTGCTAATTAGAAATATGAGATAGATTGTGTTCTTGGTATGAGGTGGTGATGGAAATTTGTCCCGTCCCAAGGTATTGCTGCAATCCAAGATCTCATTTCACTGAGGAGGAACAGAAGGTATTTTCCGTAAGGAATTGTGTAAAATGGCCACTTGGAATAGCTGATTCCTGAAGGATTATAGGGTAAAGCCAAGCACTCCTCAAAATCAGGCTATGATAATTTATTTTTATTCTTTAATATAATTTTACTATTAATATTATTTTGCTCTTTTGCTTTCACATCTTAATGGGTGTCTCATCTTTGTTGCTCAGAGTTGATCAGTTTTGTGGGGCTAATTTTGCAAATATTCAGGTTCTTGGAGGGGAAACATTTCTCCTTGACTATATATTAGTGATACATGACCTCTGGATTCCCCCCTCTATTTTGACCAACAAAGTGCATTAATGTTGACTGTTTCACAGAAAACCATGTACTTTAATTTTACAGAAATTGTCCATTTCTGCAAAGATATCTATTTCTATTTCAGAAAATCCAGAACTTTCCCGGAACACAGAGCTCTGGGCAGCTGGTACAGGCATGTGAAATGAAAATAAAACAGTATATGACAAACTTGGTGCCCACATTTTGTCATTTTAAGTTGACTGTAGCATTGCAGTATGCATTTAAAATGTTGCTTAAGCAGGGCGTACAAAAGGACAAAATCTGATTCTCTGGGATATTTTACAGGGATCTATTAAAACTGAATTTGCTGTCAGCAGCCTTCCTTTCCCTGCTCCCTCTGCCTCATAGGTAATACTTATATGTTGTTTTAAAGAAAAATGTTCCAATTAGAAGCTCCACCATATGACATTTGAACTGGGTCATAAATAACCAATGTGTTCCCAAGATGCAATGAGAAGAAAATTGCTGCGACTATTTGTAAAAATAAAAAAAAGACCAAGACTCAAATTAGAGTTTCTAATCATCTTTGCTGCCAGGATAACCTCAGAATAACTGGAGGCGTGCAATGCCCTTCTATTGATAATAAGAACAAAATAAAAAGGGATAATACACCAGATACACTGCAACCCAAATAACCCTCAACACTCACTCTCCATTCACTTCGTTTTCTCCACTGAGATTAATAGATTTAACCTTTATAAAAGGCACCTTTACACTTTTTTTTCCCATTTTTTTACCACTGTGATTATTCAGATGATGGAAGGAGATGAAAATGTGTGTTCCAATTCAGATCTCGAAGTTAGATGCCATTATAAGTCTACAGCAGTATCAGATATTATTGTGAAAAGACTAGACAAAATTGTAATAGTGATAAAGAGCCAGTCACAAAAAAAAAGCAAATATTTGTTTGTAAAACATGTCTGGATTTCTGCTGGATTCACCTGTGTGAGTGGAAGCTCCACAAGCAAGGAGTTGTACTTAAAAGGTTAATTTGACTTCATATTTTCTTTCTACAGGTCTTCACGGGGATTTTTACAGCAGAAATGATCTTCAAAGTAATTGCCCTTGACCCCTACTACTACTTCCAGCAGGGCTGGAACATTTTTGACAGCATAATTGTTATTCTAAGCCTGATGGAACTGGGTTTGTCCAGCATGGGGAACCTGTCTGTTTTACGCTCCTTTCGACTGGTAATGGTCTTATTCTGTTCTTAACCATCTTTTTTTTTTTTTTTTATTACATACAAACTCTGACATAAATGCAACATGTTTTCTTTAAAACGCATCTGCCAATAATTGCTGCAAACTGGTGAACAGTACGTGACACTAATTACAAGCTGTGGGATAAATGGAATTGTTCCAGATTTACATCAGGGTAAATGAGAGCATAATTTGATTCCTTCTAGCTGTGCCAGGTACTTGTAGCACACTTAAAATATTTGAATTCCAATTTGTAATAAAGATCTGCCATTTTATACCTGCACACCTGTTAGCATAGACAGTAGAAAATTGATAGCCCAAGAAATGCAAGAGCTGATAACTTGTTGTTTTAGGAGCTGTTATTCCTAAATTATGTTATAAACATGCCACTGTTCTTTCAGATGTTGTCAAAAGAAAATGTCTTTGAATTATTCACAGAGAGATTTTTTTTTTCTGGAGCTGATCAGCATAACCTAGCATCTGTCTTTCATAGGAACTCCTTAGCTGTCAGCTCCTTTGTTAAGTAGGGGACAGTGGTGTTCTGTTAATGAGAGACTGGCAACATGCTGGAACAGAAAAGTACTTTCCTTGCCAGCCTGACATTTGTGTTGCACTCCATGTACCAGGATGTCCATGCTAATCATTCTGGCCATGATATGGCTTCACAGTTTTAAAGATCAGGAAAATAAGCCCTTGTGGTTACATTTACCAGAAGAAAAGAATTATTTTCTTTTTTCCAAAATTCTCTGCATTGCTCTAAAGCATGAATTTTCCTTCTGTGTCCTAAGTGTCTCCTTTCAGTTTTTGGAGCAATCCTGCTTCAACAGGGCTTAAATTAAACCTTCAGCTGAAAACACAGCACAAGGGCTAGTCACCATTTACATCCTTAAAATAGGTCTTAAGTGGGCCGTGGGTTGTGCCCAGGCTGCGTGATCCTCGTCACAGAGGTGATTTTCACCCTGGGAGCTAACAGCTAATAGCACCTGACTGAGGCTTGCTCTGAAGCACAGAGGAATTCCTTCTCTCTTTGTGGGACCAAACCTGAAACCCCTCCCTCCAGCTGCCTGCCAGGCTGTTTATTTTGAGGAGGAAAAGCAGCACAAAAGAAAATACTAATAGATTTCATCCTTCCTTCCTTTGCCCAGCAGTGGGGGAATGTGCCATTAAAACCATGTCTCTCTAACCATAGCTCAGGAAAACTTAATTCTCATCTGAGAAGCCAAACTGATGTTTTATTAATAGAAGTAATGAGGTTAACAGGAAGTATGGCTAAAATCACCTTGTACCACACACACTGCGGCATTTAACATCTTTCACATTTTACTCACTTTAATAATTCATTGGCTGAAATGGCTGATGCCTCTGTGAGCTGACACCGTTGTTTATGTCCTGTTCACAGCTGCGAGTCTTCAAGTTGGCGAAGTCCTGGCCCACCTTGAACACACTCATTAAAATCATTGGTAACTCAGTGGGTGCCCTGGGTAACCTCACCCTCGTGCTGGCCATCATCGTCTTTATTTTTGCCGTGGTGGGAATGCAGCTTTTTGGGAAAAGCTACCTGGACAACGTGAAGAAGATCAGCACGACTGGCAGTCTGCCGCGGTGGCACATGAACGACTTCTTCCACTCCTTCCTCATCATCTTCCGCATTCTGTGTGGGGAATGGATCGAGACCATGTGGGACTGTATGGAAGTAGCTGGGCAGCCACTGTGCCTTCTCGTCTTCTTGTTGGTCATGGTGATAGGAAACCTGGTGGTGAGTTCTCAAGATGGTTGTTTTTTTATTTCTTCCTTTCCTGGTGGGCGTGTGCAAATGAGACGTTTTTTAATCCAGAAATGGCAGGTCTCACATTGCCACGTGACTTTAATTCAATGAATTAAGTTGTCACCCAGAGAAATTTGCTCCTATCCCAAATACGAAGTTGCATTACCAGTTGGGAATGAGGGCTTGCTGGTTTTTCTCAGAAGAGCAGATGTTTTAATATAAGAAAGGCACATGGGTTGATCATAATGATTTTATTTCTTAGGCCATTCATGGGGCTGAAGACCTTCCTGATCTTTTTTCTTGAACAGAGAATAGTTGAGGTTGAATATCACCTCAACTGTCCCTGTTTTGGGACATATTTGGATTTCCCTTCACTTCTGCCCCAGAACACACAAACCTTACAATATCACAGTGTCTTTGAGCAGAGTTTGGAATGTCTCTACCCTGCACGTTTTAGGAAGCTGCAGATTTTGTTTACAGTAATGTCACTGGCTCACTTGCTGGTTCTTTAATAGACTATCCCATAAGCGTGGCTTACATAAGCTCTGAACCTATTAGAGCTGAATTATATTTCCCTGCTGACATCTTAAGGAGCGCTTTGCTGGCTTTCAGTCATTGCTTGCCTGTTCAGCTTACAGAGCATCTTTGACATTGTGGCTCTAATGGCCTTACTGTTTATGCACTGAGTTGTTTAATAGTAGATGCTGCTATAAAAAAAAATTGTTGGGCTTTGCTACCAATTGCTTTTAGTGGTTGTTTTGCTTTTAAGTACCCAATGTTTTGGTTCTCAGCTGCTGGGACAGAAAAGTTTTTGAAAGAGCTTGCAGAAAATCAGAGTGTGTTGGTTTGTTTACTTTAACTTAAATTTTAACAGTTATTTTCACACTGAAAATGTTGATTGCAAGAGCAAGTTATATTTTTTAGGTTTTTTCTTAATAAAAGCCAAAAGATTAAACTGTGATTACTTAGAAAGTGGGAAATTATTTATGTTTTTTTTTCTATGACTTACCGTTTCTATAAATTCTTCTTGGAATCAAATTTGATTAGAACAGTTGGGGGAAAATATTACTTTCTTTATTTAGGAAAAAAATTAATTATTATATCTTTTGGGAAAATTTAGCCTAAGATATAGAAAGTTAATCACCCCCTGCCATTAACAGTGTGTTCTGTGTATGATGATGAAAGCTGGAAATAATATGTGTTAAATTCTGGGGGAAATGTTAACATTTGAAATATTCATGGATTATTAAAAGATGTGAATTAGCAACATCTGATACCCTTAGATATTAACACTCATCAGTGTGCATAAGTTCTCTTAAATATGAAATCTGGCTCAGCAGAGACTGCATTAACATTATCTACATATATTTAACCTTGAGTGCTCAAAAAAATTAGACTGTCCCAGATGTAAAACCAGATATTGAAAAATTCTGTCAGCATGGATAAGCTGAAGTTATTGGTCAGCTGAAAGCAGAAGTGTTAGCTTTACACTTCTCAGCCAAAAATTCTGAAAGAATGTGGCAAAGACTGATAAATAGAAATGATTCTTGTGTCTGGGTCACTTGTAGGAAAAAAAAGGAAATTATTTATAGGTGCTGAATGTGATGAAAAGAACAACAGAATCTGGATCATGAGACTCATCCAGTGTAAACATGGAGTTTCCATGATGTTGATCAGCAGGTAGAGAGGAGGTCATCTCACTCCTCTGGCATCAGCAAAATTGTTGTTTTCTTCAGTGAGAGTGGGTTGAACTCACCAATTCACTGACTTGCATAACATCATTAGACCTAAAAGTTCTGGTAGCTAAAAAGCACCATGAGCCCTTTCAAATAAAAATACTCATGTGTGAAAACCTTTACCTGTAACTCCATTGCCTTCTGTGCCAGCAAAGTTTCTCTTTTAACTTGCTGAGATTCCCATTCCTCCTCTGAGTTTCAAGAGTCAGTTCTGATAAAGAATATTATCCTGAGTTTGTATCTCATTTGGTCTCTAAATGCTTCCACAGTCTCTGGAGGCACAGAGGAAATCCTACAGCATTTTTCCTGGTGAAGCAGATCTGCACATGCATCTAAATTAAATACTTTTATCTGTCACATCTGCCAGTACCTATGGTGATGTCTGTGGTCACTTTCCCAACTGCAAGGCTGAGGATTATGGAGCAAACCTGCTCTTGGACTCCTGTAAAGTCTGCAAACTGGTGTTGAAATTGTTACAACCACTGCAATTCTGTGGTTCGTGCAGTGATTCAGTTTGCAGGTCTTAGCCAGCCTCACTAACATAAATTCAAAGGAATGGTGGAAGAAAAGCCAGGAAAGTTATTAAGTGCCCTGGGCAACATCTTGTTATAGAGCAGTCCAGTTGTTGAAAGGAATTTTAGTATATCCTAAGTCTTTGGGTTGTATTCATATATCCTGAAAATGTCCTGGACAATTTGTGTGCAACACCACATGAAACTATATTTAAGGCTGGTCAGCTGCTTAGTGAATCATCTTCAAGGAACTAAACTTTACAATGTAGTTGGAAAACTATGTGCTGTGTAACTGCCTTTTGCACAATGAAACTGTGCTGCTACTGTCAGATGGCATTTTAGAGTCACTGAGGCTGCTTTAGAAGGTAAAGCCAAACCAGACAGATCATAAGAGTTCATTCCTCATTTGTAAGAGAGAGCTTCTGAAAAAGCTAACTGAACAACTGTGCTTGTTATTAAGTTTTGAAAAAGGTTTAACGAATTTTTAATGTATATTTATGTTACTGAGGTGAACAAGGAAAATCACCGAGACAGGAATTACTAAGATGATGGAGAATTAGGGCCATGAGGCAGGTGCTGGTGCCCCCTGCTCGGGTGGGTCAGCTGGTGTGAGAGGCAATGTGACACCAGCCACTTCTCAGGGGACAGCTGTGTGTGCTGGGCACTAACAACCTGCATGAATAAAAGTGACACTTCCATCACAGGCAGAACAACCTCCCAACCTCGCTGGGTGTGTGTGATTCACACTGGCCAAGCCACACTTTTACCCTCTGGTGGCCACCAGGATGAAGCTTGGCTCCTGCCAGCTTCTCCTGGAGTGCCACCAAGGGAAGGACAGCCCGGTGTGCTGCAGAAAGGCACTCGCTGCCTTTGCTGCTGCTCCAGCTGGGCTCTGTGTGACCCAAAAAGCATCTCTTAGTGTTAAATCCACAGAGCTGCAGTGCATTAGCTGGCCCTCAGGGCTGAGTCCTGGGCTCTCTGTCCCATTCACACATCCCAGTACATCCATGGCACATCCACCCCTGTTCCCCAATCCACCAGAAGCTGGTTAACCACTGTTGCATTTCCATGCATTATTTGAGTCACAAGCATGTCAAGATGTGGGGTCAATAAACAGGAAAGTGACATTTTAAGAATTTTCCTTAAAAGCAAAATATAAGTATGGAATTCCTCCTTTAGTATCAGTCCTAGACTTGTTTTTTTCCCCCTGCTGTCCATTCACTCAGGAAAATATTGATGACATTTTCTGAGAGCATAAAGGTGGAAAGCACCACCAATTTCTAGGGTATCACACTACCCTGTAGGCAGGATTGCATAACCATTATTGAATTAATGCATGATGCATGGAATTATGAAATACAAAGTGTAAGGTCATGCACTCAGCCCTGTTTAAATATGTATGTTATGATCAAGTAGCTTACCAACAGAAAATATTTGAGAGCATAGGTATCAGTCACTGTGAACATCTACATCTGAAATAATTGCATGGAGGTGCCTTTGTAGTCAGATCTGGTTAATGGAGTCTGTGAAGTCATAAAATATCTTACCACCCAAAAAATCTGAATATATCAGACTAAATAGCCCCTAAAAATACCTATTTCTGTCCCTGCTGTCCTAGGAGGCAAACTCAGCTGTAGAAACCCCCATGTGGCTTGATATGGTGACCCAAGAGGACCTTCTGGTCCTGTGTTTTCCTATGGTAATTTCAGTGCCTGGCAGCAGAGCTGCTCAGCAGGGTTTGGATGAGATTTGAAGTGACCGCCTTTGGTAAACTCAGTGGAAACACTTCTCTGAAAAAGTCAAATGTGCCTGAAACCTGTCTTTCTATCCTGCTTCCACATCTCAGGAAGCCTTAATGCATGTTTTTTTTCTGTTATAATTTGGCCCATGAGAGAGGCAGAAATATAGAAATGTCACATTCTTTGGCAGAAGAGGTTTGTGCCTCCTTACATGCCTTTCCTACAAGTCCATGTAGGACAGATCCTTGAACAGATGTTCTGGGAAAGTCCCACTAAACCTCCATCAGGTTAAAACCAGGGGATTCTCAAACTGGTCAGACACCAACAGAACCTCATTAGGAGTCATTCACCACCATCTCCATCTTGAACAGCCAAAGCCTGTGGATAAAATGGTGTGTTACCAGAGCTGTCCTGACAGACACAGAATTCTGCAGCAGGCCAAGAAAGAAAGAAATCAAGTTACAGGGTTTTGAGCAACCTGGTCTGGTGGAAAGTTCTCTGCCCATGGCAGGGGTGTTGAAAGTAGGTGATCTTTAAGGTCCCTTCGAACCCAAAGCAGGAGAGGATTCTATGAATGGGAGCAATGCAGAACTTCTTAGAGCTTCCACTTCATCCTGTTCTTTTACAAGAGTCTCCCTCCTGACCATGAGAACCAATGCAACCTGGATGGGAACAATGGCCTAAAAGGAGGAAAAGGGCAAGAAGAAAGAAAGGTCATTTAGCACAGATCCTGGCCTGAGAGATGTGCAAGAGAGAGATTTCGGATTGGGAGGATTGTTTGGGTGGGGAAGAGAAATGACTACAACTTTTTGTGAAGCTTAATCTATGAGAAGAAATTCACAGCAATTTCCTGCCCTGAATCACTTTCCTAAATAACAGACCCTAAGCAACATAAGGAGTCACTGGGTCCCATGTGTCTATCTAGTACTTTGGTTTTTTGCTTTGTTTGCCAAAGTTGCCTGTAGTTCAATGTTTACAGTCAAGAAAACAGATCAAAAACCACAAAAGAGGCAGCTGTGATGTGCAGTGAGTAAATGGGTGAGACAGGGCTGGTATTTGGATTGCATGGTCTTCAACACTGGGGTTTTGCTTCTGTAGAAAGCATTTTCTAGAATTAATTACTGACTGTCAGTAATTGAGCACCACGATCTCTAAGTCTGTGTGGCCACCTGTGAAGGAGAACTGGTAGCCCACCCTGTGGAATTCCATCAACTGGCTGGCTGTATGGGAGCTGCACAGGTCTATCCCAGCTGGAATATTGTGGTCAGTGCAGAGAATGAAGAAGTTTAACAATATGCATCGAGATGATCTTTTGCATTTGCCCTCAGTGCCAGAAAATATCCCTGAGCACATTTAATTTATTAGTGTAGGAGTACCCATAAAGTCCTGTCTCACTCAATGCTGATGCTTCTCCATCACTGCACAAATTTCTCAGCAGATCAGGACTGGGCCTGAAAGAGGCTTATGGTAATGTCAGATTTTCTCTTTGTTTAAATGAAATGGGTACAGAGAGCTATCATTGTCCCCTGTGGTAAAACCAGAAGTAATAGCAAAATAGCATCTTACAGGCCTAGGTAAAAGTGGATTACAACTTTACATTTCAACAGCTCAGACAACCAGAGCATATTAGGATGGTCAAAGGTGGTCTTCAGATGGAGATTTGTATTTCTGCCTGACATGATAGGGCTGTCACTGAGGGAAGATACATCAAAATCCCAATGCTTTTAAGAGACAGGAAGCATTAAATCAGGGAGTTTCAAGACCATAAAACTTTTTAAAGGGTGATGAAGGGTTGTTTTACTCCAAAAAGTACAAGGCCTCTTTAATTCAGATTGCCTATGTCAATAAATGAATTAAAATGGAACTCTGACGGCATATGATAGCACTTTTCCAGCTATCTCCTTATTTTCTTTTCAAATTATGTACAAATCTAGAATACCAAAGCCCCATTTTTGTGGTTTTTACTGTCTACCCCTTGGGAAATGTTTAACTCAAGGGTTGCAGCAAGACTTGCTGCCCTGAATCAAGTAATTATTTTTGCATTTAATGGCAAACATGACTTACTCATGGGGGCCACTGAAGACATCTACTGTGTGAATAAAGGTTAATCTCCTTGGAGGGAAATGTAGTATTTGTATTGCATCTAATAATTAATATAAATGAAGTGGAATTTTAAAATATTGTGTACTTTCTAATTGCAAATTTAACTAGGTTAGATCTGCTTGCTGTAAATTAAAGCAGTTTGGGAAGAAGGTATTACAGCCCAAATTACAACATTTTAGGGTTTAGATTTTTAATTTTTAAACCGTAGTAGAGGTCTGCAGTGTCCTCAAGCTTTATATGTTGTACTTCTACCTCTAAGCACACACTCTCCTTGGGGTCCATCAGTTCCACTTCTTGCACAATGGAAGGGAGAGAGGATAAGATGCAACTACATGAAACCTGTGGAAAAACAGCTTTTTGCAAGGAGCAGGGAAGCCATAGGAGATTTGAAGAGAGTTCAGGTTGTCCCAAGTTTTACATGAACACTCCCTTCCCTCCTCTCTCTCCTCACCCCAATGTTTGTGTCCTGGATGCTGCTGCTCACCTTATCTGCTCTTTCAGCAGCTCCCAACGTTCTGGAAATATGCATTTGTGTTTTGGTTGCATCAGCTGAGAGGGCCAGCAGACAAACAGGCAGGAATAGGCACGTCAGGAGCAGTCATCGTCAGGACAGACAAAATCCGCAGAGCGGAGGGCGCGTGGGGCACCGGGAGGAGAAGGATTGATCAGAAAGCTTCAGGAGCCTTAATGAGAGCTGGGAAATACTGGCAACAAGGGCTGGAGAGTCTGAAGGTCCAAAAGAAGCTGGGGAGCCCAAGGCATCATTAGCAAGGAGTGGGAGGGTCATTTGGGTCTGTCTGATCAGCTTGGACACTTATGTAAGGGAGGCGAGTTTCCCCTCCCGAGTCACGTGCGGCTCTGCGGAAGAGCAGCCCAGAATCCATGAATAAGCACAACTGGGGACACAAGGAAAGCAGTGTCAGAACAACTGTCAGCATCTCACCATCCTCCTTGCTTCTGCTCATTTGTGCTCACGGCTGGCAGCAGGAACATTTGGTGTGATCCTGGTGAGCTCAAACCTCAGAGGGAGGCAGCTAAAGCCCAGCACGTTTCCCAGCTTCTCCCTTCGTAATTTCCATGCCAGCTACCTGAAAGTCCACATGTCCCAAAGCAATTTTGGCTATTTGTATTCCTCATTATCCATCCTTTCTTGAGGACTGCCTGGGAAGCAGAGCACTCAGGTAGTCAATGCTTTTGGGCAAACATCTGGCTGTGTCTATGTGAGTATTAAACATCCTCAGGGGTAATGAAAGGTCCACCAGAAACAGATGGCATCATCTGATGCTTCAAAAAAATAAATCCTGACACCAACCATCAATCAGTCCTATTGTCTCTGATGTCTCCTAGTAGACATGGAAAGCCACCATCCTCCTATGGGTTACTTTAAAGACAAAGCTTTTTCCTGCCACTCTGGGCTTTAAAAGCTGTATGATTTATCAGTGCCGACATAAATAGCTATCATTTATTTTATTGGGTAGATATATCCCACTCCCACGTGTATCACCAGATGCTGGTGCTAAAAAGTCCGGGGAAATGAACCTCACTGTGTTTATGATGAGCCATCAAAGGCTGCTGTGTTTCAAAAGTGCCAGTCTATGATAGATTGGGTGGAGTCTCTTCAAATCTGGGAGGTTTAGGGCTGCTTCACCCAAGATATGTGAGGGAAATGTACCTGAAAATAGATGGGAGGACTGACTACTTTCAAAACCTACTCCTAAAAAGTAATCTGCTTCTTTCTGTCACTTCAGATTTATGAGAGTCTGTATCCTGCTACAGGCTCAGTTGTTTCTTCTGAAGAATTGAGTCTTGGCACTTGGTGATTAAATCTGAGCTTGCATCTTGTGTTAGGGGACAAGTGTGCTCGTTTGTGTTTTCAAGGTATTATGTGGTGTTCATATTGAATATATACTAAAATCTGCCTGTTTTTTCCCTGCAATATTCGTCCACAGAAAGGTAGATATTTGAAAATACAAATAGCTCAAATCCAAATAAAAGTTGGCATAGTGAAGAGGAGTGAGCTTTTCCTTCTGATGCAGCTCAAAGGAGGATGAAAACAAAAAGTGGACCAAGGCTTTAATTTTTTAATTTATTTGTGACATAAGGAATTCCCAAAGCAATACTCCAAAGCAGATTCATTAGTGGACTGTGACAGATTTTGGCATTTGGTGCAGATTTTCATCGGTAGAATTATAAATATTGCTTCTTCATCTATAAATGAGTCACTGGGATATATCAGAGAGAAATAAAATCTGTTAATAAATGCTAGTGCTCTTCCATAGGCATGTATATAAGGGAATACAAAACTATCTCCCATTAACCTTCATGGGTGTGAGGTGCCTTGGAAATATGAAGGAAGAAAAATGGTAATACATTAATTCAATAGAACCAACCCCTTGGAAACCATCCTCATGCCTTTAGTTCTAATTGTGTTTCCAAATCAAAGATTTTTCTCTAAAAATATTGTTTAAGCATTGACTCCATTATATGAACTACTGACAAGATGAAATATTTTTAATCAGATACACCATATGTATGTTTTATGTTCTCGCACGTATTTTATTTGAGAGGATTCTAGTGGATTCTTTGTTGAGATTTGGTTGTATTCCAGGGGGTTGAAGGGGAGCTAAGTTATTATTTGAAAAACTGCAGCCCTGTTGATGTAGGTAGGCATCAGTAGGGTGAAAGTGCCCATTTTTTGTACTACACGTGTCCTTGGTTAATAATGTAAGTAGGGGTTTGTCAGTGGTTAAGTTCTTACTAATAGCTGGGTAGTTATTAAAAATCTAGAAGGCACTGAGTCAAATTTAATTGGGCAAGAGTGTGCAAAGGTAGGTACAACTAAATGTGTCTCTTTTTATTAATGTCACAGTGCGACTTGTCTGGGTGTCATTGAAAGGCTAATGACAACAGAATTATTCATAGCATGTGCTGAGGGAAAGGCAAGGTTTTAATGTTAAAATAGACCAGGTGGTACAAATTTAATACATTATTCACTAATCCTAAACACCTGATACTTTTGTTTAAAAAAACAAACCTGTTACAAATATTATTTTTCTTTACCAAAACTAAACAGTGAGCTGTTCATTCTAACAGTTGCCTCTAGAAATATCTTGTTAAGAAGAATATGTGAAACAACCAGTGAGTCATGACAGACTTAACCTTCTTAGCAGGTGTATGATATTTAAGAGACACTGGAATTTATTTTTTCCGTGCACTGTGCACATTCATATCTGGATTTCTCCACCAAGCAACATGGTCTTGCTTCCCAAGGAAAAATGCTGAAGAATGCATTTGTAAACTAGACGTAGTACACAGGATTAAATAACAATTTTGGTGTCTTTTGGTGCCTTTTGGTGTCTTATTGAACAGTAAGAAATTCCTGCAGTCAAAGAGGTCCTGCCTTTGGTCTCCTGCTACCATTCCACATTTCTTCCTCTTTCTGAAAGTACATGTCTCTGGGAAACCTCTTCCAGTGTCTCACCACCCTCACAGTGTAAAATTTCTTTCTAATATCTAATTTAAATCTCTCCTTTTTCAGTTTAAAGCCATCATCCCTTGTCCCATCACTCCATGCCCTTGTCCCAAGTCCCTCTCCCGCTCTCCTGGAGCCCCTTTAGGCACTGGAAGGTGCTCTGAGGTCTTCCCAGAGCCTTCTTTTCTCCAGACTGAAGTCCCTTAACTCTCTCAGTCTCTTTCCACGGGAGAGGTGATTATAATTCCCTTTTTCACATTGCCCCATATCTCTGCTGTAATCGTCCTAGTCTCACACTTAGAGCAAACCTCCTCTTCTTTGCACATTGCTTTGGATTCCTGCTTTCCATAACACCTTCTCCGAGCTCCATCTCATTGTGTATCTTGACTTCATCCTTCCTGATACAGAAGCAAGTTCCAAGACTCTTGTCCTGAAGCCCTTTGAAATTCTTGTAACTGTTTCAATTCAAATGTGGTTTTATGCTTTGACCAAGCTTTGCCATCTGTAGGTCACAGTCGTATTTTCTCGTGAAAAGGGTACAATGCCAACTGACCTCAGCATTTGGACTGAAATATACTTGATGTTTCCCATGCTGAATTTTCATGGAATGTTCCAAAATCTTTGGGGATGGAAGGTTTTCAAGGAGCTCTACTTGCAGTTAATGCCCCTTTTCCTCTGCTTGCAGCCTCCTCCCCTCCATGAGTTCCCTTCTCTTTCTCACACAGAGAATTTCACTCTTTGCAATTGCACAACTAAGAGCACTCTCTTGTTCCTTGTGTTACAAACTCTTTGTACAGGTGTTTCTTCCAGGAGGACTTCCATGCTCCTTCTCCCCTCCTGTGGTTCTCTTGTCCCCCACATTTGGATGTTGTTCCATCCCATTTCTGGGACGTTCAGCGAGTGCAAAGTGCCCGCTGAAGAATCTCTGTTGGAAAGCACAGGCAGGTGGCTTCCTTTAGAAACTGAGGCATGAAAACAAACATTGTGAGTGTCCCTGCCCTGTCTTGGTTAGGACATTCCCTGGCCACCCCATCCCAGCTGGGCATTCAGGGAGCAGCCCTGGCTGGGGAGAGCAGCCACAAAGCCATCCTGCCTGGAGAAAGACAGCTGCTTGCCCTCAGGGATGGGGAACACGCCTTAGCTTGTCTTTGTTTACTACTGAGATGCAATTTTTAGATGATAAAATGGCCTGGCTGCCTGGCTCTCAGTTCCTCCCTTCTCTCTAGCAGAATAGCAGTGAGAATAAACCCATAAAAATGTTCTTATGGACAACTGACCACATTGAATTTCTCCTTTGCTTGCCCATCTTGCACTAGAAGTTTTAAGTAACCCAAATTGCTGGGATTTTGGCCAGACACACAGAATACAATTAATAAATAAAACAATTTTCAGATTTCCACATCAGCAAAATGCCTTTGTATATAAGAAGGAAATCAGAGATGAGGTCATCTTGCCTGGAAAGAAGAGTTTGCTTTGATGATGTGGTGGAGCGCAGATTTGGATTGAAGGATGCTTGTAGCCAGTTCTCCTTGGAGAGCTTTTCTCATGTTTTCAGCAAGATTTCTCTGAAAATCACAGCTCAGAGTCAGCTTTATCCTGTAGGATAAGGACATCCATCTCCTCCCCTTCTTTCCCATGGATATCTTCCTGGGAATTTGGGAAGCATTAAGAAATGTGCAGAATTAGCCACAGCTGAGTCAGAGACCCAAGGGAATGGGCTGACCACTGAGGACACTGTGGGACCCAGGAGCAGGTGCTGGCAGATGAAATGGGTCACTTTTTAGGACAGCAGTGAGGTGTCTGTGTGTCAGCACCTCCTGACTTGCAGGGCTCTCATTTTGGAGATGTAACTGGCACCACTGATGCTAAATCCTCCCATTTGTTTAATGAAATGTGGGGGTTTGTCCCACTCCTGAGTCATAGGGCTTCTCCAAGAGAGGTCTGTGAAAGCCACAAGCCCAGCCATGTGCTGTGAAGGCAGGAGATTTCATACTGTGCAAAATTGCTGGTAGAAATCTATTTAGGAGCTTTTCTGAAAGAAGCCCTCCTGGCTGGCAGGCAGCTCTGTCACTTTGTTCTGCTCTCCCAGGAACCTGCTCTTGCAAAATGCACAAAATCAGGACCTCCTTACACCTCCCCAATTCACTATAGAGGTATCCTTTTCACATTTCACTTAATAGGAAATTGTGATTTTGTGATGGAACCCAAATTATAATATTAAAGTTGGGAAATGGATTAGAAAGTAAGATATTAAAGGAAACCATGTTCTCCCTGAAAAAAAAAAAAGGCAAAGATAATATTAATTATTTCTTAACTCTCTGGTTTAATTTTTGAGCCTCTGGTCCTACCCTCATGCTGATTTTTCTCTGGTGTAATATAATGGCCACAGGGAGCCATTACTTACTATGTCCATTATTGCTGGTTTTCTTTCACTTTCATTCTATTTCCATGTGGGTTTTTTCAGTCCTTTTGGTTCTCTGTGGCTTACCTTTCCCCAGATCTTTTCTGCCATGTGTGAATGAGAATTACCTCTTTCTCTTGATCTCCAGCCCTGACTGCCCAAGGGACATGATGGCCTCGAGATGACTGAGGGCAAAACTTAGCACAGTCCTTGGTCACAGCCTTGGTCTGAATTGTGAAAGGATGACTCCAGGGATCCCAATCTGCCTGGACTGGGCAGTGCCCTCCACGTGAGCCCCCCTAGGCCTAGGCTTGGTGTAGTCTTCAGCTAAAAACTGCAGAGCTCAAACTTCCAGAATTAGAGGGTTTTTTTCCTTGTGTCTAGTCATCATACAATAATTGGAAGAGCAGCTGGTATTTGCATGCAGCCAGTGGAAATATTCCAGGGATAATGCAGGTGTTTCTCACTGACCATCACTCCTCGCAGGGAGCAGCAATAGCAAAGGCTCTCCAGTGTGGTCAGTCAGTCCCAGACTGTGCAGTCTGTCTTGCTCTCTGATTGTCCTGACATCCTCCTCACCAGGACAGCCAAATACTTTTGTTGACTTAGCATAAGGGTGATTGTCTCTTGGTTTGCAATCTATAAACTTTCCCTAATGTTTCTGGGGTATGTTGAACCTTTAAACATCATAAACACAGCTGGTTTTGCTGGGAGAAGTTTTCAACTGGACTTGTCTCACAGCACATTTTGTCTGTCTAGACAGTGGTTTGAGAAGTCCACAGCAGCTCTGATGGAGCCTTTGCTACTCTGGTGAATTAATGTTGTTTTGATATCTGACTAAAAACCTGCAGGAACATGTTTGTTTTTATTCCATGGCTGCAGTAGTGGAAAGAATTTCTCAGACTCCACTCACCATCTCTTCCTCTTCACACATAACATTTGGAGACTTAAAATTTCAGATCAGAAAACACTTGGTTTCCAAAGACTCATCTTCTGATACTTCTAAGGGACATACTTTGGGAAAAAAAAAAAGTAACACTGAAAGTCATCAGCTACAAAAGAAATCTAAGTTCAATAGTTCTTGACCAGACTTGGAGTGGTACAATTTGTCTGCACATCTATATGCACGTAGGTGGATAACAAATTAAAAAGTCTTGGCAACATGAGTCAACCACCAGGTTGTGGTGAGGAGTGTCACGAGTTGCCTCAGATCTGTGTTTCAAGGACTGGGTTTCGAGTGACAAGGTTGCAGGCACCTCGCCCTTGCAGCTTGTGGGGTGCTGCAGAACCTGGGCATGAGGAGAGGCAGAGGCCAGAGGTTGGTGCCTGTGAGATGGGAGCTGGGGACACGCCAGCCTCCCCTCCCAGCCCAGCCTCCCTCTCTGTAGAGATATTTTCACTGTGGGCCCCAGTGTGCCAGGCAGGCAGCAAGAACAACCCTGAAGTGTTCCCTTTGCCTGCCTCCCCTTCCCAGCAGGACATACCCGTGCCAGATCTGACATACCCCAGTGCTAGTGCAGCTTTACAGCTCCACTGAAAGAGGGGAGGGATGAATGGCAGCTTAAAACGACCTGAAAAATCTTCTGTGTGGCACAGAAGTGAAGTATAAATAACAGCCTTATCTATTACTCAAGGAAATTTACTCCTATGTAAAGTGGCAAGAACGGAACTGAGGAATCTGCCCCGTTAATTACAAAACACCCCTTTAAACTCTGAAGAGGGAAATTGGGTGATCATTCCCCACCCCACCAAACACAGGTGAGCACAGCTGCCACCCAGCATCACTTCTCTGCCCTGCACTGCTCAAACAGCTGCACAGAGACACCAAAACTGTGGGAAACATGAAGTTCAATACTTGAAGAGGAGAATGGTCAGTAAAACTCCCAGCCTTATTGTAAATACCACAAAAACACTCATTAAGGGGAAGACCCTCAACTCACCCCATTCCTAGAGTCTGCCTGAAGATGGCTAAAGCTCTATCAGCCTCCCTTCTTATTCTTCAGAAGCCAGAGGTAAAATCAAGCCTTGTTCTCCCCTTTTTCTGAGTAAGTAGTAATCATTCACATGAAATCACTGAAATTACAGGCATTTTTTGCATATGAAATAATTATTCTTACCGTATTACTTACACTTTTTCTTTCCTGAGGAGAACATCCACTGTCATTACCATCATGAAGTAGTTCAGAGATTTTACTTAGGAGACAGACTGTATTTTGCTGCGGAGTTTTTATTAAATTTCATTTTCTTGTATTTAAACAGACAAACCAGTTATTTCACCTAAGAGATCAATACAGAGTGGATGAGAGAAAAATCCTGCTGAAAGAATTGGTGCTACAATGCCCCACAACCCTCTCAGCTGCAGTTGCTGTCCTGCTTGTGGGTTCAAGCACATTCCACATGGGAAGTTGTGGGGCTGCCAGGCAGGAAATTCATATCCCTATTTCCATGTGCTTTCCTAGGTGGTCTTGGGCAAGGAACATGAAGGAGATTGATGATGCTCCAGCCTGTGCTCTCCCTCCCTTGCCCCAGACCACGGGGACCTCTTGCCAATCTTGTGGTGTCATGATCATTTTGACAGCGAGGAACTAAGATATCAGAAGAATGGGATTATGAGATTGACTGCAGGATAAAGAGAAACTGGGCTGGGAGGATATAAGCTTCTTATCCAAGCACAAATAGCTGAAATAATAGAAAAGGGAATATAGAAAATAACTGATCATGTAAATTGCTTTCTGCAGGAATGCTCTCCCTTCGTAGACTTTGCCCTGGGATGGAAATGTGCAAAAGATTGGAAAATACACTTCTAAGGAAAGGAATAATCCTCCAGAGAGACTGACTACATTACTGACCTATTACTGCAGATGTCATTCTTAAACTTGGATCTAACACTTACTCAGGGCAATGAAAGCCCCTTTCTGAGCAGTTTTTCTTTGCAGCTTAGTGGATTTTGCTACAGTAAACAAAATATAATAATTGGTAGCTATTGTGTTAGGCTTGCTAGAGGGTCTCCAAAGAACAAACTGCATCTTTCCCATCTGTGCTAGCCAAAGAACAGTGCAGATGTCCACTGCCATCCAAAACCAGGAAGGAATAAAATCAGATATTTTCACTGGTCAGAGAGTGCCTGAAGAGCTTCTTGCTGGTCTGTGTCTACCAGGCATTTGCAGGTGTATGGGCCCTGTTTTATCCACAATAAAAAAGTATAATTGAGTAGTTGAGGATCCTGGCAGGTACTTCACATGCACTGCCTGGACTTTCCTACGCAGCTGGGTGACAGAAGTGACAATGAGCTGCCACAGGGTTACAATTTGGATGAATGGCTTGCTTTCTGCATGGTGGATTTCACTGATGGGGCATATTTCCTGCTCTGAACCCTCTTGTTACAGCAAAACCTGCATGGCTGGCTGGAAGCAAGGTGCCAAATCCCTTCTCCTCCTTCTGGGTGACACCAGTGAGGGTCCAGGGCAGTGCTAGATCAATTCACAGGAGATCAGGAGACCTGCACACTGTCTGACTGAATGGCAAATGGAAGGTTATATACATAAAGATTTATATTCCTCTGATTTTCCCAAATCAAGGTAAATAAAAAGATGGAAGGTAAAGGAGGAAGTAGTCTCAAGCTTTTGTTCCAAAAGTATTTTAACTTCAGCAGCAGTGCTTGCAGATATATCTTCAAACAGGATTTGATGAGAAGGTGTCTTCTGAATTGAAATTGTCTGATTTTGCCCTGTGTTGACACAAAAGGAGGCAGTGGAGCCAAGATACTCAGAGTGCAGCCTACCACAGCAGCATTTGTGCCTCAGCCTCCACCAGCAGTCCTTGTCTAGAGCTTTTTGGGGAGGAGGGAAGCTTCCAGCAGCCTGTTTCCTCCCCATGGATGGGGAGCTTGGAATCATTTCACAGCTCCAGACCTCTGTGCTCTTCACTTCCTGCAGCTACAGAATTGGAGCAGCCTGGCTTGTTGCCTGTGTGCTGCTGCTGGGGTGGGGCTGAAACCCCCTGAGCTCCCCTCTGACCTGGGGAGGGCTGCCTGGTGATAAAGGCTGGTCACCACTGGCCCAGAGTGTGACTGGCACCAAGAAGGGCTGCCTGGGCACCTGCTGGGTGTGACAATGGACAGTGCTCCCAGTCATATGATTTAGTTTTAGGTAGCCCAGCAGGGAGCTGGGCTTGATGATTCTATGGGTCCTTCCAGCCTGAGATACTCTGTGATTCTGTGTGTCGTGTTTGACCTGCATTTACCTTTAACCCAGCTCTGAGACACAAAATCCAAGCTTGCTTAGTCTTCAGTGGGCAGTGCCAGAGACAGCTCAGCTCCTCAGCATCCCCTGGGATGCCAGACTGTCTCCATTGTCTACAGACATCCTGGGAAAACTCCTCCAGCTTCAGCACCTCGGGGAGGCACCTGTCATAAGGCTGGATTAATCTAATCATTCGTGCTTTATACTGGCACAACCAGAGTCACAAGCTTTGGAAAAGGCATTAAAAGTGAGAAGGTCGACGAAGGCATGCTGGATTGTCATTAGGCTAAAAGCTTAACATAATTATACTAAAAGAATTTGGGGTTCTTTGAGTGCATCTGTCATTTGATTCCCAACCTCAAAGACCAGAAAGCGACCTGCTTTTGCAGTCTGGCTGCTCGGTGTCACTGGAAAGCAGATTTCTTTCTAAGGGGATCCATATGGACACACAAATCTGCCATTGCTTTTGAAAACTCAGGTAATCTTTAGTTTGCTTTTACTTAAACTGAAAGCACTGTGTTAGCAGCCAGGAGGACTGGGTATTATTAGTAACCTTTTACAGGAAACGTGGTGTGTCATGGGTTAGGCATATATTTTTCTGGAAAAATGCAGTGTACAGTGAAAAGTGGGAATAAGTAAACATAAAGTGCTTATTCAGCAGTTCATTCTGTTTGAATGCCCCAGCAATGCAACTCTGAGGTTACCTGCTCATAAAGGAAGCAGGGAATGATGTTTGAGATTTATTTTTGGCTAAAAGCATGAAGTGCAAATAGCTCTTGATGCAAAATGTCAGCTGCATTTCTGGGAAGCAAACAACATTGCCTTAATAATCCATGGTAAATAACAACACCAAGGATGCTCCCACCTATTACACGCCCCTGCAGGTGTATCTAGACAAACATATCTAATGTATATGTAGTTTGATGTCTGAAATGAATACAGAATAGTGAAACAAGGCATTTCAAACCTTTTGTGAACAGCAAAGTTAATGAAGTGCAGGATGAAATTCAGCTTCAGAGAACAAAATCCATGTGCCTACATGGAGATATTCATGTATGGAGAAGATGTCTGAGCTGCCACTACTCTGCAGAGGTCTGGGGCTTGACTCAGTTTTGCCTGAGGACCTCTGCAAGGTATCCATCCTGGCCTTCAGCTGGACACAGATCTCCCATAACAGGGTGTCCTACTGGGCAATTCCACGAAGGTGACTTGGGCATGGAAGGGTCAGTTGGCACCAGACCCACTGGCAGATAGAGGTAGCCCTGGCATGGTTGCCTGTGCTTGGCCATTCTCTGTTGTCCACAAGGTGAATTTTTGATAGAAATGAGGCTTAGATGCCCCATTAGACCCTCAGGGTTAGCTGTCTGAGGCTGGAGGCAGCTGCCACCCTTGATGAGCAATGCAGTTCCCTAAATTTGGCCTGCCTGTCTCCTGCTGCAGCTCCCTGGGATGCCCTGGCTGGGTGGCAGGGATGGAGCTTTGGGAGGACAGAGACCTCCTGTAGGTGTGGTGTAGATATCTCAGACACCCTCAAACATCAGCAGACAGTTCTGTTAAGAGTTAAGGTAATTGAACTGTACCTATAGAGTCCAGAAGATTTTTCTTCTGGATTTCTTCATCCCCTCCTTTCCTCCAGCTGCTTCCCATGTCCTTAGGCTGTCACTCGGAAGGAGACACATGGTGTAGCTTGTTCCAAGCTCTTTGTGCACTGGGGACTTGGGAAGTACCTCTTATAGACACACATTTTTATTTTCAGGACACTTGTAGCAGTGTGGTTATCTCAGACCTCATCCTGCTGTCAAACTGGGTTGAAAATGGCTAAAGGGAATCCATCAGTGCCTCCTGCCCTGATGGGCTCCCACCTGCTTGGCTGCAGCTCCCCTGCTCTGGTTTCAGACAGCATCACCTGCAACACCTGTGAGTGGGGTGTGAAAACAAAGTTTGATTCACACCAGGCCACCACAGTGATGGTGAGACCCACACAGGCTGTGAGTGTGGTGGACCAGCTAAGGAACAATTATCTTTAATCTCACTTCACTTCAGAGCAGGGCAGTGCTCAGGGCAGCCGTGGTTTATTCAGTGGTTTGTAATGGACAGGGGCATCTGCTGTGCTACCAACTGCTTTTGTTTCTAATCACAGTGATTGCAAAGGGTACTTCACAAAACAGCACTGACAGGGCACTCCAAACTCAGTGTCATCAGAGTGATTGGGACCAGGTTTGCAGAGTTCTATCCCATACATTCGGAATATTTGAAACAAGAGGGAACAGGGTAAGGGGATGATAGCAAAAGATTGTGGCTCTTTGGTAAGGCCCAGTGAAACAGAAGTACTTTTCATGCTGTTTATGTTGGTCTAGCAGGTGTTATCAACTTAAAGTACTATCAGAAAGAGAGAAGTCAGGGGGTTTACAGGTATTTCTGGTAGCATTAAGAGATCACAGAGAAAATACCTGCACAAAGTCCATTTTATTGCTGTAAATGGCAGGAGTGCTGCAGCACTGACCTCTCCTTCACAGCACCCAGAACTGGCACCCACCCACCTGGTACAGGCAGCAGTTGAGTTGGTAGCAGGCAATTTGGGACTAGTTTGTTTTGGGGTAAATATATTTTAGCTGATATTGGTTTGAGTCACCTTTGCCCCGTTCCTGCCATCCCAAACACATACCTCCAGTGTAAACTTTTTGCCCTGACAAATCCAGCACAAAAGCTGTAATTTATTTCTTCTCAGACCATGAGCAGGTGTAATGTCCAATACACAGCAACTGGTGACCAGCCTGTGAGAAATATTACTGGGGGTGGCCTTTGAGAAGAAGTTGGCTTTATTTATTGGATATAGTTGTATTTATTTGATGCAGGGGTGTAAAAAGAGGTTTAAACCTTCAAATATGTCACATAAATGCCTGGTTGTGTCTAATCTTGCCTCGCACTGCCAGCAAAAGTGGGGAGTTCTGAAGTGGCAAGAACAAAAGGAAGGTAACTCATAATCTCCAGTTCAGTTTGGATCTTTTTATAGACCTGTGAAAATCTTCAAATAGTTTTTTTCCTCACTAGTAACAGCATTTTCAGGACCAAGCCTGCTTTGGGAGTAAGTTCTGCTCAGATTTGGCCACAGTAATCTGGTTGTGATGGCTTGTTTTAGCTTGGAGGGAGAAGTTTTTGAAGCTATATGACTTCTGAGGTGTTTATTCAGTCACAATAGATTTCCTTCATGGCCCAGAGGATATTTAAAACAAGGCTGTCTGTGAAAACACATACAAATGCTTAGAAATGTTTCCAAATGTACAATTTGGTTGAAGTCCCTTGCCTATGTACATCATTGTCATGGAATCATAGAAGAATTTGGGTTGGAAGGGACCACTAAAGGGCACCTAGTTCAAACCCCTGCAGTGAGCAGGAGCATTTTTAACTGGGTCAGGTTGCTCAGAGCCCCATCCAACCTGACTTTGAATGTTTCCAGGATTGGGCATCCACCACCTCTCTGGGGAACCTGTGCCAGTACCATCCTCATCTTCAAAAATTTCTTCCCTGTGTAATCTGGGACTCCCCTCTTTTAGTTTAAAGCTGTTTCCCCTTATTGCAACAATCCTACTAAAAGGTTTATCCCCATCTCTCCTACAGACCCTGTTTAAGAACTGAAAAGCTGCAGTGAGGTCCTCCTGGAGCTTTTTGGGGTTTTTTGTAGTCTGTTTCTGAGTTTTACGTTTCATTTTCCACATTTTGAGGTGTTGGGGGTGGGAGGGGAGAAGGGAATATCAGAGGGTGTTATTCTCCATGCTAAACTTCTGCACCTGAGCTCAATGTGTTTGAAAATGCCTGCAGACTCCTCTTCCTGCTGAAACCACCTGTAATTAGAGGGATTCCCGTGGTGGTGTTACGGTGCCACAGACAAGCTTAAACTCAGACCTTCCCGTTTCCAAGACTAGACATCCACCCTTCGCATTTAAAGTTCACCGATTTCCTTCTGACTTCCCTCGTTCCAGGTGCTCAACCTGTTCCTTGCCTTGCTGCTGAGCTCCTTCAGCGCCGACAACCTCTCGGCGCCGGACGAGGACGGGGAGTTGAACAACCTGCAGCTCGCTTTCGCCCGCATCAACAGGGGCCTCCAGTACGCCAAAAAAGCCGCCTGGAACTTCTGCTGCCACGTCCTGCGGCACCCCAAGACCACGGCTGAGAAGAAGGCCATGATGAAACTCGCTGCCCAGAACCCTGGAGCCCTCAACAACTGCCTGAACAGCCACACCACCGCCGAGCTCGGCAAAGACATGGAGAACCACAAGGAGAACCACGCTGAGGATGGGGTGAATAAGAATGGAGAGAAACACCCGGCCATTACGGATGATGATTTCATGACCAACCCTAACCTGTCCATTTGTGTTCCTATTGCTGTGGGAGAGTCGGATATCGAGGAGGAGGATGAGGAGCAGAGCACCTTTACGGAAATGGAGCAGGTAGGCATCGAAAATGTTTGTTAATTTCAGCTTATTGAGATGCCCCTTGTTCCCACCCTTGACCTGGATCCATGGCTATGTCCTATGGCCTAATCCTGCCTTTGATATGCTGCTAACTTCAGAAGAAGTTGCAGGTGCATATCCAAGAGCAAAATTCAGTTTCCAACAAGAGGAATTTCCTTTCTGTGTATTCTTTGCGCTTGTCTAGATTAATTCTTCTAACCAGAGCAATTAAATCCTTTCTCACACAGCAGATTGGTTTTTCTCTCTTTCAGCTGAATCATGGGAATGCTACAGAACTAACCTTAGTTTAGTGGGGGATTTTTCTCAAGATGGGCACTTGTCTAGGTTTGCTTTGTGCAACAAGAATTAAGGGCCAGGTAGCTCTGTTTAAAATACAATAAGAGAGAGGCTGATATGACAAAGCACCAGAGAAAAAGAGAAGATGTGTTATCATTTGTATTCTGACAAGAGAAACAGTTATTTGCCTGCTCTTTGGTGTGACATGGCAGATTTTCAATTTTTTTCCAGAGCACTCAGTAGTAAAGGCTGAAAAATCCTGTGCAGTTTGAAGTGCTGTGTGAAATGAAGAAGAAACATCTTCAGGGGAATGCTTTTCTTTGTCTCCTTCTCCCCCTCTCCCTTTTCTACCAGCTTTATCTCTTGGCTCCACACACCATATCTAGTTAATATTTTCCAGACCCTCCAGCCTTGATCCAGCACCTTCTGACGCTGGCTGAAACCAGCAGAGTTCAGCAGGCACTGGATCAAAGCTCCTGCTTCAGATCCAGCTGTAGGAGGGATCCTCGGTCTCATGGTTGAGAGGATGAAAGTTTGAAAGCAAAATAGTTGTTAGAGAAGGAAGGACTATGGTAAAAAAGCTCTAAGGAAGGGCTCTGTGTCAGGAGTTGGGCACAAACCTGCTGATAAAAGTTAATTTCTGCTGCTGTGTTGTGGAAATCTCCTCAGTGTCAGTGCATCACCAAAAAGTCTTTGACAATGATCATCTCACTGGGGAGTGGAACAGCAAGAGCTCAGAAAACTTAATCACCAAGCTCCACTGTCCAAATGGAAACCTGGGTAACAAAAAGACAAGTCTGCAATTTTTGATAAACTCTTTTGGGGTGGGGTTTTTTTGTGTCTGTTTAGGGACTATTTTATTAAAATAATCTGTGGGTTGGTGTGGGTAGCATGAATAATATCTAGTTTTCCTCTTTGAAGTCCCTCTCTATTCCCAGGCTGTATTTGAACCTACAAGCAGAAAACATTCAAAAAGTGAAATAGGAATGCAGTAGATGAAGAAGAGAATTGGAAAAAAAGAAGTAAACCTCATGAATTGAGATAGAGAGAGTTTAATAGGAAAGAAAAGAAAGATATAATAATAGAACTAGTATCTAGTATCAGGTGATCTGCAAATATTGCCTGATGTCTGTATGATTAATAGTGTATAAATGTGTTTAATTATGGAATTCTGGTTTTGGTGATATTTTTTTCTTTTTGGTCTTTAATGATGCCCACACCTTTCTGCTATGTCTGACAGATGGTAACAATCTCAAACAGTCTCAGATTTTTTTTCCTTCACACTGAAAGCAAAACTTTGATGAAACTTTGCACTCAAGTGTCCATGAGGTTTGGGAAGGGTTTGCCTGTGGATGCTCACAGGTGTGTGTTGCACCATTGTATTATTCCTCAAGATAAATAGTAATATTCAAAATTACAAGATAAATCCCAGCATAGGGCATGGAGGGCTTGGGATTTTTATGTCTTAATGTGCTTTAAAAGTATAGAATTGCAGATTTCTGTTTGGCTGCACTACGTGCTGGTGTGTAAATTAGTGGAAGAAACAGGTAACCATCATTTTATGCTGCAAATGTGGAATTAGAGCTTTAGTGAGATCTGTTAAGAGTCATGAGAGAAAGAGTTGATGTAGAAAAACAGGCATTTCAGTGAAACAGTATTATGATTAAAAGTTGATTTGGAAATATTAAGAAAACTCCTAATAGTTTCAATAATATCAAAACATCATCATATGTAATAGAAACATTGGGGAGTCAGAGTGAAACAAAATAGGGGGAAACAAAACCCAATAGGAGAAGCAAACCAAAATTCTGCTTTCCTACTGTATCTTTTAATTAAATTCTCAACAAACATTAGAGGAACATTGTCACATTACCACGAGATATTTGGATTGCAGTGAAATAATGTGGTTCACTGCTGGCATGTGCATTAAATTAGAAGGCTTGGAGTTGAGAAATGAATTAATTGGCTTTGTCACTGGTGTTTTCCAGGCTTGGACAAACAGCTGCTGCAGGTCACTGCTGTTCCCCTGTGCAGACCCTGACCAGTGGTTTGCAGTTTTTATCTGCAGGTCTGAGGGGTCTGCTGCTGGAAAGGTCCAAACAAGCAGCGAGTTCATATATACAGAAAGCAATTTTATCAAATCCCTAAAGAGGAAAATATGTGTGTACAAGGGCGTTCCAGCTCAAAGACTGGAAATACATTGGCATAATAAATAAACAAAAATAGGAAGAAGCTTAACAGCAGAAATGATAATTGTGTGATGAGCTTTGCATTTGCTTTTCTGCAAAACTCTAATAAATTTGCACAGCTGTAAATGTCTCCAAAAGGAGCAGAGCCATGAGAAAGCAGATGCCAACAAATTCAAAGATCTGTCATTTTTACTGGTGCCTATTCCAAAGATATATGATCTCTGGACTCACAGAAAAATTCTCTTGATCAACATGTGGGTTACTGCAGAAGAAATTATTGTATCTGAAGGCTGATATGAAATCCCAATTCCCTGGATATTGAGTTGTGGGGCATTATATTGGCCTGACCTTTATACCAAGGACATCCCTGTGGGACTCTGAGGAATAAACTTCCTCAATCACTCCCAGAAATTTTATTCCTGTGAGCCCCAGCTCCATGGGTGTCCTTACCTCCTCCCCTCCAGGATGTCCAGGATAACCAGATTAGAGCTCCCAAAGGAAGAACAACATGAACAAGAGCAAAATTTACATGATTGCACTGAGACGGCCCAATTAGGGTGAAGTATCATTTTGTGTGGAGGGCATCACACAGAAACCAAACAAGAAATACCAAGGGTGTGCTAAACATTCAAATCTATTCCAACTTTCCCCTAATTACAATCCATATTTTTACATATTTCAATATTTTAGCATGTACAGAGGGAATGTGTGTGTACATTTACTTCTCAGGAGAAGACAATGTACCCTGCTTCCCTTCAAAGTTGTTGGCTGACCTGGAATTGAGCAGCCCTTTGGCAACATTGCCAGAACCTATCTTCCTCCTCCTGCATGTGGATTTTGGTGCAAGAGCATGGAAGAGGAGGTGACAGGAGATGCATAAAAAAAGGGATAATGTGGGTGAATGCCTCTGAAGTTCAAAGCTANGAAAGTCAGCACAGGTGCAAGAAGCGAGGAGTGGGGCTGAGAAAGAACCACCTTGAGCTAAATTAATTTGTCACTGTTGTGTGATCTGTGTGTTGCTGCTGGTCACTGCAGCATTTTAGTTTATGTCTTTATCTAACCCCTTCTCCTTGACCTGTTCATAGTGCTGGGGAAATCTCTCCCTCTCAGTCCACACAATTTCTTAAGGATTTAATGATTTTAGCCTCATAATGAGAAAAAGAATGACTCTATTTCAATTATTTCCTTGCCTTTCACATGTAAAATATGGGTTGTCCCAGCAGGAAAACAGCTCCCCAAAGCTCAGCAACAGCCATAGTAATGTGCTGGCTGCATCTTCTCAAGGTTCTTTCAGGTTCTCATTTTGGCTCCCCAGATGATTAAAATGTGGAAGTTATCATCTTGAGCCTCCATAGATGGTCTTTTTATTGCTTTATGACCGTCTTTTCATACATGGCACCACCTTTCTGTCCCTTGAAAAAGTAAGAAATTATGGGGACATCAAGGTGATGGGACAATTAAGTGCACACAGTCCAATCCAATTAACGCAATGGATTCTACAACAACTTA
>VZTZ01036874.1:49584-62635 GCA_013400955.1 Drymodes brunneopygia | reverse complement strand
GACCGTGAGGGGAGCGGGACCGTGAGGGGAGCGGGACCGGGAGGGGACCGGGAGCGGGAGGGGACCGTGAGGGGACCGTGAGGGGAGAGGGACCTGGAGCGGGGCCGGGGCTGGGGGGACACGGTGTGAGGGACACCCGCGGGCCGAGCCGAGACCCCGCGGGGTGAAAGAGTCCCGCAGGCTTTAGGGAGCCCCCCGAGCGCGGGTGCGGGCGCGGCGGCACCATGAACGCAGCGCAGGGCACGGTGGGCAGCGACCCGGTGATCCTGGCCACGGCCGGCTACGACCACACGGTGCGGTTCTGGCAGGCGCACAGCGGCATCTGCACCCGCACGGTGCAGCACCAGGACTCCGTATCCTTCCTTCCACCGCCGCCCCGGCAGCTCGGGGATGGCCCCGCGTTGGTTCCCCGGGCCGGGCCCGGTGATGCTCCGTACCGACCTTAACGGCGGCCGCAGCAGGTGAATGCCCTGGAGATCACGCCGGACCGGAGCATGATCGCGGCCGCAGGTGAGCCCCCCCTGCCCCGCCGGGCACTCCGGGGGCCGGGCCGGTGCTCAGCCCGTGCCCGGTGCCCGCAGGGTACCAGCACATCCGCATGTACGACCTCAACTCCAACAACCCCAACCCCGTCATCAACTACGACGGCGTGAGCAAGAACATCACCTCGGTGGGGTTCCACGAGGACGGGCGCTGGATGTACACGGGCGGGGAGGACTGCATGGCCCGCATCTGGGACCTCAGGTGGGCACCGGGGGCTTCCCCCCCGGTCCGGCGGCACCCCCGGGCTGTGGGGCCGCCCTCACACCCTGAACACTCCTCCCTCGCTCTGTCACAGGTCCCGGAACCTCCAGTGCCAGCGCATTTTCCAGGTGAATGCACCCATCAACTGTGTCTGCCTGCATCCCAATCAGGTGAGGAAGCTGCCTCCTCTGGGGCTTCCCAGCTCAGAGAATCCTGTGGAAGGGAGCTTAAAGCTCATCCCATTCCACCCCCTGCTATGGCAGGGAAACTTCCACTATCCCAGGCTGCTCTGAGCCCAGTCCAGCCTGGCCTTGGGCACTTCCAGGGATGGGGCAGCCACAGCAAATCTGGGGAACCTGTTCCTGTGGCTCCTCTGGGGGAACCTGAGGTTCTGCAGAGATGAATCCCAGCAGAGGATGGGGTACAACAGAACATGGCCTGAGGGCTCCACACAATGTGTTTGGCCGTTTCAAAGGGGCAGCACAGGGGCTGCACTGAGCTCATCCCATGGGAAGGAACACGCCCTTGGAGCAGGCTCTGCCCCTGAACATCACTGGAGATGTGATGGGAGCAAAGCTGGAAGAGTGGGAAGCTTGAGGGTGACAACACTGCCAAGAAGAAGCATCCTGGGGCCTTTGGCTGTGATTCCCTTCAGGTTGGGTTTGGTTGAGATTCACCAGTGGGTTCAGCAGCTGTTGCTGAGCAGAGGGAGAGGAGGGGCTCTTGAAGAGGCTGAAGGGAGCAGGAGCAGGGAAATCAATAGAGATCAATCAGTGCTAATGGCTGGCCTGGGCTGGGCTTGCAGGGCTGTGGTTTTGCCTGCAGACAGGGCCGTGCAAACCTCTGTAAAATGCTGAGTAATGGAAATGTTCCCTTGTGTTTCATTTGGCAAAGGCCTAATTTTGCAAATCGGGAATTTCAGACTAAATTTGAGATTGGTTATTTGGACCAGACCAACCAAATGCTCTCGCAATGTCAGTGCTGTGAGAATGTGTTACATTAAATGAATGTTGCTGCACACAGGTCTTACATGGGAAATAATCCCTGACCAAGATGCTGCTGAGCAGCAGAGTGTTGGTTTGTGAGCAGAAGGTGGTCAGTTAGTCCAAAGGTGGCAGCATTTGTTCGGGCAGTTCTTTGGCTCTGCAGTTGCCTCTGCAGAGATGCTGATCCAGTTATCCAGAGATCCATCACGGCCTGGCTAAAGCCATGAAAAGTTTGGACTCAGCATTTACAGCTGCTGAGAGGGGGCTGAGGATTGAGGAGCCCAGAAGAGACTTTTGTGCAGTCAGATGAATGCATTGAGTGGTGTTTGTCTGCTCAGAAGCAACTCTGCTCGCAGGGACAGGATTAGCTCTGCCTGATGACCTGATCTCCTCTAGGGATTCTGCTAAAATTGTGGGCAGCACTGGGCTGTCGATAAAGGCCTGGTTTGAGTGGAGACATGCCAGCATTGTCTTCTGCTCTGAGCACGGGATCAGAGCCAGGACTCCTGCCCTTGGCTCTTGTCCTTCCCCTGAGGAGGGGAGAGAGAGAGAAAAACCCACTTCAGGTTGTGTTTGTCAGGTATCTGCACCCTTGAGTGCTTCAGTTGTTCAGTGGCCAACCTGCCCCTTAATGCTGCCTCTCAGACGTGCTGAAAACCACTTGGCTCCTGTGGATGCTGTTTGGAGCTGGAGCTGTGCCACAGCCCTGGAACCAGCACAGCTCTGTTTGCTCTGGGCTTTAGAAAATCAGCAAACCCTTCTGGGGAGGGAAACAGCCTTTAGCAGAGTGTCACAGGAGTAAGGACAACCAGGGTGTGAGACAGCCCTGAGCTGGGGAGAGAGGAGGCAGGACAGGACCCTGCTGCTTAAACCCAGAGCAGGGCATGGGTGTGGGGTGTGGGATATGGGATGTGGGATATGGGATATGGGATATGGTGTTGTACAGCTGGCAACAGAAGAAACACGCAGGTTTTAGAGTAGCAGTTGAATCTTTAGGTAGCACCGACCAAAAGGGGCCACCCTTCTTTATTTTCTTATTTTAATATGTTTCTAAAGACAATCAAGGATTGGTGAAAAGGGTCAACACCCCTGAAAGTTTACAGGACAAAGACATGGTCAATCATCTTTCTCCACCCCAGGGAAAAGAATGAAAAACAATTTTACAGGTGTAAAACAATCCCGGTCGGTTAAGAAAAACAGGGACCATGTTTACAGAAAAAGCATGGGAAACTACAGTTACAGTGTTACAATTTATGGGGCCCTGTAAAACCTGGGTGACAATATGGGATATCGATATGGGATATGGGATGTGGGATATGGGATATGGGATATGGGATATGGGATATGGGATTTGGGATATGGGATATGGTGCTGCATGGACATGATGCGGGTGCCAGCTCTAGGCTGCCGCTGGCGGTGCCCAGGGAGACATGGCCATGTGTCCCTGCAGGCAGAGCTGATCGTGGGTGACCAGAGCGGGGCCATCCACATCTGGGACCTGAAGACTGACCACAATGAGCAGCTCATCCCCGAGCCTGAGGTGTCGGTGAACTCGGTGCACATTGACCCCGATGCCAGTTACATGGCAGCTGTGAACAGCTCGGTGAGCTCTGCCAGGGTGTGCCAGGGCTGTGCTGGGATGGGGAACAGGGCTGGGTTTGGGTGGGCATCCCCCAGCCTGGGCACAGATCCCGCTGTGTCCCCACAGGGAAACTGCTACGTGTGGAACCTGACGGGTGGCATCGGTGAGGAGGTGACACAGCTGATCCCCAAGACCAAGATCCCGGCGCACACCCGCTACGCCCTGCAGTGCAAGTTCAGCCCCGACTCCACGTGAGTGGGGAGCCTCTCACCTCCCTCCCAGGGCAAACACGGGTCTTTCTGGGCAGGCAGGGGCCAGCTGTGCCTCCAGCAGCTGTGGCTGCTGCTGCCTCCACACTGCAGGTCCTGCTGCAGGGAGGAGCTGGACAGGAGGCAGGGATGTGCCACCACAGGGTTGCTGTCAGGGGTGTCCCACTCGTGCTCTCTGAGCTCAGCAAGGTTTGCAGCCATGAGCTGTTTGTTCTACAGCTGGGATCCAATTGCTGCAAAGTGTGAGCTCCTTCATGGAGTGTTCAGCTGGAATCTCCTGAATCAGACAGTGCAGGTGTAAGGAGATCTGATTGCCATGGGAGCAAGTCTCCAGGCCAGCACTGGCCCTGGCCCAGGTCTGTGGTAACAAGAGGCCCACAGGGGGACGGTGACTAATGAGGTTGCCCTTACATGTCTCCTTCTTGCAGGCTCTTGGCCACCTGTTCTGCAGATCAGACGTGCAAGATCTGGAGGACTTCAAACTTCTCTCTAATGACAGAGCTGAGCATTAAGAGCAACAACCCTGGGGAGACGTCCCGGGGCTGGATGTGGGACTGTGCCTTCTCTGGGGACTCCCAGTACATTGTCACAGGTGAGGCCCCAGCTGGGCTGTGCCAGGGCCCTGCACCAGCCAGGCCTGACCAGTGACCCTGGCTGGGACTGGCCAGAGCCTGGGGCACAGGGGGTGTGAGGTGGGGGCACCCAGTTCTGCTGACTGGAGCATTTTGTCTGTGCTGCAGTGGGGCAGCTGTTGGAACTGGGGAGGAGATCTCCAGCTGTGCTGTTCATCTCACAGTTCACAGCATGTTTAGTCCCTTAAACACACCTCTGGTAATTTCCACACTCACTGCTCTCTAAAAGAATTAAAAACAGAGAAATGCACTGAGCTGCTCATCACCAGCCCTAAGGATGGCTGAATGAAGCAAGAAGAAAGTCCTTCTTATAATAATAGTAACAAAGAAATTTAAAATGTAACGCCATATATCCCACTCCTCTTTTCACTCTCTGTTGCAGCCTCCTCTGATAACCTGGCCAGACTGTGGTGTGTGGAGACAGGAGAGATCAAGAGGGAATACAGTGGCCACCAGAAAGCCGTGGTGTGCCTGGCCTTCAATGACAGCGTGTTGGGATAGCGGCCACGTGTGCCAAGGACAGGACCTCTGCTTGTTGCCCCTTGCCTTGGCAGGCCCTCTGCAGAGCCTGGGACACACACTGTGCCCACCCCCTCCCATGGAGGGGGCTGGGGCTCTGCCAGGGGTGGCTGCAGCTGCCTGGGGTGAGCCCAGGCTTCAGCTCCAGGCAGGACATTGCTGAAACTGTGTGGCCTCTGAGAGAGGGAGGCACGGTCCCACGGAGGGGCACGGGTACAGTTCAGCTGCAGGAATCCCTGGGGCATTGGCTGCTGACAGATTTGGATGTTCTTGTACCCCAAAGTGGGAAAAAATAAAAGCCAGCCTTTCAATTGATGGGAGAGGCTGAGCAAAGAGGAGAAGCAGCTCTTGTCTCAGTTTGCAATCCCTTTATTCAAAGTGTTTCACAGAGTGACTTGGAGAGCTGCTCTCCTAAAGCCAACCACCCCCCAGATGTAACAACAACCACCTTGTGTTGAACAGAGCCTGGAGCCCCAAAACTCCTTGGGATTCCTCTAGGCCTGGGTCTCCTAATTCCTACAGATGAGGCACAGCCCCAGAGCAGAGCTGCAGAGTGTCTGTGCTGACAGTGCTGAGCTGAGGCCTCCTGCTTCTCTAAACTCTCCTGATCCTGTTTCTCTCAACTTTCCTGACCTGCAGCACGGAATCAGCAGGAAGAAGCTCTGGACATGTTGCAGGTGTTCCTTTCCTCGTGGAAGTGAGAGGCTTTTCAGGAATCCAGTTCAAGTATGAGGGCAGAGAGGGCGGCCGTGGCTGCAGCACTTACTCGGGCAGGTAATAGAAGCAGATGGAGACACAGATGTTGCTGGGGAAGCAGATGTCAATGCACAGGTAGATGAGGCGCTGCCTCCCCGGCCCTGTCAAGAGCAAGGACAGCAGTGAGAGCAATGCTTGGGTCCTGCAGCTGCAGAGTCCCCAGAGCTGTTTGGGTCCTGCAGCTGCAGAGTCCCCAGGGCTGCTTTGGTCCTGCAGCTGCAGAGTCCCCAGGGCTGCTTTGGTCCTGCAGCTGCAGAGTCCCCAGGGCTGCTTTGGTGCAGCTGCAGAGTCCCCAGGGCTGCTTTGGTCCTGCAGCTGCAGAGTCCCCAGGGCTGCTTTGGTCCTGCAGCTGCAGAGTCCCCAGGGCTGCTTTGGTCCTGCAGCTGCAGAATCCCCAGGGCTGCTTTGGTGCAGCTGCAGAGTCCCCAGGGCTGCTTTGGTCCTGCAGCTGCAGAGTCCCTGAGGAGCCAAGCAAGGGGAAAGCCTCAGGGAATGACCTTTCTTATTAAAGCTGGAGTGAGACAGAGCAGGCTGACAGCTCAGCAGGCTGCTTTGGCTGAGGATGAAGGTGACAGGGATTAACCAGTGATGTCTCAGGGGACAGCTCTGTGCTGTGCTGTGCTGCTGGGGCAGAGGCTCAGGGCCCATCCCAGAGCCAGGGCTCAGGACAGGGGGTGGGTACGAGCCAGCACTCCAGGATGGTGAACAATGGTCTGATTTTGCATTAGAGGTCACCTGTCCCTGTCCTGGGCCTTGGCAGCTTGTCCTGGGATGCATCAGCTGTTGTGCCTGATCCTCTTAGAGGTGCTAGAAAATCTCTTGCCTCCCCCTGCCGAGGGAGCTGCCCCACTTACCCTGCCCTCTCCGCACCCAGAAGATGGATGTGTGCTCACACAGGCTCTGCACAGCCTCCCCCAGGCCCCTGGGCTCCACCTGCTCCCCTGCCACAATGCCCAGGAACTCCCGGTAGAACTTGGTCTGGTTGTTGTGGTGCAGCAGCTGCTCAGCCTGAAAGAAACGTCCCCGTTAGTCCCTCCCGAGGCACTTTGTCCCCCCGGCCCCACAGCCCTGCTCATGCAAAGCTCACTCCACCCCTCCATCCCCCAGCTGTCCCGGGGATGCTGCAGCAGCTGCTCACGCTGTGCTCAGAGGTGTTGAGAGCCATCTGCAGGGTCTGCAGGTCCCAGGGCTCCATCCTCCTCAGGTAACAGGCTCGCTGCTCCAGCGGCTTGTAGCACACGTAGCCCTGCAGACAGATGTGCCCCTTGGAGCAGGCAGCACACAGCCAGCCCACCCCAGGAGAGCCCTAAAATGGACATTCTCCTTTCCCCTGCTCTGTTTCATGGCTAAAGGTGCAGAGAAGGGCAGCAGGCAGGAGCTGAGGGAGCAGGGATGGAGCAGCACTCACGTTCCTGCTGTCGTACAGCACCACGGCGCTCAGGTTGCTCTGTGAGGTGATGTAGTAGGTGACAGTGCTCCTGGCCTTGTCCACCACGGCTGTCTGGTTCCTCAGTGGGTCCTGCTGGCCCTGGAGTGTCACTCGGACGAGCTGGGAGCCAGCCTGGGCACGAGGAGTGGGAGGGCAGCACCCACCATCAGCTGCCCAGTGCTTGTGTGCAGCATCTCCCAACCAACATCCCCAGCTGGCCCCGTGCTGGCCCCTGGTCCTTGTCTGAGGGATTCAGCAGTGGAGAGGAGGAGGCTCTGCCCCACGGGAAGGATGATCTGTGTGCTGGGGACATCCTCAGGGCTGGGGACAGGCACCAGTGCCCCTCATGCCAAAGGTGCTGGAGGAAAGGGCCAGGGACTGCCAGCCTCTGCCACAGCCCTGCCTGCACCTTCCTGCATCGTCCAGGGCCTGATTCAGCCAAAGCCAGCCCAGATCTCAGCTCCTCCCTCCTGGGAACTGCTTCCCACACAGCTCAGGGCTGCAGGCAGGAGGGGGATTCCTGCCCAGATCAGGATCTCTTACCTGGGCAGAGCTGGGGGAGAAGCTGAGAACCCCCACGACACTGATGCCAACAACTGCAAAAAACAACAAGGCAATGGACAGGATGATCCAGAAGGTCCTGGAGGGAGCTGGGATGTGTGCTGTGTCCCTCCTGTCCTGGAAACCAGGGCAAAAGAAGGAGGAACAGGAGTTAAAATTGACCCTCCTGCCAATTCTTCTTTATTAAACATGCTTCCAACTCATGACACAAACCCTTGTGCAAACTGGCTGGAGTGGAGCTGCCAAACCATTGCAGCACCTGGAATAACGGAGCCTTTATCCCACAGTGCTGGAATTCCAGATCCAGCACCCTGGTAACCAGCACTGCCACAGCCAGGGAAGCTGCAAAGCCCCCGGGGCAGGGCTGGAGCAGCGGCTTTCCAGACACGGGGAACAACAAATTAAATTATTTTGGTTTACAGCAGAAATCCCCAGTGGGACTGTCAGCATTGAATCAGATCCCATGTGGGCAATCCTGCTTCTGTCCCCTCCCTGTGCTTGGCTGTGCTGGATTTTCTTGCTCAGTTGTTCTCCATGAGACCAAGGAAAAGAGCTTGGCAGTGCTGTGACATTTCTATTGGCTCTATTAATTTACTTTAATTCTTAATACTGAAGCAATTAAATTTAACTTCATGGCACATAACGGGATTTTAACAAAGCAGAAAATGTGCTTTCAATAATCTCAAACTCAGCCCACATTTAAAAAAATAACCTGTTTCTCAATCCTCTGAAGAACAGAGGAATTCAATCCATGCCCAGGATTACATGTGCTCCAGCTGCACGAGGATGGGCTCATCCAGCCTTGGGACAGTTATGGATCTTTATTGGAAACAGGGAACTTCCAGGTGGCCCCAAGCTCCATCCAGCCTGGTTTAGGCACTTCCAG
This sequence comes from Drymodes brunneopygia, assembly GCA_013400955.1. Classification (NCBI taxonomy): domain Eukaryota; kingdom Metazoa; phylum Chordata; class Aves; order Passeriformes; family Petroicidae; genus Drymodes; species Drymodes brunneopygia. The sequence continues at coordinate 54,271 of VZTZ01036874.1, read as the reverse complement.
GGATCCAGGGGCAGCCACAGCTTCTCTGGGCACCCTGTGCCAGGGCTTCAGCACCCTCACAGGGAGGAATTCCTTCCCAATATCCCATCCATTCCTGCCCTCTGGCAGTGGGAAGCCATTCCCTTTGTCCTGTCACACCCTTGTCCAAAGTCAAGTCCCAGAGGAAGGACAGAGCCAGCCTTTGCCCAGGAGCTGCTGGAACAGGGAGTACTCACTGCAGGAACAGGGAATAAATACTCACTGCAGGGACAGGGAATAAATACTCACTGCAGGGACAGGGAATACGGATGGAACAGGGAATACTCGCTGATGGAACAGGGAATACTGAGGAACAGGGAATACTGAGGAACAGGGAATACTCACTGCAGGAACAGGAAATAATGATGGAACAGGGAATACTCACTACTGGGACAGGGAATACTGATGGAACAGGGAATACTTGCTGCAGGAACAGGGAATACTGATGGAACAGGGAATATTCACTGCTGGAACAGGAAATACTCACTGCTGGGACAGGGAATATTCACTGCAGAAACAGGGAATACTGATGGAACAGGGAATGCTGCTGGGACAGGGAATACTCACTGCAGGGACAGGGAATAATGATGGAACAGGGAATACTGATGGAACAGGAAATACTGATGGGACAGGGAATACTNAATACTGATGGGACAAGGAATACTCGCTGCTGGAACAGGGAATACTGATGGAACAGGGAATACTCACTGCTGGAACAGGGAATACTGATGGAACAGGGAATACTGAGGAACAGGGAACACTTACTGCTGGGATAGGGAATGCTCACTACGGGAACAGGGAATACTCGCTGCTGGGACAGGAAATACTGCTGGGCCAGCGAATAAATACTCACTGCAGGGACAGGGAATAAATACTCACTGCTGGGACAGGGAATAAATACTCACTGCAGGGGCAGCACGGCCGGCGCCGTCCCCTTCTTCCATCCTCGGCTTCAGGCGAGGACCGGGCTGCTGCCGCTCTGCCTCCTGCCCGCGCACAGACCGGGCATGATCCCGGCTCCAGGCACACCTGGGAAACCCAAACGTGTGTCCGTGGCACATAAATACCCGGCCCTCGCAGCCAAAGGGCTCCGCAGGAGGGGAAACCTGAGGCCGGAGCGGGAGCTGAGCGCTGCTGTCAGTGCCCGGCGCGGCTCTTCCTGCTCACCCCCGGCACGGGCAGGAGCCACAATCGGGGCCTTTGTGTGCCCTCGGGGCTGGCACGGCCCAGCACGGGCCCAGGTGAGGCTCTTTGAGAGATCAAATGACCAGAGGACAGTGGCAGCCTGCCCTTGTGGCAGCGGCAATTCCCACATTTCAACGGGAACTGCCGGAGCTCCGTGGGCTGGAGCCAGGTGTTGATGCTGCTGTCCCGCACACCTGTGCCACCCCGAGGAAATGGGAAAAGGAAAAGGGCTGTGCCACAAAGTCACCACCACAGCCTGCACTGCACTCTGTCACCTGTGTCCTGTCCTGAGAAACTCCCTGTGGGAACCCAGATCACGACCAGCCCAGCAGCCCCCAAAATGTTTGAGACCTGCCAGCTGGACATAACCGAGGTGTGGAGGCAAGGAAAAGCTCAGAATTCCTTCATGTGATGTTATTCCAGGGAAAATGCAGGTTTTGGATGTTTTCCTACCATGCACAGCCCAGGGCTGAACAAACCAGCTGAAGGGAGCCCAGAGAAAGGAGAGGGACTTTGGACAAGGGCATGGGCAGGACAGAGGGAATGGCTCCACTGCCAGAGGTTTAGATCAGATGTTGGAAAGAAACTTCCCTGTGAGGGTGGGGAGGCCCTGGCTGCCCCTGGATCCCTGGCAGTGCCCAAGGCCAGGCTGGACAGGGCTTGGAGCAGCCTGGGACAGTGGGAGCTGTCCCTGCCATGGCAGGGGTGGCACTGGATGGGCTTTAAGGTCCCTTCCAAACTGCATCCCCAATTCCCAGGATTCTCAATGCAGGGCTGCACCGAAGCTCAGGGAGATGAGACCACAAAAAGAGACAAGGCTGGGGAGAGCAGGTTTGAGAGTTTAATGGGAATTCAAGTAGAGGATTAAGAACCGTTTGGAAGTCGGAACAGAGCTGTGAAGCACGACTGACACCAGCACATTCCAGCATCCCCGAGCCCAGGCCATGGCTCCCCTGCCTGCCAGAGCCCTCAGCAGGGACTGAGCTGCCTGAGGGATGCTGGACGCCTCTCCTGGACTTTTCCTGACATATCCTGACACAAAATGCACCAGATACAGAGACTGAATCCAAACCCACACTGTTACATCAGACACGACCTGCAGTGAGTCCATAATGTCCATCTCCATGTTACCAGGATCAAGGGCAAGTTCTGCCTCTGGGACTTCGCAGTTCTTCATCCAGAGACAGGAGCAGGGAAGGGATTATCCACAATTCCTTCCACAGCTCCAGATTACACACAAACAGCCTTTCAGAGCTTCAGCCAGTGCCCTGGGAACACAGAGACCCTCTGGACTGGAGGCTTATTGCTGTACAGACAAGTTACCAGGCAGGAAATGGCATCAGCACTGCCCGAGCTCCTCAGCCGGACAGGAAGGAAAAATCAGTGCTTAAATTGAAATGTAGATACTGGAATCTACGGAATAAAAGCGTGTTATTTGCATATATAATTTTCAACTAATTCTGTAACGCAGAAGCTTTCACTGTGGGATTTGAGCAGCACAAAACCCACCCTGTGGTGAGCCCCTCATTGCCCAACCCCACTTGGAGATCAAACAGAATCATCCCTGAGCAAGCCAGCACCTCCTCCTCACCACCCACCGTGCCCGGCCCCCGCCGGCACACGCGGAAGATCAGAACCTCAGGGAGGGGAAGGAAGCACGAGCTGTTGTCACACACAGCCAGGAGCCACAGGGCTCCCTGGGGACAGCTGTCCTGGGCACACATCCACCCACGGACTGACTGAGCAGGAATTGGGATTGTGCAGCTTAAGCCAAGGCAAGTGGCTCGTGGATGCTGAGGGAAGTGCAGGAGCTCGGTAGGGATCGATCCAGGGATTTCTGGGGAGCAGCAGGAGGGAAGGACAGCCCTGCATGGCCACAGACTCTGCATTACCAAATGCAATGGTTTAGGAGAATTAAATCAGTGAAGTACATTCCTCTCATCTTCCCTCCTGGGAAACAAGATATATTATCATAGACTCTATTTATAATTTAAATATATTCTGCTCTATCTTTATGCTCAGGGAGTGCCTGTGTGTACATGTGCTTTACACACACTCGACCTTGGGGAGACACCGTGTGCAGCAGCCACGGTCTGGAATTGTGTGAGGTCATCCCAAGTGCAATGTGCAGTGGTCAAACGAAGGAGATGGATTTGTGTGACCCAATGTGACCCTGAACGGGGCCCCAGCTGCAAAAAAGAATCACCCCAAGGGCAAACACCAGCTCCACAAGTGCTTCCCAACACAACCAGAGTTACTGCACATCCCAAGAGTCGTCTCCCTGAACAAACCAGGCTGAGCCGTGGCCCAGCCTGGCCAGGACATGATCCTTCTCCTCAGCTCAAGCAGCTCCACTTCCCCACCTCAGCCCAGAGTCCTCCTGTGCTGAGGAGCACCACAAACACTGGATCGATGCTTTTATGATTAAACCCAGCCCCAAGCCCCAGCCCCGGGCGCCACCGTGATGCCCCCTTTGTTCCAAAAGTGCATTTCAGACTGAGATGTAAACAGAATCATACTGAGAGGAGAGAGAGAGGAGAGAAGCTAAGGGTTCTAACTCCGGGGAGTGCCTAGTGCATACGTTACTGCCCCGGGGCGATTCCCAGGCTGCTGCCCCGCCCCGTTACTCCCCCAGCAGCGGGAGCAGGTCGGCGATGCTGTCGACGTAGAAATCGGGGACCAGGCTGTGCCTTTCAGGACAGTCGCTGTCCCGGTGGCCGCGCACCTCGTCCAGCGCCGTGACCCCGGTGAGGGTGAGCAGCGTGGTGAGGCCGCAGCTGTTGCCCATCAGGATGTCCGTGTCCAGCCGGTCCCCGACCATGATGGTGCGCGCCGGCTCCAGCTGGAACTCGCCGGCCACGCAGTCGAACATGAAGCGGTTGGGTTTGCCCACGATGAAAGCCTCGCGCTGCGCCGCCGTCTCCACGGCCTTCACCAGGCACCCCGTCCCTGCGGGGAACACGCACCGGGGCTCAGGGCAGGAGGCTCCCGGCCACCACAAACCCGCCCAGGACACGGGGAATGCCTCAGCTCTGCGGGCAGAGGGACAGGTCGGGCCCAGGTGCATAAAGCCTGCCAGGAGGTTGGAATTCCGTCCGGCAGAGTCAGAAGGGAACTCCTGTTCAAAAGTACAGGATCAATCATGATTCCTGCTCTCTCAGGGGTGCTGTGAAGGAAAGGCTCCGGGACACTGCCGAAAGGAATCCCAGGATAGCTGGGGTTGGAGGGGACCTCTGGAGATCATCCAGTCCAAACGCCCTACAAGGCAGGGTCACCTGGATTAGGTGACACAGGAAGTGTGCAGGCAAGTTTGGAACGTCTCCAGAGACGGAGACTCCATGACCTCCCCGGGCATGTTTCAGGACTCTGCCCTCCCCATGGAAAGAAGTTCTTCCTTAGATTCAGGTGGAACTTCTCGTATTTTACCAACACAACACCGAGGTGTGATGGCTTGCAAAGCAGAGCACAGAGACCCCCCCCCAGA
>VZTZ01036874.1:38519-48788 GCA_013400955.1 Drymodes brunneopygia | reverse complement strand
CCTCATCGGCCTCCCGCCGCCTTTCGGCGAGCAAGGTACCGCCCTCGCGGGGGCCCCGGCAGGCACAGCCAGGCCTGGGGGCGGCGCGGCCCGCTGGGTGAGGCCGGTGCTGTCAGCGGGGCGGGAGGCGGCGGGGTGTCCGTGTGCCTCGGCCGGGATGGCCGCGCTCCGCTGCGGAATCCCCGGCCGCTGGGCGGGTGCTGGCTGTATCGCGGTGCCGGGGAGGCTGCGGAGCTCCCTCGCTGGATCCTGTAGCGGGGGCTCTGGGCCGGAGCCGGGAGCGGGGGATGCACCGAGCACCGCGATCCCTCCGCCCTGAGCCCATCCCGCGATCCCGGCGTGCCGTGTCCCGGCCCCTGACGGAGTTTTTCCCCCCGCAGACGAGGATGACGTGCACAAGTGCGGGCGCTGCCAGTCGGAGTTCAGCTCGCTGCAGGAGTTCGTGCAGCACAAGCTGCAGAAGGGCTGCCAGCGCCCTCCCGACCCGCTCGCCGGCCTCCTCGGCCAGGACGGACAAAAGGTGACAGCGGCTTCTCCCAGCCGGCGGTGGGAATAATTAGGATGCAGCGGTCTGTGGGGTTGGAGGGCAGGGAGCTGTGCGTTCGGGCAAGCAGAACCTGCCTGCTGAAACGCGCTGTGTGCCAGCAGGTGGTTCCTGCTGTCGAGGAGTCCATAACTGTTGCTCACATTGTTGTTGAAGCATCTTCCATAGCAGAGGAGATCAGCAACGCCTCGGCCATCGTAGGTGAGCTCTGAGGTGCTGCCTTGGCACTCCCGGGGGGGTTTGGTACCTGTTCCTTCATCTCTGAGGGATTTGGGCTGTGGTTGGGGGTGTGACACCTCAGTGTCACTGGGATTTGGGGCTGGGTGCTCTGGGAGGCAGCCCTGGGCCAGCTCTGCATCCTCCCACATCAGGGTCATGGAGTAGTCGTGGAATGGGTTGGGAAGGACCTTAAAGCCCATCCAGTGCCAGCACCTCCCACTGTCCCAGGCTGCTCCAAGCCCCAGTGTCCAACCTGGCCTTGGGCACTGCCAGGGATCCAGGGGCAGCCACAGCAAATCTGGGAATTCCATCCCAGCCCCTCCCCACCTTCACAGGAACAATTCCTTCCCAATATTTATTCTAAATTACCCTCCTTCAGCTTAATTAATACAGCTAATTAATACAAATGAGATGTTAAACTCAATTCCAGAAGTGCCCATCTTATGCTGCCATAATGAGCGGGTTGTAAAGACTGGAGTTGCAGGTTTAAAACACCTTTCTTCCTTCTTTCTCCACAAAATGCTGAAACAGTAACTGGTTTGTTGGGTAAAGGACTGTCCTGTAAAGACCCCATCTGTGTCCCCACCTTTTCCCAGGCAGTGGGCACATCAAAGAGGTCATTGTAGCAGGAGACCATGTGTTTGAGAGCCCGAATGGCCACGTGGACGGGGAGGTCAGCGAGGAGCAGGGCAGCCCCGAGGAGCAGGAGCAGGACATTTCCAGCGAGCTGATCAAGGTGAAGCTGCAGGTGAACAAGGAGGGGCGATACGTGTGTGAGCTGTGCCAGAAGACATTTAAAACTGTGAGTATCCCCTGTGCTGATGTGGGTTAGGGAGGTGTTTAGGCTGGCTGTGAACTGAGAGATCCCAAGGCTCAGTAGCAGTGTGCTTTACTGCCTGCCACATTCCCAGAGGGCGCCTTGTTGTTCTTTACAGCTGAAATGTAAAACCTTTAAACCATTTGGAGTGTCTCTTAAAGGAAGTTCTTTCCCTAGGCCAGCATCCTCAAAGCTCACATGATCACTCACAGCAGCAGGAAGGACTATGAGTGTAAACTCTGTGGGACTTCCTTTAGGACAAAGGGGTCTCTGATCCGACACCATCGGCGGCACACGGGTAAGAGCTCTCCAAAATAAGAGTTCCTTGTTACTGCAGCTGTCTGTGGTTATCCATTTGCCTTCCAGTGGGGTTCCTTGCTGCTTCCCATGTTTTGCTGAGCTGAGACCATTGAGCTCCCCAGCACTGGGGTGCTGGGAGGCAGTGGAAGGTTCTGGGATAGGCACAGTCGTGTGCTGTGGAAAGCTGAACATGTCCTTCAGCCTGTCACACAGAGCTGATCCTGGCAGCGCTGGCTTTAATGTGGTTGTTCTGATTCTTGTCATTTCCAGATGAAAGACCTTACAAATGCAAGAAATGTGGGAAAAGCTTCCGGGAATCGGGAGCTTTGACTCGGCACCTTAAATCTCTGACACCTTGCACTGAAAAAATCCGCTTCAACGTGACCAAAGAAATAGTTGTCAACAAAGATGATCTGCCATCAGGTCAGTGATGCTGGCAGGTCCTGCCTCGTGTCTGATAAAGCCAGACCCTCACAGCACTTGGAATATAAATTCCTTCTGGCACAGGGTGCCAGAGAAGTTGAGGCTGCCCCATCCCTGAAAGTATCCAAGGCCAGGTTGGATGGGGCTTGGAGCACTCTGGGATAGTGGAATGTGTCACTGCCCATGGCAGGGGATGGAACTGGATGAGCTGTAAGATCCCTTCCAACCCAAACCATTCCATGATTCTCACTTATAATAAAAAGTATTTCTCTGGTATTGAGTTTATATTTTTTATACCATAAAAAAGTAATTTATAGAGCAAAGCTATTACCGTGAAGGTGGATGTGAACTCAAGAATGTTTGAGAATCTGGTACAAAGGTGGCTTTAACAGGCACCTCCTGCTCCGAGGCAGATTTTTTAGGGCACAGGGCATTGCTGAGGGGTGCATTTCCCCACGTGGTTCATCCCTTGCAGGATCCTGCAGCTCCAACACAGACACGATGTCCTCGATAGCGAGCGAATCCATCGAGGCCTCGCCCGTCATCCACCTCGTGACAGACGCGAAAGGCAACGTGCTCCACGAAGTCCATGTCCAGATGCAGGAACTTCCCGTGGTGGATGCAAAACCCCTGGAGCCAGATGTGAGTGTTGTTTGTCTCCAACACCCTCCGTGTGTTTTACACAAAGAACATTTTGTCTCATGAGCCAGAAGTGTCTTGGGTAGTGACAGTAAATCTGAGTGTGGAATGAAGTGGTTCCTTTGGTTGGTTTCCATGTGGGCTTGTCATCCCTTGGGTTGTCAGAGTACAGATCCACCTCATCTTCCTCCTCAGCCCAAGACATTCCCTGGCTGATTTTTCAACCCTGTAGCACAGCATTGGACACCCCAGAGAGGGTGACCCTCACAGCAGTGTTGCTGTAAAAAAGGACAAAATGTGGATTTGCTGTGCCAAACTTCCTCTTTGTTCCTTCAGCAGCCGCATCCCGAGGAGCTGCCGTGCGAGGGGGAAGTGAACAGTGAGAACCTGCTGAGGCAGGCCATGAGGAATTCAGGAATTGTCATCGAGAGAGTGGCTGTGGAGGAGGTGCAGAAGCCAGAGGAACCTGTGGCAGCTGCTCCAGAAGAGCTGGAAAACAAAGGGGTGGAAGTAGAAGAGGAGCCGTGTGGGGAGCAGTGTGTTAAACTGGAACAAGCACAGTCTGTATGTTTGTATTCCATCAGCAGATTAATTTTTTAGCCTTCCTTGTCTGTGTTTGGGTGTGGGCAGCTCTGTTGTCCTCACGTGTCTCTGCCGTGCCTGTGGCTTTGTGTCAGGTACTGGAGTTACATTGTGCAGGTGTGATTTAAGGGAAATGTTACTTCACACACGTGCTGTCTCTGTCCACAACAGAGATCTCTTTCCTGTCAGAGCTGGAGTGTTTCTTTGGGAATTTGGGTAGCAATCCTAACTGGACTCACCAGTACAAACCAAGCAGTTTTCCCATTTTCTCTGCAGCAGACACCTGCAGAAAGAACCAACGGGTACCAACGCTACGTTTGCTCTCACTGTAACGAAGCCTTCAGTGAAGCTGCTGCCCTGGAAACTCACAGCAAGAGCCACACAGGTAAAATGCTGCTGGGGCTGCTGTGTGACACGAGCTGGGGCTCAGTGACCTCAGCCATGGACAGCTCCTCTGATCAGGAGACACTGCAGGAGCTGGGCCTGCTCAGTCTGGAGAAGGGAAGGCTGAGAGGGGATCCCATCAGTCCATACAAATCCCTCCCAGGGCTGTCAGGGGATGGTGCCAGGCTCTGCTCAGTGACAGATGAGGAGCAGTGGCCATGAACTAAAACACAACAAGTTCCACCTCAACGTGAGGAAGAACCTCTTTCCATGGAGGGTGGCAGAGCCCTGGAACAGCTGCCCAGGGAGGGTGTGGAGTCTCCCTCAGGAGACATCCCAAACCCACCTGGACACGTTCCTGTGTCACTGCTCCAGGTCACCCTGCCTGGGCAGGGGCCTGGGCTGGATGATCACCAGGGGTCCCTTCCAACCCCAGCTATTTTGGGCTTCTGTGAAAGCCCACACGTGTGGTTGACAATACAATTCCTCTCCTTCTCCAAGTTATATTTTTTTAAAGAATTCAGTTACACCTCTACCTGCTCCTTGTCCTGTGGGTCGCCCTGGATCAACCACTCATTTTCCTCTCTGTCCCTCTAAGAGTACAAGCCTTTCAAGTGCGAGGAGTGTGGCAAGGAGTTCACCAAGGGCTACCTGCTGAAGAAGCACCAGGAGGTGCACGTGAACGAGCGGCGGTTCCGCTGCGGGGAGTGCGGGAAGCTCTACAAGACCATTGCCCACGTCAAGGGGCACCGGCGCGTGCACTCGGACGAGCGGCCCTACGCCTGCCCCAAGTGCGGCAAGCGCTACAAGACCAAGGTGGGCCCCCTCACAAACCTCCCCCTGGCCAGCCTTTGGCAGAGGGTAGGAGGTTTTGCTCCTCAAAGAGCAGGTGCCAGCTCGCCTGCCTCTTATAGGATGCCCAGAGAACTGTGGCTGCCCCATCCCTGGAAGTGTCCAAGGCCAGGTTGGATGGGGCTTGGAGCAGCCTGGGATGGTGGAAGGTGTCCCTGCCCGTGGTAGGGAGGTGGAACAAGATGTTCCTTAAGGTTCTTTCCAACCTAAACCATTCAGTGATTCTGTGATCTGAAGTTCCAGAATGATGCTTTGGTTTAGTGGGCAGAAGAATGACAGTCTTTGGAAAACCATCACATTTCTGGAGAAATTGTTTCTTCATGTGTGGAACAAATCTGTAATAACAGTGTCCTGGTTCTGGCCAGGATGAGGTTAATTTTTGCAATAGCCAGGAGGGAGCTTGTCCAGAGCATGGTGGTGTGGGGGAAAGGGGTTCCTTCTGTCTATTGTCAGGGCAGGTGAATTACTCATCTCTTTCATATACCCTCTGTCATCGGTATTGTTTGTTTTCTTATCTTAATTCTGTTTCTGGCAAATTGTTCTCATCTCAGTCTGTGATCTTCACCTTTTATGCTTCCAATTCTCCTCTCCAGCCCACTGCAAGGGGAGGGAGAGGGGGAGAGAGCGGGTGGCTCATGGTTTGGAGAACCTTGGCGAGAGCACTGACTTGGAGAGAGTCCCATTCCCAAACCACCACCCAAGAAACTCAAATCCTTGTATCCCATAAAAGACGTTGACTTCCACCCTGGGAGCTAAACCCCAGTGAGTTTTGTGTCCTTTCTGAGCCCTTGCCTCGCCTCCCTGTGTGTGCAGAACGCGCAGCAGGTGCATTTCCGTACCCACCTGGAGGACAAGCCCTACGTGTGCCAGTTCTGCAGCCGGGGGTTCCGGGAGAAGGGCTCCCTGGTGCGCCACATCCGCCACCACACCGGAGAGAAGCCCTTCAAGTGCTACAAGTGCGGGCGCGGCTTCGCCGAGCACGGCACCCTCAACAGGCACCTCAAAACCAAAGGTGAGCAGGGCTGCCCTGGGGGGAGGCTGCTCTGGGTTTGGGCTTGGGCTTGGGCAGGCTGACCCAAGGATCCAGTGAATGGATCCAATGGAATGGATCCAGGAATGGATCCAATGACCCGTGTGGAAGTGGGGATGTTTTGGGAGGGAAATGTCTGAGTGAAGTTCTCACCAATAATCTGGTTTGGTGGCGTTGGTTGCAGTGGACTTGCTGCTCCTTTAGCTCCTAAGCAGGGATTTCCAGATGTCTTCAGGTAGTGCTGATGGTGTTACTCCAGGGTATAATACAAGTTTATGGAGGAAAAAGTGATGTTTTGTAGGAGATACTGAGATGTATCAGCAGAAAAGATCGATGACTTAAAATGCACCCAAATTCTTCCTGTATGTTCTTCACACATAGCTTTGGAAACCTTGAGTGGTTTTACCACCTGAATTTACCCATTTGGTGTTTGGGATTGCACTGGAGAGCTGCTCTGCTCCAGGCTCAGTTGCCTGGTGTCACATGGGCTCTTTTGGGCTGTTCTTGGCCTGTCCTGGTGGGCCAAGAGCCCCTCAAGTGACACTTGGTCACTTGTCCATGGCATCCCCTTGCTTGTGATGCATAACATCTTCCAACTACTATTGGAGATGGCCACAAAAAATGATCTTTCTCTGGAATTCCATGCAGGTGGCTGCCTCCTTGCCATGAAAGAGGTGGAAGAAGTGGTGGTGTCAGAGGAGAGTCAGTCTGCTGACAACTTGGCAGCCACGGTCCTGTCGGAAGATCCGCACACGGTCCTGGTGGAGTTCTCCTCGGTGGTGGCAGACACCCAGGAATACATCATCGAGGTGAGAGGGGGCAGCCAGCCTGCTCACTGGGATTTCAGCACAGCATTGGGTCAGGAAAAGCTGCAGTGGTTCATGTTCCTGCTCCAGGCTTTTGGGAGAAGGTAAAACAGGCTCTGCCCTGCCTGCATGGCCCCAGGAGTCAGTGGGATCAGCCTTGTTTGGAAGGAAAGCACTTGGGGCTTCCCCACATTCCCAAAGTGCTGCATGTGCCAGGAAAAGGAGAAGGGGAGACTGACAGTGGCTCAGCAGGAGGCTGAGCCTGAGAACTTTTGACCACACCAGATTTTAAGTCCTCACAAGCTTGCTTCAGCTTTCCCTATTTTCTCCCATTTCTATTTATCTTACTTTGTCCCAGATAATCTCTGTTGTTTGTAACAGAGGCTGCCAAAAGCAATGAATTCTGTATTTCACTTTCTCCCCTCCATAACACAGAGCCAGTTCTCATCCAAGCAGGGTAACACAGCTCAATTATTGAGTGCTGCCATAGTTTTTCTCCAGTAGGAGAAAAATCTGCTGCTTGGCCAAACCCTGCTGAGGGAGGACATTCTCTTTCAGTTATTTGTGAACATTGTGCATTAATTTTAAGTAGTTCCTGATAATGGGACTGGGAGGGAATGTCAAGGAGTTGTCTTTGGAGTAGCTACTGCATGTGGGGGGAACAGAAAGACTTGTGTAAAAGATCTTGGTGAATGATATCTTTGTGATAAAAATTTTTTTCACAAGAACCTAGAAAGGGAAGGGTTTTATTTTTTCTTTCAGACCTCTACTGAAGACATGGAGACCACCGAAGCTGCTGAAATAATAGAGGGAACAAGACATGAGGTAAAGCAGTCCTGCAGTGACACGAGGGGTGACACGATGCAGAGCTGCTCCTGTCACTGCCCCGTGGCCGTCAGGCCCCTCCGCAGTGACAACGGCTGTAAACGCACCCACCATCAGCGCAGCCCCCTGTCCCCTCGCAGGTCGACAGCCACATCATGAAGGTGGTGCAGCAGATCGTCAACCAGGCCAACTCTGGCCACCAGATCATCGTGCAGAACGTCACCGTGGCCGAGGGCGCGGCGGCCGCCGACGCCGCCGACACCATCACCATCGCCACGCCCGAGAGCCTCACCGAGCAGGTGGCCATGACCTTGGCCTCGGCCATCGGCGACGGCGCCGTGCTGGCCACCGACGGCGGCCTGGCCGCCCAGGAGGCCACCGTCACCATGGTGGCGTCCGAGGACATCGAGATCATGGAGCACGCGGGGGAGTTTGTGATCGCCGCCTCGCAGGAGGGCGAGGTGGAGGTGCAGACTGTGATCGTGTGAGGCTGGGGCTGCAGAACTGCCTGGCTGCTCCACAACGGGGCTGGAGCAGCCTCACCTGGGCACTGGGGTGGTCGGAGAGCAACGGGGAATGTTCTGGAGGGAAGCGGCTTCACGGGATAGGCACAGGCCCAAAAGGGGATAGGACAGGCCTAAAACAGGATAGTGCAGGCCTAAAATGGGATAGGACAAGCCTAAAACGGGATAGTGGAGGCTTAAAATGGGATAGGACAAGCCTAAAACAGGACAGGACAGGCCCAAGGTGTTCTCAGTCTAAAACCAATAAATACCAGGAGTTAAACCCTTGGCCTGGTCATGCTGAGACTGACAGGTCACAAGTGGCACTCAGTATTCTGTACAGCAGCCTCGAATTAAGGAAGATCCTTTGGGAATCAGCCCCCTCTGCCCACAGGACAGCAGTGGTCTGGTTTTTAAAAGGATTCAGAAAGTGTAGCAAATACGTGGGGGGTCTCACAAGGGATTATTTAAATATATGCATTTAAAACAAGTTGAGAAAACCAAACCTAAGGAGTTGTGGTGTGTGTTGAGCACCACTGAAACACTCTCATGCCTTTAACCTCACTCCTTCAGGCCTCCCAAGGCATGGTACTGCAGTATTTCTCTTTTCTTTGATATCCTGGACAAGTAGCCTTATGTACTGGTCTATGAATGCATCATTGTACCCTGCAATGCCAGCCAGGCTGCTCTGAGAGCCAGCCTGGGGGCTGGAAAGCCATATTGTATAGGAATTTGGTTTTTTTAAACCATATATGGATTTTTAATTGCATATTGTACAGATTCGGCATGTAAATAAATACATTTTTAAAAATAAAATTATTTAAAGTTCTTACTACATTTTTTCCCAATTTCTCTTTTTACTACACTCAACCAGAAGAATTTCTGGAAGGAGAGGAGAACAGGGACACTTGAATTTCCTTCCTGAAGTTAATGCTCCAGTAGGAGGTGGTTTCTGCAGGTAAGATCCTGCCAGAAATCATTTTTTCAGCTAAATACACACAATCTGTTGTAGTCATTGTTAACATACATAGGTTAATTGTTTCCCAAAGAAGGATACTCACAAAATGATGCTGCTTCCTCAGAATTCACAGGAGCTCTGTTAGCCCTTCCCAGAGAGAAAGATTTACTTTGGGAAGATGAACCAAATCCCTGGAATCAGGAGCCAGGGCTGAGCTGGCCCTGAGTCTCACTGAGTGAGGGAGCTCAGATGATGCTCTGCTGAGGCACCAAAATGGGAATTCTGCAGAAATCTTGGTCCAAAATCTATCTGGGGCAGCCAGGCCCACTGCTGAACTCAAGTCTTAGTAAACATTTAAAAATGCCCAGAAAAACAATAATATCTTCATCTTTTCTTCTTCCTTTCCAGTACTGTAGGAGGGTTAAAGATTTCCTTTAAATTCCTCCAGATCCCTTTAGAATAAATGTTTTTGTAGACCAGGGGTCTGTCCTGAGGCTGTGAGGGGAGATGGGAACCCCCAAATCTTCGTGCTTTGCACCATTCATTGGTGGTTTGGTTGGTGAGGGCCAAATACAGACTGAAGGAGCAATATCCCCCCAGGATGAGGGTGAGCAGGATGACAAACCCCAGCATGAACACAATCCTGGGGAAAGTCAAGAAAAGGTGCTGCAGAGAAAGAGAAAAGCAAGTTAAAAAAATGGGAGGGTTGAATCCCATGAGCACTGCACAGCCCCAGCTGGAATGCACATCCAAGTGCACGTGGAGCTGGAGCTGCATTCCAGGCTGGTGTGTCCTGCTTTAACATCTCCACAAAGCTACCCCAGGGACTCTCAGCTGTTTCCCAAACTCTACTACATCAGCTGGTCATTGGAATGTAAATTCCTTCTCTATGAACCAGAGTGACAGATCCTGGAGATAGGAATCTGTAGGATGGGAAGTGCTGTGAGGAAAAAATCCCCCATTTTTAAAGTAGTCTGAAGTGGCAGTTTTCATTATCTAGATCTAAATCTAAATCTAAATCTCTAAAACAGCTAAAACCCTGCAGTCTGTCCCAAAACCCTGCAGTCTGTCCAAAAACCCTGCAGTCTGCCCAAAAAACCCTGCAGTCTGCCCAAAAACCCTGCAGTCTGTCCAAAAAACTTGCAGTTTGTCCCAAAACCCTGCAGTCTGTCCCAAAACCCTGCAGTCTGTCCCAAAAGCCTTCCAATCTCCCCAAAAACCTTGTAGTCTTGTCCCAAAATCCTGCAATCTGTCCCAAAAACTTGCAGTCTATCCCAAACCCTGCAGTCTGTCCCAAAAGCCCTGCAATCTCTCCAAAAACCTTGCAGTCTTCTCCCAAAAAATTACAGTCTGTCCCAAAGCCCTGCAGTCTGTCCCAAACCCTGCA
>VZTZ01036874.1:7001-32281 GCA_013400955.1 Drymodes brunneopygia | reverse complement strand
TGAATCCCGGAGCTGCCGCGTTCTCGCAGTCCCGGGCAGCTCGGTACCGTGCGAGCCCCGTGAGGGCGATGCGCTGCTTCCTTCTCCCCAGAGCGCCGCCACCGCCTGCCTTTGCCCTCCTGTGTCATTCCTTAGGAATCGCCAGCAATTCCTTCCCGTTTCGTGGCCTTCGGCGAAGTCTCCAGAGCAAAAATCCTTGTGCTTCCCCAGTGCTCTGAGCACGGTGTTCCCCCTGTAAGGCGGATCCTCCCCGTCCCACGCTGTCCCGGGTGAGGGGGGCTCGCTGCCGCACCTGGCGGCTCTCACCTGGGGCCGGGATGGGGTGGGATGGGATGGGATGGGGTGGGATCCCGCAGGATGCAGCGCTGTGCCCGTTCCTTCCGCGGTGCCTGACAACTGAAACCGCCCGGCGCTGCCGCCGAGGGCCGATTGGGTTACGGTGCCCGCCTGGAATTTGCCAGAGAAACTCGTCCGGCCGCGGCCGCCGCCGCAGGGATCCCAGGGCTCCCAAGCTGCTGGGATGGTTCTCCCAGCTCCGGGTCCCGCTGTGCCGCTGGCTGGAGCTCGGACAGCACAGGTAAGCGTCCCAGGGATGCTCCAGGGGCTTTGGCCAAAGGAGGAGACGAATCGTCTTGATGGGAGGCAGGAGAGGAGGTTGAGTTTCAGGAAATGTCTCTTTTTTCCCTTGGTAAGTCCAGTGCACCCACCTGGGCCCCCAGTGCACGAAACAGGACACAAGAGGGAGAAATGCAGCCAAAATATTCCTGGGGCACAGCTGTCCTGTACTGCAGCCCGAGGCACTTGGCCCCTGATGGAGGATGGAGGGGAAAAGCCATTTCCCCCATCCTCCTGAGACAGCAGAATTTCTGCAGGTACAGGAATAGCTTGGCTTGGGTCACTGGATGTCAGCAGGTCTGGCAGCACAGAAAGAGCTGGGGGTGGGCAGGAGGTGGTTTATTTGTGGGGGAACAGGCAGGGTCTGTGTGCCGCAGTCCCTGGGCACAGCCAGGATAGGAGATGCAGGGAGTGCCACCACCCTGAGACTGGCACCAGCCTTGCTGAGGAGCTCGGCCACTCTCGGTGCCCTTTCAGGCTGTGCTCAGGGACAACCAGCCAGCAAATACCTGGACAGAGGCTGAGACTCAGAGGGCTGAAGCTCATTCAGTCCAAGCACTGTGAAAATCAGTTTAAAAATCTCATCTGGTCAAAGTCTGGCAGAAGGTCTTCATGGAAACCATCTCCATTCACTTGGGATCCCAGAACTCGGTTCTTGCAAGGATTAAAATTCATTGTCACTGTTTAAAGTGCTCAAGACACTTAAAAATGGAGGGAAAAGAAGCAGTTACCTCACTGACTGAACAACAAAAGGGAATTAATTGCAGTTTTGACTTTTGGGCAGGGAATAGTGACAGAGATGCACAAGGTTTGTAGGAGTTGTGTGTGTCAGTGTCAGCACGGGAGGACAGATGCCCCAAAGCCCAGGCATTGCTGCTCAGAAGGAGATTTGTGCAGGAGAACCAGGCAGAAAGGAGCTGGAGAGGACAGGAGGAGCAGGAGGAAGAGGAAGAAGTGGATTTCAATCCCCTGAAGAAGTGACACGTGTAACCACGGAGGTCCCGAGCGGGAGGAAGACCCTCGAGCACGTCGTGCTCACCGTCAGGCTGTGCAGAGCAGGTCCCCACAGCTCTCCTTGCCCAGGCTGTGCCCAGCCCCGTGCCAGCTGTCCCGGGTGTCCCGGGGAGGTTTTCCCAGCCCGTCCATCGCTGCCGGCAGCACGGCCCGTGCCGGAGCCGAGGCGAGGCCGGGTCACTGCGTGGTCCATAGGGAGCTGCAGACGCCCCTCCCGCTGGTGCCACAGCAGGACGGTAATTCCCTAAAACCTCTTAGCGTGCTAAGCCCTGGGATCCCTCAGTGCCGAGGAAGCCGAGGAGAAAATCAGAAATAGCAGCTTAAGGGACAGTCGGTGCCAGCTCGGGGGGCTCTGTGGCCAAACCCTCGGCTGCTCCCCCCTGCGAGGACTCCCCGCTGTCCCGCATGGAGCAGCCTGGCTGGGGACAGCTCTCCTGGTGAGCCCCGGAGCCCTGGACCCCCAAATCCCTGCAGCAAACCCCGTATTGGTCGCACTCCCAAAATCTCAGTGTCGCACTTGCCTTTGTCCCGGCACGCCCAGGTCCCCCCGGCTCTGTCCCCGCTGCTCCGCACGGCGCTGTCGCTTCAGATTTGCCCTGTGGGTGAAGGATTTCCCTGCACGGGCACTAATCTGTTTTCCCTCCTTGCAGCTCCTAATTCCCCCCAGATCTGCAGGCTCAGGTCAGCACCAGGCTCAGGCAGGACGAGCACGGCAATTAGTCTGTCCGCGCTCCTCTGTGCCTTGGAAATAAAGTTAATTAGGGAACGAAAAGGCCAGAAAGACCTCAGTGCGTGTCCGGCGCTGAGCTGGAGCAGCTGGAAGGGCGCAGGGCTCCCGTGAGAAGGCCGGGAAGGGGCAGCCACCCCCTGCCCGCTCCGTCCCGGTGCCACGGCAGCCGTTTCACCCAGCCCGGACCGGCCCCAGCCCCGTGGGCCGCAGCGAGGACGGGGGAGCCGGGAAGATGCTCCCAGGAGCCCTGCGGGTCCATGGGAAGCGCTCCCGGGGGTGATGGAGGAGAGCAAAGAAAGCTTCGAGCCCTTGGTGGGACAAACCTGCCGCCGGTGAGAGCCCCCGGCTCGCCTGGATGGCCGCGGACTTCTGTAAGTGCTCGAGCCGAGGGGCGGAGAGGTGGAAGGGGTGCAGCTCCCCGCTGATCGGCCGGGCTTTTCCCTGGAGCTCAGCCCAGGGCAGCAGCGCTGGGACCATCCCAGCGCTTCCCGAGCTCCTGCTGAAGCTGTCGGAACTTGTGCTCAGCAGCCCCGGGGATGGGGTTTGGTCGCACACGGGTTTTATCCCGCTGTTGCCAGGCTTGCCCTGTGCTTCACCCTCAGTTCTTCCCCTCTGAGTCTCATAGTCTCTGTGAGATAATTTTCCCAGGTAAAACTGTCTGAGTTTCATTTCTGTAAGTGCTTAATGTGCGTTCAGTGGCACAGATGGAATAAACACGGGGGTAAAAGGCATCTTCACAGAGAGCCGAGATCAAATGCAGAGGAAAACTGAATGTGAGTTATTTTAGTGAGTGTCAGGGGATAGTGCAGGCGCTCACACATCACAGAACCACGGAATGGGAGGGCTGGAAGGGATCACAGCGGGGTCATCCGGACAGCACAGCTTGGGAAGGGCATCCGAGTGCACTGGGCACATCAGCTGGTCGGGTTAACCTGGGGCAAAGACGGCTCCTGCAGATGTTCAGGGCTGATGTGCCCGATGTCTCCTTGAGCATCCATGGAGCCGCTCCAAACCCTTCACGTGAGCCACAAACAAGCCCTGCTGAAAACCATCATCCTGCTATTTTGGGATGCCGCCATCAGGACATTCCACACACGGGACTGAGAGGGCACAAAGAAATGGTCCTGGGAGAGCTGAGAGGATCTGGCGAATTCTGATGAATTTACAGTAATTTTGTGGTTGAGAATAGCTAAAATATTGGGGGTTGAGAAGAGCTGGTTAAAATCAAGCTAGTTTAAGTCCTTAGATCATCTATTAATTAATGTAACGTATCAGAGAAATGAAGCAATCATTTTGATGGACAGATAAATACAAGAAGATGCCTAAATGACTTCCTGGGGAGAAGGGGCAGGTGGGTGGCACAGACAGGTGACACCAAGGCTGTGCCAGGTCACAGTTGGGTGCCACACGTAGCCCCAACCTTCCCAGCCACTGTGGCCTCCTCAATGGCACTGCCAGCAGCCAAACAAAATAAAAGCCTTTATTTTAAGGAAATCTAGATTAAATACACGCTCTTGGGGCATTTGGGCTCTTGGCCCTTCTCCCCAGGGTGAGGGGGACACAGCACACCCTGTAACCCCCCACCCGAAGGGCTCTACACGGCACCTACAGGAACGACCCCCAAGGATGGAAAAGCCACCACAACTCCTTTCTTTCGCTCCTTCTTTTCCAGTCGCAGCCATGCCGGCAACCAACCAGGGCTGGCCCGAGTCCTTCGGGTTCCGGATAAGCGGCTCGGGGCCGTGCTACATCCTGTGGGTGCAGGAGGGCAGCAGCGCGGCGCTGGCGGGGCTGCGCCCCGGGGACGAAGTGCTGGAGATCGAGGGACAGCCCGTGTCCTCCCTGGGCTGCGAGGCGCTGCTGGGGCTGGCCCGGCGCTGCGGCAACGTCCCCCCGAGCATCGGCGTGGTGTCCCGGCTGCAGCACGCCAGCATCCCGCCCGGCCCGCGGGGATGCTTCGGCTTCGAGCTGGCCAGCGAGAGCCCCCCGCGAGTGGCCAGCGTGAGCCCCGAGTCGCCGGCCGCGGCCTGCGGGCTGGAGCCCGGGGATTACGTGCTGGAGGTGGATGGGACGCCGGTGGTGCTGCCGGAGGCGGCGGCCGCGCTGGTGGGGTCGTGCCGCGGGCGGTCCCTGCGCCTGGCGCTGCTGCGGCCACAGAGCGGGGACAGAGCCCGGGACCCCGGGCCCAGCGCCGGCACCGCTCACCGGGACAGGAGGCAGAAGGCGCAGGAATTCAGCAGGAAGGTGAGGCCGGGGTGCGGGATGAGGGGCAGGGGCGCTGGGCACCCTCTGCCCGAGCGGGTTGGAGATTCCAGCTCCAGGCTTGGATGGGGGATGCTCCTGGCTTGGTCACGGGGCTGGGGTGCGGATTTGGGGCATGAGCGCCCAATGGAAAGGTCTGGTAATGACCTGCGAGATCAGATGGGTGCTGCAAAGGGCTTGGAGATTCCCTGGGGATGACCCCAAGTTCTCATTCCCTTGCACTGCAAGAGCGTGGAGAAACCCCCAGGGCAGATCCTGCTCTGCTGCCTGCCTGGGTGTCCCTTCAAAGCCTGAGCCTGCCACCTCGCAGAGATTTTAGTTCTTATTTTGTTGCAAAAGGGAAAACATCGATGTGATTACATCTTCATTGTGCTCCTGAAAGCTTCCTAGTGGGTATTTTACCAAACACTTCGCCTTGTGCTAATTATAAATTTGATCACAGTTGGTTTTTTTTCAATCTTTCTAATTTCCATTTCAAAGTAGCCTTTTAAAATGCTGTTATGAAAATAACCAGGCTGGTAGGGCTTTTTTTTTTGATCCCGAGGTAATAAAGGAACAAGACATCCATAAAGAGATTTGTGGGTATCAGGCGAATCCCCTCAGTCAGCTTCTCCATTAAAGATGCACAAATACACGCCGAGGTTTGGATTCATGGGCGTGGGAAACAGATACCTGCTGATTGCAGGAGATTAACGAGGAGGGGCGGTTGTTCCGTGCCGCCTCCAGCTCCGAAGTCACATCGAGCCAAGCGAAATATTCCTGGATGATCACAGGAGAGCAAGTTTGATGTGGTGCTGTGAGCACTCCCGTCAGCACCTCTGTCCCCTCCCTTCGCAGCCCAACAAAGCCACCCGGGACAGCCCCGAGCAGCCTGGGCAGGAGCAGGAACGCAGAGCACAGGGTGCTGCTGCCTCCTGGAGCTCAGCTCAGCTGGCAGATGCCTCTCCAGAGGGAATTCACAGCGCAGATGTTTGAAGTGGCTTCAGTTTCTGTGTGATGTAGAAAATACTAAATCCAGCGGGGTGTTTTACCCTCTCCTTTACCTGGGATCCCAGCTCTGGTCGGTGCTGCTGGTTCTGTGAGCACCTGGGTGCTGCTGCCCGCCCACTGCGAGGCTGGAAGGTCGGAGGGTGCTGCGGGTTTGTATTTCACACCTGCACTGCCCACGGGTCACCTTTTCCCAGCCTCGCTCGTTTGGTGGAGCCCCAGCTTGTGTCACCTGCCTGGCGGGCAGCGGTGTCCATGTCAGTGGCACTGGGGCAGGGCTGGAGCTGGGCTGTGCCAGTGTCCTGGGGGCATCACCGGGAGCCAAGGGAGCTGCTCACAGTCCCAGTTCCAGGGCAATGTCTCCTCTTGTCCCCTGGGTGCTCGGGGACACGCTGGGGGCTCCATGAGGGCTGGCAGCACCCCCGTGGTGGTGGAGTCCCCATCCCTGGAGGTGCCCAAGGAGTGACTGGACCTGCTCTGGGCTGGGTGAGAAGGTGGGGATTGGGCACAGCTTGGGCTCGTGGATCAGGGAGATCTCTTCCAACCGAAATGATTCTGTGATTCTGCAATTCCCACCCACCAAGCCCTGCCATCCCAGCCCTGGCAAAAAAATTTCCAGCAGCCCCGTGGGATCCATCCCAGCAGGAACACCACAGGCTGTGCTGGACCTGGGGACCGAGCTCACGAGCCAGCCCAGGGGACACTGCTGCCGTGGCTGCCCCAGATTTGGTAACCTTGAAGTGCTGCTGCTGCCGGGAGCCCCCGCAGTGCCTGTGCAGAGCCCGGGGGCACGGGGGGGCTCTGCCGGGGTCCTGGTGCTGGTGTCGGGCTCCCTGGGGAGCTGCCAAGTGGGACAGCACCTGGAAGAAATGGCTCTTCCCTGGAAGAAATGGCTCTTCCCTGGAAGAAATGGCTCTTCCCATTCCCCAGGCAGGCGATGCCCGCAGGCCCCCTGGCAGTGCCACCACAGGGTGCACACAGAGCCCTGCACTCCCCCTCAGTGCCCCGGGGAAGGGTGAGGGGCTCCTCTCCCCTCCCTGCAGTTAAACCCACTGGCAGCACACAAACATCACCTTTCAGGAAAGCCCAACGCGCACAGGTACAGAGAGGTGGTCACAGGGAGCTCCTGCACCCCACAGGAGAGTTCCAGGTGAGGAACCTGCACAAGGACAAGGGGTAACCCCCCCATTTTGAGAGGAGGTGAATAAGAAGGGTCCCATGCAGGGAATTGACTCGATGGTAATTAGCTAATTATTCTGTCTGCCCCTGGTGGAGGGGATGGGACAGTGACTGGCAGCTGTCAGTGCTGTTTCCAGGGCTGGTGCTCACTTTCATGTTCTGTCTCCCCATTCCCTGCAGCTTCCCAAGGCTAAAGGCAGGACAGAGCTGCCGGGGGGGATCAGGGAGTGATGCACGAAGCTTAAATAGCTCCAAAAGCCCTTTGCAGCATCCTCTGCCAGGCAGACTCAGACTGGTCCCATCCCAGCTGTGCCAGAGCCACTCCTGCAGGGCCCCAGCAGAGTTTGGGAGTTTGGGATCACACCTCCGGTGGAATTCTGGTGGGATGTTTGGAACAGCAGCTCCAGGGCCGTGTGTGAGAGCAGAGCAGAGCAGAGCAGTGCTGTGTGACGGGCTGCTGTCTGCAGTGTCCCTCTGCTCCCTGCACGGTTCCCTCCTCCTGGGCTGAGCAGGGAGTGGGGCACATTCTCTGCATGGCAGTGCCCCTGCCCGTGGCTCCCTGCTCTCCTGCTCAGTGCCCCTTCCCTCTCCTGCCCCTCTGCCCCTCTGCAGGTGGATGCCATCCTGGGGGACCAGCCCGAGCTGAAGGAGAAGGTGTTCACCGTGCTGAAGCAGTACGCGGCCGAGAGGAGGGTGGAGTGCCTGGCCCACGCCCTGAGCATGGTGCTCAGCCACGAGTCCCACCAGCACCTCATCGACAGCATCAGGTACGAGGGGCCACCTCCACCCTGCCCTGGTGCCACCAAACCCTGGTGCCACCAAACCCTGGTGCCATCAAAATCTGGTACCAACAAAATCTGGTGCCATCAAAATCTGGTACCAACAAAATCTGGTGCCACCAAACCCTGGTGCTATCAAAATCTGGTACCAACAAACCCTGCTGCCACCAAAACCTGCTGCTATGAAAATCTGGTACCAACAAAGCCTGGTGCCATCAAACCCTGGTACCACCAAACCCTGGTACCACCAAACCCTGGTGCCATCAAAGCCTGATGCCATCAAAATCTGGTGCCACCAAACCCTGGTGCCACCAAACCCTGGTGCTATCAAAATCTGGTGCCACCAAACGCTGGTGCCATCAAAGCCTGGTGCCATCAAACCCTGGTGCGACCAAACCTGCCACCAAACCCTGGTGCCACCAAACCCTGGTGCCATCTAAATCTGGTGCCACCAAACCCTGGTGCCACCAAACCCTGGTGCCATCAAAATCTGGTGCCATCAAAATCTGGTACCATCAAACCCTGGTGCCATCAAACCCTGGTGCCACCAAACCCTGGCTCCCTGTGCCTGCTGCTGCTGGGGGAGCAGGGCTGAGCAGTGCGGGCTGGGAGGATCCTGCAGGGAAGGGCTCGGGAGGATCCTGCAGGGAAGGGCTTGGGAGGATCCTGCAGGGAAGATGCCAACCAGCTTTCCAAGGGACAGCTGAGCCAAGCTTGGTGACATCTCAGCCCAACCCCCCTGTGCCCTCCTGCCCAGGGAGGGAGGGGGACCTGCCCCCCACGGCCTCTGCAGCTCCCATTCCTGGCATGATTTGGAAGGGAGATGGGATTAGCTGCAGAGCCACTGGAGATTCTCCAAAAGCCTGGCCAGAAAATAATCTGAGTTCCGCAGGGTGAGAGCTGGCGGCAGGCGAGGGCTTGGCCAGGGCTGCCAGCAGCTCTGGCAGGGGGGGCTGGGGGGTCTCTGCTGGGTCCATGGGCTGCCCAGGATGCCAGGGAGTGGTCACACATCCCGGGATGCCCTGGCAATGCTCCCCTGGGGCTCGGGGCACCTCTGGAGCCCCCCGTGCCGCCGGCACAGTCGAGCTGTCGCTCTCGGGCAGCGTGGCCGGAGCTGTGGCCGGAGCTGGTGCTGGCACAGGGACACGTGGTGGGATTACAGCCAGGCTGAGACGATGGCCATTAGGGAATCAGGTCTCCATCTGGCCTCGCTCCGGGCCCAGCTTTCCAATTCCAGCTTTAATCAGAGGAATTGCAAGATATTACAGTTTCCATAACAACGTCCCCGTGTGGGGTCTCGGCTGCGACCCGGCGATGGGGAGGGTGGGGGGAGTGCGGTGTCCCCCTGCTGTGCTGTGGCTGCCTGTGGGTCCCCCAGAGCCCCCCACACCCGGGGACAGCAGGCACAGACCCCAGCAGGGCCAGGGTGCAGAGGGGACCGTCAGCTCCCCACAGTCACCTTGCCCAGGTGCTCAAGTCCAGCCTGTCCTGTCCAACTGAGCATCCTGGAGGGACCCGACCTGCCGACAGCTGGGATTGGGGGCAGGGATGGATGGCACCGAGCCAGGCCTGATCCATCACCCCAAAATAAATCAAAAAAATAAACCCCCTACCACTCACAATTCAGGAAAATTCTTTTCCCCAGCAAGATCCATGAAAATACCTCAGATGCCTCGGATATCCCCTTTGTCATCATCCCTGGGGAATTATACGGGATTACTTCCCCCCCCCCCTACAGAGGGGATTTGAATAAGTGTCCAAATCTTCTTCCGGACCCAAACCCCTCTGTGGGGGGCACAGCAGGATCCCCCCAGGATGTCCCCATGCCAGCAATCCCTGTGTCAGTGAGGAGAGCGTGGCTGGACCCGCTGCTGCCATCCAGAGCTTGCCCCGTGGCCAGCCTGTGATGCCACCACGTTTTGGATCCCCAAAACCAGAGCCAAACCCCCTGATTGCCCACTGCCCCCGTGTGAAAGGTTAACGCCAGGGCTGGGGCAAGGGGCGCCGTGGGATCTGCCAGCTAATCTGGGTTTAATGGAAATGAAATATTTAGCTCAGGGAAAAGATTTAACCATCTAATCTTAATGAAATGAAGTCAAGGAAATAAATAAAAAAGGTGCCTCGGAGAGCAGGTTTCCCAGCTGTGGGTGCTAGGGGCAGAGCCGTGCCTGATCCCAGCTGCTCATCCCGGGGTCTCTCCAGCGGCTTTGCTGCCAAGCCAGAGCTGTCCCTGCTTTTACTCTCACTGAGGGTGGTGAGCAGCTCCCGGGAGCTCTGGATTTGGGTGCTGTGAATTCCTTGGGTGATTCCAGCCGGTTCAGTCTGTCGCTGACTGAGGAGGGGTTTGGGATCTGTGCCCTGAGGCAGCCCCGGGGGTTGGGAAGGGCAGTGGGGGGTTCATGCAGGGGATGTCCCGGTTCTGGCACTGGCTCCAGGGTTGGGGTGCAGTGTCAGGGTGCTGGTGTGGTCACCGTGCTGTCCTGGGGCACGGGACAGCCACCCCAGGCAGGGATGTGAGTGTAATTTGGGCAGAAGAGCCCGTCAGACCTGACCTGAGTGTCCTGGGGCTTGTCCCGTGGGATCACCCCAGGGAGGACTTGGGACCTCGGGAGAACCCATCGGGCATCCCTGCCAGGTTGTGCCCAGCTCTCCAGGGGCAGTTTCCACCCGAGATGGGGACGGTCCTGCACACCCTTGTGATCTCGTCCTTGTCCCTTGTCCTGTGGAGCCCTGGGAGGGCTGGGATGAGCCCCTTCCCTCCAGGATGGCAGTGCCATGGGCCAGGGACGGGGATTGGTGCCGGGGTGATGCCAAAAAGGGTCCCCGCCGCTGTTCCATGCCCCGGGCAGGCGGCTGAGCCCCGCCACGGGCACACGGTGGTGGCACTCTGTGTGTGCCCGTGTGTCCCCTGTCACGCAGGGCCAGGTGCCGCTACGTCCCCGTCTCCCACTGACCCTCGCGCTGGCCTGATTGGATCTTCCCTCTGCAGCAGCTGTATTTATTTTTGTGCTGTTGCTGCTGCCGCCTGTCCTCTGCTGTCCCCTCCCCTGCTGTCCCCTCCCTGGGCTCCCCCCGGGCTTTGCCGCGCTCCCTGCAAAGCGCTGCGGGCTCAGCGTAACCCCAGACCCCCGACTCAGCACACGGATCCACCCGGGGCTGCAGCCGCGTCTCCTCTGTCCTCCAGCCGGGTTTTCCCAGTATTGGATTTTTTTCCCCCCTTTTCTTTCTTTTTATCTCAAATAGATTTCATCCCATTTGCCCAGAATTGAGCTCCCGCAGATTTTAATTTGCTGACATTTTTTTTTTTTTCATCTGCTTGGTTGTGGATAGCGGGGATAATGCACGTGCTGTGCCGGGTCCTCCCCGCTCCCATCCCCTGCCCATATGGCTGATGTGTGCGGGCGAAGTGCACAGTTGTAGTTGTGCCCAAGGATGCTGAGATCCGGCTGCCAGGGGGGAAGATGAGCTGTCTCGGGTGAGTAACGAACGCGCCTTTCCTGGGAGTGAGGGAAATGGGTTTAAATCAGGTTAATTCTGGAATGTGGCAGCCCCTGGCGCTGCGAAAACAAGGTGTGCTAGAAGTTAATTAACTCTTAGCATCCGTATTGCCTCGGAGCTGTTCCGCTCACGGACTCCGCCAGGAGGGGGAGGCTCTGATTTGGGTTATTCTGTCACCTGCGACATCGGAGCGCGGGTCTGGCCCGGGGCACCGCGGGGTTTGTCCCCTCCGCTCCCCGCGCCGGCCGCTGTGCCGGGGCTGGCTGTGCCCCGCTCGGGCTGCGGAGGGGATGGGTTATTTTGGGCCGCTCGGGGTCCCAGGGGGTCGCGTCCCTTGGTGCTGCTCTGATTTCTGAGCTGGTTTCAAACCAGGGCAGAGCTGCGGTTCCGGCTCCGCACCCGGAGCTCTGCAGTGCTGCCGCCAGCACCCCCGGTCCGTCCCGGGGCTCCGGGGGCAGGAGTCACCCTCGGAGCCCAGCGGGACACGGGGGATCCTCCCCGGCGCCACCCAGGGCTGTGGCACTGGCTCAGCTCCACGACCCGGGCTCTCTGTCCCTTTGCAGCGCGAGTTTTCCCGTGCCAGGGATGCGCCAGCCCCTGGCAGCACCGTTTGGGTTAAAAACATCTGTTTGCAGTAGAATTGGTGGGAAACTCAGATCCCCTCCTCCCCTCCGACCCGCAGTGCTCCGGTGGTCACACAGCCACTGTCCTGTTAACCTGGATGGGACGGGGGATGTGTGTGACATCCAGCCCTCACCCGGCTGCACCCTCAGGGGAAATCTCTGGCTCCGTTTGGATTGTGAGATATTGTTTTGGGTCTCCTGTAAGTCGTGTTGTGCTTCAGGGCTGCGGGTAGGACACTTTGGGGCAGTTTGTTCTTCACTGCTTTGGTTTCGCTGCGTTTGCTCCCGGGGAAAAGCCAAGGGTGGCCGTGCCGTGCCGGGCTGGGCTGGGCTGAGCTGAGCCCGCTCTCATCGCAGCCTCCTCTGATCCCTGACACAGCTGAAATCTCTGCCCATCGGGGGCTCCCTTATTGCGGGAGAAATTCCGCCGGGTCCGCGTTCATAACGCTCCCAACACGATCTATTTGCCTCAGCTTGTTTTTCACGGCAATAAAACTGCTTGGCGTGTTCCCGTATTAAACTGCTCCAGCCATCTGTGACCGGCCCTGGATCAGAAATTTCATTTCAGCCGTTAGGATTTATATATTGTGGATTGTGCTGCTTCCCTGCTTCTCAACCCCCTCCACGCACCCACCTCTCCAAGGCTGGGGGAACTTCCCAGCTCTTTCGGGCTGTGGATGGAGGATGAGAGACCCCCCGAGTCCCTGATGCTGACACGGACATTGTCCTCCTGCCCACGGCTCCGGCATTCCCACTGGAAAACCACCTGGATCACAGGATGGCAATGGAGGAAAAGCGGCTCTTGTTTGCTTCCATTAAAAAAAGAATCCCTAATCTGATGGCCCAGCATATGCTCAACTGCCCAAAAAAAAAAAAAAGGGAATTAGGGCAGCAGGGAACAAAACGTGTCGCCAATGAGACAATTGGGAGCGAGTTCCTTTTTTATTGGCGTAGTTCAAATAGGTCATGACCAAAATGCCTCGGTGCGAAATCTCCTGATAGGAGATTAAATTCCTTTGGCAAATCAAACTCCGGCTGGGATGCAGATGGGATCAGCCCGGCCCGCCTGCACCCTGCCGGAGTCACAACTTTGATTTTGGGAAGTGGTCACTTAGGATGAGTTTTCCAGTGTCTTAAGGCAAACGGGGAAAGCAGAGTGGAGCTGCAGGAAAAGCCATCCTGGGGGTTTCTTTGAAAGTCTCCGTGTCCCTGGAGCTGTGGGACTGCCCGTCCCTGCCAGGGCAAGGACAAAGCCACCAGCGCGTGGTGCACAGCGTGGTTTGGGGACAGGGACATCGCGTTTGGGACGGCTGAGGAAAACTTGAGGTGTTGATGGGGAAGGGGACCCCCAGCCGGGCACGGGCCGTGGATCTGCCCCGGGGAGAGTCTTTGATCAGTGGCTGCTGGAGCTGGAGCAGGGATGTGTCAGGGGAGGGTGACCCTCTCCGAAAGCTGTCGGGGTTTTGGGCTGTCCCCAGGGACGAGCCGGGGAAGGGCTGCGAGGGGCTCGGCCACTGCATCCCAGTCTGTCTGCGCTCCCGGGAGGAAAAGCACCTCCATTCCTGGTGGCTGATGACAATGTTCCCATCTACAGCCAGAGGAGATCGCGGAGCCTCCCAGAGCGGGGAGAACGGGACTGGGATCGCAGCCCCGTGCTGCTGCCGGGCTGGGGCCACTCCCGCTCCCGCACCAGGGGCCGGAGCATCCGCATCACCTCGGGGCTAGGGGAGCTGCGGGGCTGTGACTCCCCTCCCACACACACGGGTAGATGAGGTTCGAGAATTCGGGGTTCATTAGCAGAATTCCCCTTCTGGAGGTAAAGTCTGCAAGAGTTTTCTCTCGCAAGATTTTAGCATTTAGCCGGACCGGCTGAGCCTTTCGGAACCGGTAGCTGTTTCACAG
Organism: Drymodes brunneopygia; assembly: GCA_013400955.1. Lineage (NCBI taxonomy): Eukaryota > Metazoa > Chordata > Aves > Passeriformes > Petroicidae > Drymodes > Drymodes brunneopygia. Next base: position 18,692 of record VZTZ01036874.1, on the reverse strand, counting down.
TTCAGACATAATCCAAGGGTAGCAGTGTTTTAATCCACACTGGGACGTGTTTTTCTGCCTAACCAACAGACTCAAGGTCAGGTCTTTGCTGGTTGTTTTGGGGCTAAACCATACATTTTTCATTTCTCCTTCCTTTGCTGCTACCTGGAGATTGTGTGTGATGTTGGCAGCTCTGGGAAGCTTCACATCCTCTTCATCAAACGCCAGTGCTTAAAGATGGCGTTATTAAAATTAAAGAAGGGTTTTATCTTTTATTCCTACTGAAAAGCACTGCTGTGCTACTCTGGGGGTAAAGGATGCTCCGTGGGGGGGTTTGGACCCATAACTGGCCCTGCTCCTGATCCTGGTCCAGCCCGGCAGCTCCACCTCCTCGCCCAAAATCCGCACCCCCGATGCCGTTTGCCTTTAAGCTTTCTCACCCCTTTACTGCAGCACGTAATTTAAACACAAGCACTTTAGAAGTCAACTAATTAGCACCAGGGAGGCATCCCCCCGGAGTTCGGCGCCGAGCCGTGCCCTCCTTTCTGTTACGAGATCGCTCCAGCTGGAAATCACCGCGCCTGCAGTTTTTAGGGGAAGAGGGAGGGTTGGTGGCTGCGAGCCGGGGCAGAGCCGGGCAGCGAGGGCAGAGCTGGCGCTGGAGCCCGGCGGACGCGAGCGGAGGCTCTCGGCCGATGCTGAAGCCGCACCTGGCCCTGGCAGCGTGGCGGAGGCCTGGCCTGAGCCCAGGTGGAGGTGCGGGCGCTCGGGCCCGTCTGGCCGCGCTCCCCGGGCACGGCGGGGGTGCCACTCGCGGGGCGGCTCCGGCTGGAGCGCTCGGGCTGCCGGAGCGGCCGCGTCGTGGGCGTGAGCCGAGCCTGGGGCTCAGCTGCATGAGGATCTGAAGCATCTCCCTTTTGTTCCCGCCGCACCCTGACAAATGGGAAAGGACCGGAGTTTCTCTCGGCATTTTCGGTACGTGCCCCTGCCCCGCTGCCCCGCGGGTGCCCGCCCGTGGGGGTGCTGGGAGAGCCTCGGGTCCCACGGGCGTCCCTGGGATGGCTCTGCTGCCTCTGGGGGCTGTGGGGACCCTGCTGTGTACCCGGGACAGCCCTGTCACTGCCCAGCCCTGCCACTGCCCAGCCCTGCCCAGCCCCGCGGCACCGGCTGCTGGGGGAGTGGGGCGAAGCTCGGATGGGGACTCGGGGTGGGGAGCGGTGGGAAGAGCCCGTCTGGGGCTGCTTTGTCTCCAGGGCTGTGGGCCAGCCCGGGGGGGATGAGGACGTGGGGCCGGGGGTGCTACTTGGGGGACGGAGCGAGGCCCGGTGTCCCCTGACTCCCCTGGCTGAGCAAACTGGAGGCAGCTTCACCTGCCCCGGCCAGGCTGGAGCCAGCCCTGCTGCCCTCCCAAGGGGACACGTCCTGTCCCGCTGAGCCCCAGCATCGGCGTCCCGGGTTGGGACCGTCCGGGAGAGCTCGGTGCCCCTCACAGGACAGGGACTCCTGTGGGACAGGCGCTTTCAGAGCATTGGCTGGGACATGGGGGAGGCAGCTCCCAGCCAGGGTGGGCTGCAGGAACGGGACTCTGTGCCCAGAGGTGGGCGGCCAGTGACCCTCCTGGGAGCTGTGGAATGGGAGTGTGACACAGGCTGAGAGGTGCCCAACACGCCAAAGGGAGCCCCGAGCAGGAGCCGAGGGCAGGGGACGGGCACAGTGGCACTCTGCCACCATCCTGGCAGGGCTGCTTTGGGGATGGGAGGAAGGTAAAGCAGCCTGGAGCATCTGGGACCTTTCCCGGCCTGGAAAATTCACATCCATGTGTTTGAGCAGACTGAGTTCTCCCGAGTGAGTGCAGAAGCTGCTGCAGAGGAGAGCTGGAGCCCTGGGGCTCAGTGGCACCAGGCGTGGGGGTGGGCACAGGGCTCAGGGATGGGGGTGCCTTTCCCATCCCCTCTCCAAGAGGAAACAGAGCTGGGGCTGACCTGGAGCACCTGAGGAGGAGGAGGAGGAAGCTGAAGACACGAGGTCAGCACTGTAGGACCCTGCCCCTGTGTCCAGGCTGACCTCCACAAACGGGGTGGGCACATCCTCACTCCGTGAATCCCGGTGGGATTTGCTGGGAGAGGCAAACCCCAGCTGGGTGCTGCTCCTTGGTGACACACCAAGTGACAAAGCCAGGTTTATCCTGTGGGATGGCAGGACACTGCAGAAACAGCCACGGGAACTGTTCTGCCTGCTTTAGTGGATTGTTTGGAGCACTCAGTCAGGTCTCTCCTTTCTGGGCACTGCTGTGCTCCAGCACTGAGCCTGTCCCGGGGCAGTGCCATGTCCTGGGCCAGGTCTGGAGCTGAGCTCCTCAGCCCAGGGGTGAAGCAGAGGCTGCTGCAAAGTGGGACAGCTCTGCTGGAATGAGCAGGGCCGATTTAATTTGGCCAATTAAATGGGATTGTGCTCATTTTGCCTGTGGGGAACCTGGCCTTTTCCCTGGTGGGCGCCCAGCCTGGGGCAGAGGAGTGGGGGACCTGCATCCTCCCCTGTCCCACAGGGTGAACTATTTATTAGCACAATTTCACACTTTTCTACTTGCTGCTTAATCACACATTGCCTGTGAATTGCACCGATGTGTTACTTATTTTAAATTGTCACCAAAAGCTCTGTGTGAGCATCTGCCAGCATCTGGTGGCTTGAGGTGCCTCCTGTACCATCCCTTGTTTTGAGTTCTGCCTTTGGCTGGGGGAAATGGAGATGTCCTGGTCCCTGTAGATTGGGGTTTGAAGCCTCTCCTTCCTTCTCCTCCGTCTCCACCCAGGATTTTGTGTTCCCTCGGTGGAGCTGCCCGAGGGAGCCCCTGTGAGATTCCCCCGCCAGTCCCGGCCGTGTCCCGCTGCTGCTGCCGCCCCTCGGAGCCGCTTCCTCTGGGTCCTCCGACACCAGTTTATCCCAGTTCCCGCTCCGGTGGGACACGCGGTCCCCGGGCAGCCGGGGCTGTGCTCACACCCTCGGGGCTGTGCTCACACCCTCGGGGCTGTGATGACACCGGGCCGTGTTCTCGCACCCCCGAGGTGCCGGCGCTAACGAAGCTGCGCTGCCGAACCTCACCGGGCTGGCTTTGTCTGACGAGCGGCTGCAGCTGCAGGAGTTGCTATAGAAACCCTCGGAGATAACAGCTCCTCCAGAAAGCCCCCAAATGTGCGAGCGGAGGGTAGGGGAAGGCGAGCAGGTGTCGGGGTCTGGCTGCTGTGACAGCTGAAGGAAAAGGAAAAGCGTCTCCCGGGGTTATGGGGCTCAGCCCGGCCCGGGTGGGAGCGGGGCCTCCTCCTTCCCTCCTGGGATCCTCCTGTGCGCTCCCCGTGCATCCCCTGGGGGTCCTTGCAGGGGCACAGAGGCCACTTGGCTGCTCCTACCGGGCAGAGGGGAGGTGACACGAAAGAGAACGAGTTCCAGAGGTGTCCCCTTGCCTGTGGCATCACCGTGCCCGTCCCTGCAGCAGCACCATCTCCCAAGGGGCACGAGGCTGCTGCCTGGCTGTGGAGGGAGCTGGAATGTGGGAATGTTCAAGGCTGGAGCCCAGGAGAGCAGAATCTAGGGCAGGAGGTGGGGAGCAGTTTTTTGGGGGCCTCAGAATATGCTGGGGAAGAAGCGGGTCTGGAGGAGGGGTCCGACATCATTGCTCCAACGAGCTCTGCATGGGATGGGGGAGAGATGCGGCTGGTGTCCCTGGTGTCCCCAACATCCCCAGTGTCCCCAGCACCTTCAGTGTCCCCAGCTCTGCCGTTCGCAGCTCTGGAAGGGCTGAGGCCAAGCCCACACGAGGAGTTCTGCTCTTTCCCTCCCAGGAATACCCGGATCCGCAGCTCCGTGCCACAGCTGCCTTGGCCCCGCTCCTCACTCTCCTCCCTTCACTCATTTCCCCAGGATTTTCATCCCCAAGAAGCACCGGCAGCGCTTTGACGAGGTGGTGTCGCAGAGCCTGATCAGCAAACTGTGCCGCTCCAAGAGCGAGCACAGCAACCGCCTGCGCCGCAGCCGCAGCGAGGACCACCAGGAGCGGCTGCTCGTGTCCACCCGCGCCAGCTCCGTGCCCCGCAGCCACGAGGAGCTCAGCAAGAGCCTCCGCAAAACCACCTCGCTCGTCACCAGCAATGTGGCCTCGGGGGCTGCCCGCAGGTATCACCTCTCCTGGGGCCGGGGCTCGCTGCAGCCTCTGCGTTTGGGTGGAAGGCGGATTGAGGGAAATGCCAGGGAAAGGGAGGGGCACTCGCTGTGAAACTCTCCTGAGAGTCCAAAGACTCTCCTTCTGGAAGGCTGGGCATGTTTGTGCCTCTTGTCCCAGCTCCGGGGCACCCTCTGTGTCCCCTCAGCGCTGCAGGGCTGGCTGGGATGAGCCATGTGAGGAGCTGAGGTGGCACTTGCAGGCTGAGAGGGGATGTCTGCTCCTTGCTGGGTGGGATGCAGGTTGTGCCAGCAGGATTCGGGGTACCCAGCTGTGCCAGCAGGATTCGGGGTACTCAGGTGTGCCAGCAAGGTTCAGGATGCCTGGTTGTGCCAGCAGGATTCGGGGTACCCAGCTGTGCCAGCAGGATTCGGGGTACCCAGGCACAGAACAGGCTGAAAGGAGGTTGGATCCAGCTGGGGGTTGGTTTCTTTTCCCAGGTAACAAGTGACAGGATGAGAGGAAATGGCCTCAAGTTGCAGCAGGAGAGGTTTGGTTTGGATATCAGGGAAAATTCCTTCACAGCAAAGGTTGTCAAACACTCACAGGCTGCCCGGGGCGGGGCTGGAATCCTTATCCCTGGAAGAGCTGAGGAGATGATGAATGTGGCACTTGAGGACCCGGGGCAGAGCTGAACAGGGGGTGCTGCTGGGTTGACAGTTGGGTTTCATAATCCCAAAGGTCTTTTCCCACCCTAAAATCCCCCGGCTCCCCCAGTCCGTGTCCGGCCCTGCCCTGCCCCAGCAGGTGTCTGGGTGTGGGAGGGAGGCTGGACAATCCCTGGAGCTGGGGGATTAACCCACTTCCCGTGCCCAGATGGCCCCACCGCGGCAGCCCCGAGGGTGTGGGGCTCTGCCCTGGCTGCGGGGCAGGGGCTGGGCAATCCAGGCTGCCCGGCTCCAGCCCTCCTTCCTGCCAGGATAACCTTCCATGTGACTTGTCCAAAATCCCCTTCCTGCCACAGAATCCCTCCCTGCCACAGAATCCCTCCCTGCCAGCACAGGGTCGTGCTGGTCTCACTGCCTTGCTGAAATCATCTCAGTAATGCTGCCTTCCCCCAGCTCCCTGCAGGAACAACTCCCAGCTCCAATCAGCCTCCCACCAGGGAGATTTCCTAATGCTCCTTCCAAAATTTCCTAGAGGAATTTAATTCCTCTCTCATCGGCCTTTGCTCCCTGAACCACATTGTCCCTCTGATTCTGTGTGATAAAGAATCACAGACTGGTTTGGGTTGGAAGAGCCCTTAAAGATCATCCAATTCCAGCTGCCTGCCATGGGGGGTTGGAACCAGACGATTTTTAGCTTTTATATATATACACATTCTTTAAGTATATATATTTATCCCGTATTCCACTTTAAAACCACATTTGAAAGACACTTGGGTATCAAAGGGGACCTTGTGGGGACACTGAGAGCAGTGGGGACTTGAGCACTCAGGAGAACCTGGGCTGACAGGGTTGTGGAGGGGCTGGGGAAGGAAGCAAGGGCTTGATCTTGGATCTTGGATCATCTCTGATGTCCCGTTTGCCTTTTTCACCCACAGAACTGTGCGAGTTTATAAAGGCAACAGGAGCTTTGGCTTCACGCTCCGTGGCCATGCCCCGGTGTGGATCGAGTCTGTCCTGCCAGGTAAGAACACGAGATTTGGGCCATCACTCACTGATCTCTGCTCTGAACTTGAAATGTTAAGTGCTGTTTGCTAGAAAAGAGCAAAAGGGATTTTTTCCAACGCTCGGTGATGGAGTTTTTCCCATGGAATAATGAGGATCTTTGGTACAATTTAGTCGGGCTTTATGCACTCCTTGTTTTGAGAAGTGGGAAATGTGTTCAGTGACTACCCTGAAATGTCACCAGTGGTGTTTGGTGTCCTGGGTGCTGGGTGACCAGTCCCAGCCCACCCAGGCAGCCCAGGGGCAGGGGGTGCCCTGCCTGGGGGTGTCCCTGGGCCCCCATCCCAGGCAGGGGAGCTGCAGCTGAAGCCCCTCTGTCCCTGTGCCCTCAGGGAGCCCCGCGGAGAAGGCTGCGCTCAAAGCTGGAGACAGGATCCTGTTCCTCAACGGCCTGGACATGAGGTAGGAGCTGTGCAGGGCATCAGTGCCCAGGGCTGGGGGCAGGGGCTGAGCCCCACCTGGTCACTCTTGGGCAGGGGAAACAGGAGCTGCTGGCCTTGATCCCCGTGTGCTGCTGTGCACGAGGGGTTTGCCCTGTGGGGACAGCTGGGGACAGCTCCTTTAGTGCTCCTGGACAAAATCTGGCTCTAAGAGGAGCATTTCCTCCATCCCTGCCCCTCTCCTGAGCTCTCTGTGCAGGACAGTTTACATAACCTGGGTTCTGACCACAGCTCGCCCCCAGACCCCAATTTCAGCCCCTCTGAGTTAATCTGTACCTGTTAAACCCCTGAGGTTCTGCTTTGGAAAGCAGCAGAGCCCCTTCCAGCCCATGAATCACTCCCACAATGGGATCGTGAGCTTAAAGCCACGTGGGAATCCCACTTGCACCCAGAAGTTCATTCTGGTGCACCAAAGGTGCACCAAAACAACGGGACCAGAGGGACTTGTGCCCCTCCCCAGCCCCTGTGTCCTCGGGTTGGTCTTCCTGCATAAAAACCAAGAGCAAAGGGTTAGAGGAGGCTACAGGACAAGAGAGAGTGATGAATATTTAAAGGTTAAACTGATGCTGCTTCTGTCAGGGCTCAGGCTCTCACGTTTCAGCTGATCCAGCGAACTGTTGGCTGATGCAGCACTGCCAGAAAATAGAGACCGGGTCGAGGATTGTCCTCTGAGCCGTGTTTTGGCAGGCATTGTCCCAGCCTGGCCCATACCCTTCCCCAAGGGCATCCCAGGATTTTTTTTCTCACCTACAAAATTACACTTTACATTCACCTTCCATTTTCTTTTCGTGCAGAATTAGGACAGGCCAGGACAGACCTGCAGCGCTGTGTCATTTAAAGGAAAATTCATTTTCTGGGTCTGGGTCTAGCTTAACTCTGCCTTCCTGTGCCATGGCACTCCTCAGGGTGCCCACGGGCATTCCCGTGGTTATTCCCGGGTGCAGGCAGAGCAGGGACCCCACTCACGGGGCAGGATTGGGGCTCTCCCTCGGGAGGGAGGAGAACCAGGAAAAACCACACGAAGATGGAGAGAACTCAGGGAATCACCCAAACCTCCCCGGCTCTGAGCAGCTCGGGAAGGCTTTTCCAAGACACAGGGAGGCAGCTGCCGGCCGTGTGTCCTCGCTGCCCTCCCGGAGCTGCAGCAGCTCTGAGCGGGCTCTCCTTGCCCGCAGGAGCTGCTCCCACGACAAGGTGGTGTCGATGCTGCAGGGCAGCGGGGCCATGCCCACCTTGGTGGTGGAAGAGGGCATCGTCAACTTCTCCAACGGTAAGAGAGCAGGGAGGAGGGCCCGGAGAGCGGAGAGCCCCCGGCAGCTCCCGAATTCCCGCTGTAGGAGGGAATTGGTGCTCCATGGGCTGAGCAGGTTTAAGGCGCTGCCCGAGGGGATGCTCCTCTCCCCGCGGCCCCTTGCTCTGTGGGATCAGGCTGGATCTCAGGCTTGGCCGCTCTCCAGGAGGGCTCATGCTGCTGTGTGAGTGTCCTTGGTGTCCCGTGGCCATGTCCTTCCTGTGCAGCGTGTGCCGTGTCCTTGTCCGCGGTAATCCGAGCCCGCGCGTCCGCGGTGGCTGCGCAAACCCCGCGCCTCCGGGGCTGTTCCGTGCGGGGCTGTGCTGTTATCCTGCACCGGGAATCCATCCCTGGTGCTGCTGCCGAGGGAGCTGAGCGTGTCTGGGGCACTGGGGGGTGCCAGCACCCCTTCAGTGCAGGGCAGGACCCCCGGGCACAGAGCGGTCCCTGCCGCGCTTCCCGAGCTCACTGGGAAGGGGTTGGGGTTGTTGGGGTGCTGCTCCACAATGCACAGACAGGGAATTAGGGACCGGCTCTTCCCTCTGGAGCAGCACTGGACTCCCCTCAGCCCCACGTTAGAAGCCCCGGGATGCCAACTCCTCTGTAGGGGCACTCAAACCAACCCCAGCAGCTCCACGGAGCCTCAGCAGCCTGCACTGGCTTGGATTGCCAGGGACCTCAAAGACGATCTCATGTCNTCAGTGCAGGGCAGGACCCCCGGGGACAGCGCGGTCCCGGCCGCGCTTCCCGAGCTCGCTGGAGGTTGGAGGGGAGTCCCTGTGTTGTTGGGGTGCTGCTCCACAATGCACAGACAGGGAATTAGGGACCGGCTCTTCCCTCTGGAGCAGCACTGGACTCCCCTCAGCCCCACGTTAGAAGCCCCGGGATGCCAACTCCTCTGTAGGGGCACTCAAACCAACCCCAGCAGCTCCACGGAGCCTCAGCAGCCTGCACTGGCTTGGATTGCCAGGGACCTCAAAGACGATCTCATGTCACCCCCTGCCTTGGCCAGGGACACCTTCCTCCAGACCAGGTTGTTCCAAACCCTCTCCAGCCTGACCCACTTCAAAGCACTCAGCCAGTGGCACTGAGACTGCTCCACTGCCCTCAAAAAGAAACCCAGGAAAGATGGGATATTTTTCTTGCAGACTCTGACTCTGCCGAGTCCCCGAGCAGCTCCTCGGCCCTCACCTCCCTGCAGTGGGTTGCAGAGATTCTCCCCTCTAGCATCAAGATCCAAGGAAGGACGTTCACGCAGCAGCTGGAGCACCTGCTGACCCCGCCCGAGCGTTTCACCGTCTGCAAGGCGCTGGAGGGCTTCTTCCAACACCGGTAACGCGGGGGCAGCTCCTCTCCTCCCCCCGGGGCCCGGCCTGCAGCACTGCCCGTGCCGGGGCTGGTGCCAGGCAGGGGCAGACCTGGGCTGGGAGGCTGCCACACGGAGCTCTGTGTCACACGGAGCTCTGTGTCACACGGAGCTCTGCTGTCACACGGAGCTCTGTGTCACACGGAGCTCTGCCGTCACACGGAGCTCTGTGTCACACGGAGCTCTGTGTCACACGGAGCTCTGTGTCACACGGAGCTCTGCTGCCACACGGAGCTCTGTGTCACACGGAGCTCTGCTGTCACACGGAGCTCTGCTGTCACACGGAGCTCGGCTGTCACACGGAGCTCTGTGTCACATGAGCTCTGCTGTCCCTGTCCTCTCCAGGTCCCCCGGATGGGTGTTCCCTGTGCACAAGCTCATCTCAGTCCAGGTGTCCCACCCAGGGACAGGGCAGGTCCTTTAGTTTTTGGTTCCTTTAGGTTCATTTGGTCACTTCTTACCCCTTTTTCCCCAGTGCAGACTCTCTCGCTGCCTGGCTGTCCCTGACAGCCACAGATCCTGTTCCACCTCTTCCAGTAAATCTCTCCATGTTCCATCCTTGCCTCCTCTCTCTTCCCAGAATCTTGGCTGCAGCATTCCTTGGGAATGGCTGTGGCTGGCAGAGCCCCCATCCTGCCATGGAGCAGCTCCCCCCTGTCCTGAGCAGGGATCCAGACAGATCCCCTGGCACACCCCAGATTTCATCAGTGACCTCCTTTCCTGCCCTTGCTTGGTCTTCCAGCAGTGCTTTATCAGAGGCTGTCACAGAATCATGGAATGATTTGGGTTAGAAGGGACCTTAAAGAACATCTTGTTCCACCCCTGCCATGGGCAGGGACAGCTCCCACTGTCCCAGGCTGCTCCAAGTCCCCTCCAGCCTGGCCTTGGGCACTGCCAGGGATCCAGGGGCAGCCACAGCTGCTCTGGGCACCTTGTGCCAGGGCAGGATCTCACCCTGCTGCAGCCTGTTCTATCCTCATGGGATGGGCTGCTCAGCCCTGCTGTTCCCAGCTGCCCTTTTCCCACCTCCACACACCAAAATCAGGTGGAGCCTTTGGCCCCAGGAGTTGCCAGCCCAGCCACCCTCCCTGGTGCATTCCTCCCTCAGCCTGTTTACCTGCAGCTGCCTAAAATCCAGCTCTTTCCAGGCCTTCTCTCTGCTTTCTGCTGCTCCCCCACCCCTCTTGCTCACACAACCACGGAATCCTTTAGGTTGGAAAAGCCCCGAGACCATCGAGCCCAACCATTCCCCCAGCACTGCTGAGGCCACCACCGGCCACGTCCCCAAGTGCCACACGCCCGTGGTTTTGAATCCCTGCCCCTCTGCAGAGAAGCAATCATTTCGAGCCAAAGCCAAGGCTGGGAGGCAGCAGAGCCCTGGGAAGGGGCCGGGAGGGGCCGTGCCCTCGGGCTGCACTCACTGCCCAGCCCTCTCGCCTGTTTTTGCAGGAACATTGACACTCTCATTGTGGACGTGTACCCGGTGCTGGACACACCGGCCAAGCAAGTCCTCTGGCAGTTTATCTACCAGCTGCTGAGCTACGAGGAGCAGGAGCACTGCCAGCAAAAGATTGACAGGTTTCTGGGGTACAAGGCCTTGGCAGGTGAGAGGAAAGTCCCTGCACTCCAGGATGGACACCTCGTGTCCTGACAGGGGATGGCAGCTCAGTCCCTTGTGCTGGTGCAGTTTTGGAGTGAAACTCTGCCTTGAGAGGAGAGATGGTACCTGACAGGGTGACTTTTGGAAGCTGCTCAGGTTTTTAGAGGTGAGGAGGTCCAGGAAGGGAACAGCTAGAAAAAGGGCAGCATTCAGATCAGAGAGGTAAAATAAAGGTGACACAGCTTCCCTTGGGATGGCACAAAAACATCCGTGGCTGGGAGAGGTGGGAATGTGGTGCTGCTCTCCCAAAAAAACACAGAGGAGTTGGTGATCCCCTTGTCCCTACTCCCCCTGTCCTCTCACTGTCACCCTCACCTGGTTCTGTGGCAGCACAAAGCCAGCAGTGCCCTGGGGAGAGCAAATTTGGAGTGAAACGTCCTAATCTGTGTGTTTGGGCTCTTAATTGCTTTCCATTTTCCTGTTCTCAGCTATTCACATTGATGTGTTAATTTTAGACTCAGCAAAGGTAAAAGAAGTGTTGCTTGAAGAGAGGTTTTTGGGGGAACACGGTGATTTTAGCAGAAAACAGAAACAGCTCCAAGTCCTGGTGCAAATCCTTCCAGCTGTGCATGGGACCCTGAGCTCCATGCACACAGGATCTGCTCCCTGGGTTTGCACTCAGCCACCTGTGCTTTGTGTGTGCAGAATCAGGGCTCAGCCACGGGCTGTGGATTCCCAGGAATTCATTCCCTGTCATTGCTGCATAACCTGAGAAGTTCGCAGCTGCATTCCAGGAATGCAGAGCAGGAATCCCCAGCCAGGGAAGCAGGGGAGCAAATCTCCCAGTCCCAGGCTGTTGTTCCCAGCTCCAGGCTGGTCCCTGGCTGCTCTCAGTGTCTCTGGTGAGCGGGGCAGTCTCTGAACAGGAGCACTTTTGGCTGTTCTGCTCCATTCTGTGTGTCTGTGCCTGGAAGCTCCATGGCCAGAGATCTCTGGATTTGGGCTGGTCCTTCCCCTGGGCTGCCAAACTCTGCTGATCTCCCATGTCCCAGTGCTGGCCTGTCAGGACCTCAGAGATGGATGCTCTGCTGCCTCCATCCTGCTGAGAGCCTGAGCCTGTCTGAGCTGCCAC
>VZTZ01036869.1:283193-318070 GCA_013400955.1 Drymodes brunneopygia | reverse complement strand
GAGAGAATCCTGGCTTTGGGCAGTGCCAGCCCTGGGATTTGCTGGGTTTGTGTCACACAGCTCTTTCCTCTTGGCTCCATTTGCAATTGTGCTGCCATTTCCCAAAGGAGGTTTTTTTTTCCCAGAAAAGCCCAATCTGGGCAAAACTTGGTGTGTGGAGTGTGAGGGAAGGGGATTTTCCAAGCTGAGGGCTGTGGATTTTGGAGGGATTATCCACCAAGAATATTGTGACTCAATATTGCATCACCTGCCCAAGGTGTGTCCAGCACCTTCTGTTCCTCCCTTCGGGGCTCTGCTTCCCCTCAGGGTTAGAATTTCCAGGATAAAATAATATAAAATTCAATAAACTCCCGTGTTTGTGACCCTCCCAGTGCTCCCAGTTTGTGAGCATCCCACTGGGGATGGGTCCCAGTTGCTCACAGGCTCAGGGCTGCCTGCACTGAGGTTCCCATTCCCATTTTTCATTCCCATCAGGATCAGTTGGAGAACAGCTCAGGGTTTTTCATCAGCTGCTTCAGCATCACTTTTATAAACGGGAAACTTCCATAAACTTCCAAATTCTCCTTCATGAAAAATCCCATTTTGTTCCCAAAATTTGAGTCTGCAGTGGCAGCTCCTTTTTTTTTTTGGAAGAAACTTGTGAATTGTAACATTTCTCTCTGGAGAAGTGAACAAATATCCACATGTGCTTTGATAAAATGGGAATTTTACATCCTGATTTATGGTGTGACAGATTTTCTGTGAGATTTTGGTGCAATTCCACTGAAAAGCAGCATTTGAGAGACCTGTACTTCAGGATTTAGCAGAGTTGGAATTAATTCCTCGAGTGTTCCCAACCTCTCAAAGCACAGCCTGAGAGATTTCAGTCATTTGAGAGCAACCCTTGCTCCTAAAGATCTTGTAAGATGAAAATGATGCCTTTGAGAATGCAAATATCATGATTAATTAGTTATAAATAACTATTTTTAATATCAGTAAAAATGCAGATGACTGGAATATCAAATAACTTCCTGCTTTTTGTAAGCTGGCCCAGGGAAAATACAATTTTTTCTCCACTTCATCCTGAGAAAAACCTTCCTGTAGTTCCAAAATTCTGTTAAAAAGATTGAAAGTTTCCCAAAAATCACTTTATGACCAGTGAAAGGCATTTGAGGTGCAACTGTTGACAGTCGTTCTTGGAAAAGCAAATTAATAAATTTAAACTCAGATTTGCTGTAAGTTGGACTGGAAGTTTTAGGGGTCAGACTCTGCAGGTTCTTGGTGTCATTTTTAAAATAATCCTGGAGGAATTTTGCCTGAATTTCTGTCTTGTGGTGCTTCAAACAGATGGGGAGTTTCGGTTGATTTATTTATTGGGAAAGGAGCTTTAGATTTTGTCATTTGGATAGAAATTGTAGCTCTGAGTTAAAAAATAAATAAATGTGCATCTGTTTAATTACAATTATCAGGTAATAGTTCTGAAAGCAGGCACCAACAGGGTTTTTTCAGTGAATCCAAAATTTTAAATGGGTATTTCTGTTGTAGTATTAGAATAGAAATCAAGTTTTTGACTGAAATGTTATGATTTTAATGAATTTAGGATTACCAAGGGCTACTGCAATTTCTGGGAGCTTGTTCAGAGTTACAACTCCCAGTGAAACATGAAAATTGAGCAGAGAATCAGAATGAATCCAAAGGAAAATTTCATATTTACCATTAAGAGTTTCTAAAACAACTTCTGAATCAGATTTTTTTTTTAATCAGAATTTCTTCTGAATCAGAATTTCTCCTTCCATGTTCTCGATTTGGAGGACAATGGGTTTGAATCCCGAAGGAGCAGGCAGGGAATTGGGCTTGGATTATTCCGGGTTTCTCTTCCAGCATCTTCCTTCTCCAGTCCTGTGAAATTTGGGGTTTTTTGGGAGGTGCTGAGTGCAGGAATTGTGATGCAAATCTGAACCCTCTGCCACAAAATTCATCCCCAATTCCCCTCCCTCCTCCTGGGATCGGCACCGAGGGAGCTCCGAGCTGGATCCCCTTATTTCTAATTAAATTAAATTATTTTTAAGACATTTAGATTGAAGATTATACCTTTGAATATCAGGTGGCACAGAACTGGGTGATAAAATAGTTTAATTTCGTCCCAAAAACCCACCAGTAACCAACACTGTGCTGCCGTGGTGGGATTTCAAAAATTTCATGTGGATTCCTGATTTTCTTGATTTTCCAGGTTTTCCTCTGCTTTTTTTTTACTCCTTATTTCAATCTATGAACAATTTTTTCAGAATTAAAGTATAATACACAAATATACAAAAAATATACAAAAAAAATACAAATATACAAAAAAAAATTGCAGTTTCAGGAGCTGAGCTCCCAGCATTTGGGATCTTGCAGTTCTTCAGAGCAGCTTTAATAAAATTAATTTTATGCACTTCATTAATTGTCGTGCTCAGAAAAGGAGAAAAAAAAGCGAATTATTTAGTGAGAAAAATTTTGAAATACTCTTTTGATGCACCAGGAGCTCCTCAAGCCTCTGACCTTGGGTTTCATTGTTCTGAGCTGAATTCAATTTGGGGACTGAGCGAGCTCGGCTTTCGGGCGAGGACCGGAGTCTTTCCACCACCACCCTGTTAATCATTGACCCCTCAGCATTTCAATATTCCTCATTTCATCATCGTGCACCAGTTCAAAAGTGAACCATTACCTTGCAGTCGCTGCTGAGGCTCCCAGAATTGTGTGAGAAAGAAAAGAAACCTCAGAATGTTCTTTCAGCCGCGAGCGTGACTCGTCCGGCGCTCGCTGGGAGAGCTTTGCCCAGGATCAGTCAGGGCTCAGACACCTCAGGAACACCGGGAATCCTTGGGAATGCTGACACATCCTTTGTAAAATTCAGCAGGGACGTGCTTTGGGCTCCACAGGTTGTTTTTTTTTTTTTTTTCCCAGAATTTTTACCAGTCCGGGCACAGAATTTCCTCACCCGGCGGGTGAATCACGGGGGAAGCGACCTCGTGCTGGGAAATGGGTTCAGAAAAACCTCCTTTTGCCCCTTGGCCATGAAGAAAGAAATAGATTTACTGCAGAGAAGGAGGCACTTTGTTTCGTGCTTTTCATAAAGATCTAAAATTAGAAAGCTGTTCTTTTTTAATTGGGTTTCGGCCTGGAAATGGGAATGTGGGGTCAGATATTAGGAGAAAATGAGGGGAATGATTTGGGTCCCTGGGAGGGAGATGGACAATTGGACAACAATTGTTGGATTTACACCCTGGGTTAAAGGGTTTTACTAAAGCCTCCCTGGAGTAGGGGAGATAATAAAACCCAATAATCAAAATTGAGGTGAGTTTTTTATAATGTACAAGACCACAGCGATTTCTTTAAAATGAAACAAAAAATCAAAATCTCCTTTCTTTTCAAAATTCGAGTGGTCAGTAACGGGAACTGCCCCGTGGCTGGAGTGAGGATGGGGTGGGAACAGCTTTGGGAGCCTTCTCCCCACACAGCTCAGACCTTGGGCTTGCTGCTGATCATTTATATTTGAATTTTGGGAAGTTTTGAAAGGTTGTGACCATTCTTAAAAGGGATTTGGATCTCCTGTGAGGAGCATTCTGCCCACAAAGCTCAGGCTGTGGGGTCACTGCTGATCATTCAGAATTTGTAATTGAATTTGGGGAAGTTTTGAAGAGTTGTGACCATTTTTAAAGGGGTTTGGATCTCGTGCTAAGTAGGGTTTAAGGAAAATCTCTTGGGAAGCCTGGAGGCTGCTGAGAGCCCTCCCAGCACCAGCCAAGAGAGCTCCCATTCCCAAACTTTTCCAGCTTTAGGATCAAGGTGTTGTAGGGCTTTGGGAGAACCGGGACATTCCCAGCTTTAGGATCAGAGTGTTGTAGGGCTTTGGGAGAGCCGGGATATTCCCAGCTTTAGGATCAGGGTGTTGCAGGGCTTTGGGGAAACCGGGACATTCTCAGCCTTAGGATCAGGGTGTTGTAGGGCTTTGGGAGAGCTGGGACATCTCCAGCTTTAGGATCAAGGTGTTTTAGGGCTCTGTTTGAACCGAGACATTCCCAGCTTTAGGATCAGGGAGTTTTAGGGCTCTGTTTGAACCAGGACATTCCCAGCTTTAGGAACAAGGTGTTGTAGGGCTTTGGAAGAGCCGGGACATCTCCAGCTTTAGGATCAGGGTGTTGCAGGGCTTTGGGGAAACCGGGACATTCTCAGCCTTAGGATCAGGGTGTTGTAGGGCTTTGGGAGAGCTGGGACATCTCCAGCTTTAGGATCAAGGTGTTTTAGGGCTCTGTTTGAACCGAGACATTCCCAGCTTTAGGATCAGGGAGTTTTAGGGCTCTGTTTGAACCAGGACATTCCCAGCTTTAGGATCAGGGTGTTGTTGGGCTCTGTTTGAACCGGGACATTCCCAGCTTTAGGATCAGGCTGTTTTAGGTCTGTTTGAGCCGGGACATTCCCAGCTTTAGGATCAGGGTGTTTTGGGCTCTGTTTGACCCCGGACATTCCCAGCTTTAGGATCAGGGTGTTTTAGGGCTCTGTTTGACCCCGGACATTCCCAGCTTTAGGATCAGGGTGTTTTAGGGCTCTGTTTGAACCGGGACATTCCCAGCTTTAGGATCAGGGAGTTTTTGGGCTCTGAGCGAGCCCGGAGAGCCGGGCCGGGTCCGGGGCAGGGCTCGGAGAGGCTCCTTTGTTCCTTTGTTAATCCCGGCTCGGGGGAGGCGCTCCCGGAGCTGCTCCCGCATTCTTTTTGGGAAGGGATGACGCACGGATTGTCCTAAAAAGGACTTGGCTGGGCCGAGGGGCCGGCTCGGAGCGGGCCAGGGGGCGAGGCTTGGGCCGGGCAGTTTCTTTTTTAACCGAGGGATGACACAAGGCGCAGTCATTTCCTCATTAATCGGTTCAAACCAGTTCTTACAGGAACTGCCGCTGATAAATGTGGGGCTTCTCCGAAGTCATTCATTGGGTTCTGGGCGCCGCTGCCTCCTGCTGCCTCCCAGGAACTGCTCCGGCTCTCGCCTCCCTCCTCTCCTCTCCTCCCAGCGCTCTCTCGCTCACAAAGATTCTTCTTTTCAAGCGTTTTTTAAGGATCTGGGGAAATCCATCCCTCCCGAAGGATCAGAGCAAAAGATGAAATGGGTTTTATTTCGTGGGGTTTCTGTTTGCTCAGTTCGCTTCTGAGCTGTGGCTCAAGGCTGAACTTTGTTCTGATTAGGTAAAGTGGTAAGTTTTTTTTAAAAAAAATGTTTTTTGTTTTTTTTTTTCCTCCCCTATTTTGTCTTGTTCTCTGGGATGAACTTTCCATCAGTGCTATTCCGAGTATAGGTCCTTCTCTTCAGAAGCCATTTCAAGAATATTTGGAAGCTCAGAGGATAAAACTGCACCACAAATCCGACAGTGCTGTGCCACAGGTAAGACCCTTTTTGCCTCCCTCCTCCCCCGGCTCACTTCTCCCTTCCCTGCCCATCTTTGACCTGTAATTTTTACTAATGTAACTCCCGATTGTGGTTTTCAAAAATCTGCGCTGACCCAGGAGATAGATAAAAACTTTATTTTAAAAGCAACCTGGGAATTAAAAAAATATTAACTGTGTGCCACTGCATTTAAAGCCTTTAGAGAATAAATGAAAGTATAAATTAAAACCAGTGGCGTGTCTTGCCCCTCTGCATTAGCTGCCTGTTTGGAAAGTTAAATTAAAGGAGAAAAAAGTTGCCTTTCCATGTGAAATGGTAACAAACTGGGCAGCACCGATGCTTCAGAAGCCGGTGGATCTGTGGCTCAGTGAAGAGAAATAAAATCCCCAAGCTTTTAATCTTTGAAAGGAAAAAGAAATTACAGTGTTTGGAACAGGTACAAGGGGCAGAAGTGTCCTTCATACAGAAGAAAGTATTTAATTTTTTTTAAAAGTATTTTAAAAAAACTTACCCTGAATTTTCAGTGGGACAGAGCAGCTTTGACATGAAATTCTTTCGGCTGCTGAGGCGTTTTGAGATGAAATCCGTGAATCCAGCTCCCATTTCAGTGCAGGGCTCGCAGCTCCCGGCAATGTCCCTTTGCCCGTTCCTGACCAGGGAAGGGCCGGGGCTGGGGAGGCTCTGCCCGGGGCCGGGCGATGGGCAGGGATTGCTGGGCAGCGATTTTTGGGCAGGGGTTTCTGGGCAGAGCATTGCTGCCCTCCTTTGACAAAAAGCACAACTCGAGAATTCCCGTGAGAAACGCTACAAGTGGCCCCGCAACTTCAGCGCCACCAAAGAGTGGGATCCTAAAGGGGAGATAACCCCAAAAAGGCAGTTTGGGTTAAAAAAAGCACATTTTTAATCATCGACCTGATGGTTTTCTTTGCGAGGAACGTGACAGGGAATGCCAGGCAGGGGCTGCTAATTGTGAACTCCACGAATTTTTAGCAAAGCCCAAACAATCCTGGGAATAATAAATCACTTTGGGAATGATTAGGAGTTCATCATCTGCTTTTGGCAGCCCCTCCTGCATTGTCCTTCAAGGGACCTGCAGGAATCCTGTCAGCTCACACTCCTTCCCTGCTTTAATTTGATTTATTGCAGGATAAAGGCACGGGCAGGCTTTGCCCTCTCACCCAGAACTCTCCGTGTTCCTGTCCACTAATCTTCCTTCTCCTCCTCCTTGTGTTTTGTCTCTGCAGGGGGAAAACTGGCTGTCCTGGATGTTTGAAAAACTGGTGATTGTCATGGTTTGTTATTTTATCTTATCTATCATCAACTCCATGGCCCAGAGCTATGCCAAGCGACTGCAGCAGAAGATGTACTCAGAAGAAAAAACCAAATGAGCTCGGAAAAAAATGGGAAAAAAACCCCTCAGGATGGGTTTTGGCAGACATGAGAAATAACACATCTTTTCATATGTTCAAAAATCAGCATTATTCAAAAGGGGGGAAAAATTTTTAACATCAATTTTCGACTCTTTAACAAGTTGGTTGGGTTTTTTTTGTTTGATTTTGAAAGTAATTTGGATATTAGAGCAAAGGTTTAATTGACAAACTTGAAGTTTATGGTTATGGAGTTTAAGGTAAGGTGTTAATGCTTCATGAGCCTGGGTTGTGTTTTACAGGATGGACAATGGGATGTTAAAAGGAGTTTAACACAAATGTTGTCCATCCAAATTACTTCCAAAACTGATGGTTTAATACTCTCCACCTCCTGATTTAACTTCAGCCTGACCTGAGGGTAATATTTTCTTTTTGAAGGGTGGCTGGTTTGCTTTTTCCATAAGTTCCAAGACCATGAAACTGTAAATAACTGAGTCCAGGTCGGGTACAAAGTGTTGCATGTCCCTCATGGTGAGGCTGTTCTGTCTGAGTTCCCAGTGTCCCATTGCATTGCACGCTGGAAAAGCCACCCTCTCCAACTTCATGGTGTTAGCAGAGATGGTTGATGTCAAATGCTGAAGCCAACATTTTTTATTCTGTATATTTAGAATTGAAGTTAAGATTTAAAAACTTTATAAAGTCATCTTTGATCATTCCAGAATTTCTTGTGTCAGTCTTTTTAAGCTGTTTCTTTTCCTCTCTCTCACTTTTGGATGCTCTGTGCATGTTTGCTCATCCTTCCTGCACTGATGGTGCTCCAACCCTTTGTTCTTTTTTTGTTTCGTTTTGTTCTCTTTTTTTGTTGTTTTTTTTTTTCTCCAGAACTTCTTGCTTAGCGCAAAGGAAGGAGGAAAGGCCGTGCCTTGCTTGGAGCTTAAATAGATTAAATGGAGACAAGATTGGTTATCCTAAATTCTGCTCAGGTGTTTGCCCCTGGGCCCAGAACTGAGGGCAGTGGAGGAGAAGAGAAGGGGAAAAATTAAGATTCCAGCTACAAGCAGATTTTGTGTCTAACCAGCAATGGTGCAGAGAACCTTTAAGCTTTTCAAGTCAGATATTTTCCACACCTTGCTATGATCAGCATGTGCCAGTTGTGATGTAGAGGAGCAGCATTGATATCAAAGTGGCTCTTTTCCCTCTTCAGTTCATCACTCCCCACTGCTGCTGTGCCTGCACTGCTCTCATCACTCACCACCGTTCTTCACTTTTATCCTGGGGGGGTAAGCACCGAGAATTAATTTGCATTTCTAATCAGCGCTCTCAGGAGGTGGCCCAGAGCCCGGGGCTTAGCTTAGGCTGCTCCTAGGTTAGGCAGGGCTGGAGCAGGTGTGTTTGTGGAGCCCCTGTGTTGCAGCGTGTGCCATCCATGGCTGTACCATCCTGTCGGATAGCTTATCAGACTGATGTTGACTGTTGGATCTCATGGCAACAACAGTCGGTAGGCTGTCTGACATTTTGGTATCTCTCATCTGACCGTGCCTCATCCATCCCCAGCTGTTTCCATTGAGCATCAGCAGCTCATCAGTGTCTGTGCTTGGGCTGGGAGAGAGCTCCAGCCCCGGGTCCTGCTCAACAAAGCCCCTGAAAAGCTTCCCCTGGGGGTCAGGTTTGTACCGGTTCTTTTGGCTTCACAGGGAACTTCAGCTCTGGGTGACAGGGGAGGATTTGCATGGGCTGCTCTGACAGATTCAGTTCCTAAAATCTGAAAGTCCCAGTTTCATTATCTGAAAGGTCCAATTCCAATATCTGAAAGATCCAATTCCATTATCTGAAAGGTCCAGTTCCAATATCTGAATGTCAAAGAGCACGAGTTGTTACAAGGGAGTTTAAAGCACGAAGGCTGTCCAGCTGCTCTCGGTGATTTTTAAAAGGTGAATATTTGCTAAATCTTTCCCTTTTTTGCCCTAAATATGGCCTTTAATGTCACAAAGAGCTTGTTCTGGTGCAATTCCAGACCCCAAAGCTCTGTTTGGAATTTCACCTTTTCAGCCTGCAGACCCTCAGTGTTGCACTTGGCCAGGGATCACCTCAGAGTTCCATTTCCTTCAGGCTCTGCATCAGTGACAGCCCTTGGCTGCTCTCCCCACTTTGGTGGCAGCTTTTAGGTCCCCAAATCTGGCACCTGAAGGGGACAGGTGTTTATTGACCTCTCACAGTTGTGGTGATGTCTTCAGTCCTTCCCTGGGAGGGGATGGCATTGATGCCATGTTGGGGTTCCTGGTTGGAATCAGGACATTGTAACAACAACTAAAAGAGAAAAAAAATCCCTTTTCCTGGAGCCTGAGCCAAGAAACGGCACCTTTAGAGGTCTCCTTAAAATCGTGCCTCTTGCCTGCTGGAAAACCACAAGGAAAACTGAAAGCTTTCTCCCACTTTTGGTTCAATGTGTTTACATTTATAGAGTGTGAAATATATATATATATATATTGTTCTTCAGCTTGTATTTCCATGTGTCCATTCCAATAAGCTCTGCTGTTATTTTGAAGCTTTCTAACACTCTTTAAAGAAGGAAATGATCATTCTACCTGCTTCTACCTGGGAGATAAGACTTGGTAAAAGGTAAAAAAAAAGGTAATAATAGAAAGAAAAGTGACACAAACCTGATGAGATTTGCAATGGATAGTTTTCTGTTTGCTTAAATAAACAAAGAAATAACATTTCCCAGTGTTTATTTCAGCTGGATTGTTTCCATTCTGGGTATTGAACTCTCCTGGTAACACGGTGACATTTGCTGTCCCAAACATTCAGAAGATAATTCAGCAGTTGCATTTTGTGCCTCCAGAGAAGGGCTCAGCTTTTAGCATTTGTCCTGAAAACGTGGATTTTGCTCCCTTAGCCCAAAGTTTCCTTTTGTTGCACATCTCATTCCACATTGGAAGCAGTCAGCCAGTTCAGTGTGTTAGGGACAAATCCAAAGGGAGCTCTTGCAAGAGGAACAACCTCGGGCACAAATCCCTATTTTTAGCTGCTGTTTCTTGCAGTTAGACACTAAATAAAGTCTTTTTTCTGGGAATAACTGAAAATCACACGGAAGTAACAGCCCTCTAAGAACAACTAATGACTTTGATGTGACAGAGATATTTTTTTTTTCAGTCTCATTATTTGTGGAAGGAGGTCAGGCAGGGCTGCAGCTCCTCCTGCCCTGGGTTTGGTGCCTGTTTTCCTGCCTGCCCCGAGGATTGGGAGGGCACGGAGAGGTGTCAGTGCCCCAGCAGGCAGCAATTGGTGCTGGAAGCCCAGCTCAGGTCACAGCGAGCCGGGTCAGGTCAAACCATCCATGAGAACACGGGGAAAGCTGCTGCTCCCTGTGCCGCAGCTCCCTCCGTGCCAGTGCCACGCTGTGTCTCTGTCCCTGCAGCTCGCAGCTCCCCCAGCCGCCTGTTCCTGCTAAAAGATCCCTGTCATTAACACTCGACAGCCTCTTGATGCTGTTCCAGCCACTCCTTCCCTGCCTGGCTTTTGGGTTTCGTTATTTCAGCCTCCCTCTCGCTGCAGGCACAAGCAAAACACTCTGGATGTTTCCCTGATTATCAGGCAGAAATAGAAATATTAGTGAGCAGAATTGATGGCAGGTGTGAAGAGAGGTGGGGGTTGGGTGTGTTCCTTGGAGGTAAAAATGATTGGTTTTCTTGGAAGCACATGGTTAAAAAGTACTCTGTAATCAGCAGTTAAAAGGCTGGGTGTAATTATAGATAAGGTAATTGAAATTACTCTCCTGAGATTTAAAATTCTGATTTTTTTGCTGTAAATTTGGTTGGGTTTTTGGAGGAGGAGAAGAAAGAAAAGCAGTAAGAACACAGTGAGTATTTCACTCAGCTCTCTCAGATCGCAGCAGCCCCTGGAGTGTGGGAGTGGGAGGGGATCCTGCTGGCCAGGGGAGGGGTCGGTGCTGGATCCCTGGAGCCCGGGCAGAGGGGAATGGAGCGATCCCTTCCCTGGGAAACCCCCCCGATGCATCCAGGGCAAAGATTTGCATCTCCTCCTGCAGAGTCATTTTTGGAAGGATTATGCTGAAAAACTCTCCGAGCCCGCTGTGACTTTGCTGATTCGAGTGCCTGATTGAGGGCATGAAGTGCTGGCGTGAATTTCTTTATGCATTTCACTTGTTTATCGATGCATCCACTCAGCCTTGGTGAGAGGCAGCAGAACATTGCTGTGGCAGAGGGAGAGGCTGGAACCACCCGGGTCAATTCTCACAGGAGGGGAAGGAGCTCGAACACAAACTCACCCTGTTCTGTCACCTCCCAGGCACAAGGAAACGGGGACAGCCCGGCAATCAGTGACTGCTCGGAATGGGTTAGGAGTTCAGGGGAAAAAAAATGGCATTTTGGTCAAAAAAGGTGAATATTACCCCATCTGGAGAGGCTGTTGATGCCATTCAGCGTTCACTGCTGGGGGTGTCCAGGTGTGGGAAAACAAAGGTGCAAACGTGAACCTGTGGAAAGGTTTCGTTTGGTTTAACACTGCCCTTTGTTGTGCTGAGGGGGGTTTATTAATTTATTATTATTATTAGCCCTGGAATGAGTCAAAGAGCAGTGGCTCCATTGAACCAAAGGTCACCTTTCTCCAGAGCTCGTTTGAGGAGCTGCTGAGCTCGGGGGGAGTTGGAATCTCCTGCTCATTGTTGGGTGTTCCCGAAGCCCCGGGGCTGCCCGGGCAGTGGCGATGAGGAAACTGCGGCTGTTTCCTGCTGGAAAGAGAGCGAGAGAGGAGCTGTCAGCCCGGGGATTGTTCCTGCTCTGATTGCGGCCACACCCGGCTCTTTGGCCCTGCAAAATGGGGTGGTGACTCTGTGCCACCTGTGAGGAATTCTTAAGAGAGCCAATGGATTTCCCGAAGTTTGTTGTACCCACGGGAAATGTCTTTGTGGTGTCTCTTTGCTTCTGTGCTGCCAGGGAAGAGCCTGGCAGTTCTCTCCCAGGAGCTGCTGCTCATTCAAACATCAACACCTTGTTCAAGGCTCACACTTCGAGGGGCTTTCCTTCTCAGGATCTTTCATCCTTTGATGGGAAAACAGAGGTTTCTGTGCTCAGCATTTCTCTGTCTCAGAGAGAAAACACACATTTAGATTTCCAGCATCGTGCAAATCTCACCATGGTCACAAAACCTCTCTGGGCTGTTTGGAAACCTCACTGCTCCCAGTGCCTGCTTTGCTGCAGCTGTTTTCTGGAGAGCTCTTAATATTTAGGATATTTTCATAACAACACATTTCATTTCTCAGATTCCTGGATTTGTAGGTCTCTCCTCAGCCCAGCTGACCTCTTGTGACACAGTCAGTGCATTCCTGGCTGTTGTGTAAGGCTCGAGGTGGGGAGCAGCAAGGAAGGAACTTTTAAGATGCCTGAAACTGGTATTTACTCGACTTCCAAGCAACGGAGGCCAAAAAACATTTTCAAAGCAATATTTTGCTACTGCAAGTGGTGATTTTAATTCTGTACCAAGTGTCTCTCCCACTTCAGTGTGTGGTGAGCCCCAGAGCAGCCCTGGAGCCTCGTGGCTGCCCAGGAGGAGCCAGGTGTTTGTGGGAGAGCTGAGGCAATCCCTGGCACAGATTGCAGTCGGGACTGAGAGGTTAAGTTGCAGTTCAGTGAAGAAGGAAAGGCTTTAAGTGTTTTTTGGCAGAGCCTGAGAGCTCTTGCTTGAAACTGTCACTGCTGTCCCCTCCCTCGGGCCTTGGAGCCCTCTCTGCCCTCGGTGTGGAGCAATTTTTGGCCAAGTTGAAGCCTTTTCCCTGCAGTTCTGTTCAGCTTGAGCAGGGCCCCACGTGCTGAGGTTTCCTTCCTCATGTCCCTAAGCTCTCCTCTCACAGCACACATCAAGGTTTGTGTCTGGTTTTTATGTAAAAATGCTTCTCTGTGAAAATCCTGGCTTTGAGGAGAAGCCTGACTAAGTCTTTATAGAGGAAAATACTGTGAAACCCTGAGCAAGTGGCTGGTGGGGGAAATGGAAGCTTTCTTCTTGGGAGCAGAGTGTTTAATTGGATATTTGGTCTTCTGTTGCCAAATTCATGGGTTTGACTGTTTTTATCAGTTACATTTGTTTTCTTCCCCAAATTTGCCTGTAAAGGAGAGATTCTCAACTCCAAATCACTACATAAACACAACTGCTGGCTTCAGTGACTCCCAGGCAGCTCACACAGGCTGGAATTGCCCAAGGTGGGCTGGGGAGGAAACTTTGTGAGTGGCAGGGAGAGCCAGGAGCAAAGCACTTCATGGAAAGAAGGATCCTTGAACTCAGGGTTGGAAAGCAGCAGCTCTGAGTGAGTGCCCAGCTCTGGCTGAGGAGGTTCCAGGAGCAGCCACAGCTGCCCTTGCCAGCCAGATCCAGGCAGGATTTGATTCCACCTCCAGCCTGTGGGATGAGGCCACTTCCCACTTGGCTCCTGGGCCCTGCTCTCCTGACGTGCTCCTGTAAATGATCCATCACATCTCCGAGGCTGCTGGGCACAGCTTCAGATCCACTCCTGCCATCTGCCCACAATTACACCATTCTCAGGCAACTGGAGTGTGTTTTTGTGAGCCTTAAATAAACGTGACATTGTCCATGTAACCAAATATGTACAATAATCATTTTTGCTGAAGGCACCCATTTCAGTGCAAATCCAACACGGGGCTCGTTTCTCCTCACATCCATCACTGAAACAAAAGCTAAAAAATGGGTTTCAGTCTTTTTTTTTCATTTAACTAGTGACTTATTTTAGTTTCTTTACTTATTGCTCTTATTTTGCCCTAGAGAGCACCCTTAATTTACTAATTTTTCTATCTTACTGTGCAACATTTGGGATTTTTAAGTTTAGTTATAAGACAAGAATGTTTCTAGCACCTAATTCACCCAGATAAGTGTGACTCTCTTAGGAGTCACTGATATCTCTCTCTCAGGCTTGTATGAACATGAGGTTAAAATTTACATTTCTTCCATGATCTTTATCATGGAGCACTCTAAAAATTTATTTCCTAATTAATTAGGAAATAATGCCTTCATTTCCTAATAAGCAGCTTCTCCAACCTCTTCTCTGGGGCCGTTTCCACCTTTTCCCTGTGGCTGGCAGGAATATTTATTCCATATTTCTTTACTGCAGCTCCTGGAAAGGGTTAAGCAGGGCTGTGCTGCCCCACCCGGGCAGGGGAAGTCGCTGTCTGCAGGGCCAGGATTGCCACAATGGGAGCTCAGAAGGGACCATTGTGAGCCCCAGTTGGGCTGAAAGAGCCGGAAAGGCTCCACGGTTCAAATTCACGATTATCAGCTGCACTTCCAGGCTGTTAAAAGCTCCCGGAGGTGTCCGGGCTGTGCCTCTGGAGCGTGGGCAGAGGCTGAGCAGGAAGCTCCGGGGGAATTTGCTGCCTTGGAGAAGCTGTGGCTGGGCTGCCCTTGAGGAAAGGCAGCAGCTCAGTTCCTTTTGGACGTTTTTTGTGCTATATCGGATCCATGAATCACTTTCCTGGTTCCTCTTGTGCAGTGTTTAAAGTGGTGTCCAGCAAAAAAGCAGATTCCTTTAAAGTACACTCGGTCCTGTTTCCTTTTGGATGTTTGGGCTCTCATTTCATAATATTTATCCACACTAAACTGATTAGCAAATGCAGCAAGAAGTGAATTATTCATTCAACACCCTTTTGTACCTTGTGTTTTTCTCAGTAGTGTTTCAAGGGGTAATTTGAATATAATTTCCTCTTTTCATGGATTAAACCCTGGCTGTTGAGGGAAACACAGATTTTTTCCGTTATATATTTCCATCCTTCCTGTGCTGGTACTGAGTCTAACCTTAAAAACACCAATATCTGTTTATGGCCAAATAAATAAATTGTGTCTGTACCTCCATCACCAAACACTTACTGTGTTTCAAACATTTTAGGTTATTTAAGGTTATTTTTTATTTTGGTGGGTTTTTAGATTTTGCTTTGTTTGTGGGTTGTTTTTTGGGGGGCAGGGTTTGTTGTGGGGGGTTTTTTGTTGTTTTTTTTGTGGTAAATAAATGTTCTCTTATTCATGAAATGTCTGCTGTAGTTGGAGTCCTTGAATCAGCTTCCAAGTGAGCTGCACCTGTCCATTCCAGCAAACAATAGTGAGGTTTGGAGCATTGTTCCTGGGTTTATGGACATCCTGTGGGGACTTTGCCTACAGCAAGCAAGGTCAAGGCCACTCTGATCCTGCTGTTCCTGTCCCTGAGCCATTGGCTTGTGCTGACCTTTGATCCACCTCATTAATTGGAAATGGTAATGAAATAAAGGCTTTTTTCCAGGCTCCATTTACATAATTAATTTTAGGAATAATATAGAGAATTACTCCTCCACTTTTTAATGTAATTGTAAGTGATGAATATTGGATAGTGGTTATTCACTTCCTGTCACTCTGACCCTCTGCACATCCTGGGGAAAAAATAAAGGAATCCCATCATAGATCAAAAAAAAATGAAGGCTTGGTTTGGAAAAGGGTGTGAGAATTTCAGGACTGAAAAACATTCACAGGAAGAAGCTTAGAGGTGCCTAAAACAATTCCTGCCAGCCCCTGCTGCAAAGAAATGAGGGATTATAATGACTAAAATTCAGATTTTTGTTTCAGAGTTAGTTCATCTTACCTGTGAGCTGTTTCCTGACGTGGCACAAATTCTGCCATCAAACAAACAAAAAAGACCAAATATCCTGCTCCATTAGCTGGAAGTGCCATAAATAAATAATAAACATGGGTCTGTATCATTATAGGTGCACTGAGCACCTGCTGTGTTTGCTTCATGCTCAGAATTATGAGTACAGAGAGATAACCTGAGGTTATTTCTGCAATAAAGTTATTTATTGCTACAGCAGTACAATGAACCATTGCCCTGTTCCTTGTTTCTCAGGGAACTTACCTGTCCTCAGCCTTTTGAAAATATTTTACCTGTTCTGTGAAGTGAGGAGGAAAAGGATTCCTGGGACTTGGCCATTTTTTCATGGAGTTACCAATTCTCATCTCAGATACTGGCAATTCTGTTTGGGATCTGTTGCAAACACCAGGGGAATTTATTTCAGTGCTGCTGAACATCCTGTGCCTTTTGGAGGAGGGAGAAGCTCACCATGGTCTCCTTTCCTGACCCTTTGTTCCTGCAAACTCCAGTTGCCTGTGCTGTTTGTCTGAACTCCTTGTGCAATCTTCCCTGCAGTTTCTTCTGTGAAAATACCCAAATTAGACAATGTGGCAGAAACACAGCAGAAAATCCCTTCTGACCACAGCAGGCCCCAGCTCTGAGCTGCCATCTTTGCAAGGGAATGGCACAAAAACCTGAAGGTGCCCTCTGAAATTTGTCCTTTTGTCAAGGGAAAAGTCCTTGAGACTGATTTATCTTTTTAATTTTTGGCCTGTGGGATTATTTCTGTGGGAGAACAGTGGGACATGGTGGGGAATGGCAAGAATTCCCAAAGCTCTCCCTGCCAGTAATGAAAAGCCAACAGAGGCAGAAGAATCTCAGTGTTACAAGGTAATCCTTAATTCTGCTGTACTCTAATTTTTAATTTTATTTGAATTCAGTGGGTGCCTTCCCCAGCCAGTCCATCCCTTCTCCTGCAGCTTCCCAGGGCACCACCTTGTGGTCGTGGTAAAATCGTGCAAAAAAGAGCCAAGTCCTTTAATTGACTTTAGAAATCATCAAATGTATTGCAATAATTATATCAAATAAAGGCTCTTAGATCTGCAATCTACCAACCATCCTCATCTCAGGTATGTTTAAATAATTAATTAGTTAATTAACTTTTAACTTTGAGGAAGCAGGAGTTGTAGTTTTCTTAGAGGAATGGTCAGAAAAGGATATAGCTACAGTATATAGCAAATTGAAAAAGAAGTGTTTATTAGATATATTAAATAAGAATAATATGAAAGTAAAAATATATTCAGTTCAGATTCAGTTGTTGCTATTCAAACACACACACACTCTGGTCCTAAGACTGAAAAATAACTGCAGTACAATAATTCACATACTGCAGGAAGTTGATGGAAGGTTTTCCAGCTTGCTTCTTTCAGAAAGTCTCTATTTCAGGCCATTTTAACAAAGCAATAAAATCACAGATTGGTGTAACTGGAGATAACTTGTTCCAGGGTTGTGAAGCAGTCCAGGAACTCTTCCTCTTGGATTCCAAACTTTGTGTACTGGTGAAGGTAGGCTCTGAGTGTTGAGGAATGGGTCAGACATTAGAAATCAGTGAAGATATTGGCAATTATTAATGAAGTACCAGTATAATTATTTTCACTTACTTGGAAGCAAACATATTCCAAGCTTTCCCTACGATGCTGTCGAGGGGTTTCAGCAGGAACTGGCTGTTGCTGACCAGAGAGGCAGATTTCTCATACTTGTTAAATGCTCTGGGTGTTTTCCATGCACTGAAAGCATCCTGAGGTTTTAGCCACGATGTGTATAATGAGGGATCTTGGAAACCTCCTGCAGCAAAAACAGGACAAAACCCAAACTTGATCCCTGTGGGGCCTAATCAATGCTGTCAGATCAGTTCAGGCCTGGGAAAACATGTGCAGATATTTTGAAAATACAACTTTTGAACAGATTCATTAGATTACAGAGGCAGAAGCAGTTGTGGATACTTCAGCCAGCAATGCTCATCACTCCAGAAACAGCTAAATGTATTTTCATACAGTATAGCCAAGAATTCCAGATACACAGCCTTGAGTCTCTTCCTCCTTCCCTGAAGTGCTTCAGGAAACTCAGAAGTGAAATACAACAGCCCTAAGCAATCAGACATTGTGGCCTTGGACAGTAAAATGTTTCTAGAGGGAATATTGACCTTAGGAGTCAAACATGGTCTTGGGATGTTTCCACTTGCATCAGACCTGGTTGCAAAGACAGCAGAGAGATGTGAAACCAGAAGCCCTGAGGTGCTGTGCTTCCCCCCTTACCCAAGTCCACGCTGTGCACATCTTTCCCTCTCAGGATCACCAGGTTGGCAATGGAAGTGTTGAAGTGCAGGGGTTTGTTTGTGGAGGGGATGGAGGAGCCTGGGTGGGGTGGTCGTACTTGCCAGTCAATACCTTTGGGATTTGGGAAAAAGAGATGGAAAAGGAAGTTAATGTTTTGTGAAGATGCAGATGGGAACCATCACTGTGCCCCAAACTGAGCCCACACTGGAGTTTGTAGCTGCTGCACATGAATTAAGCAGCAATCACACAATTCCCAGAGAAACCCAGTGCTAATCCAGCAGGATTTGCCTGGCAGTCACTCTGCCAGAGAAAATGGATACCTGTTTCTATTCTTAGCAAGCCTCCAGCCCATTCCTTGCATAACTGGGAGCTGTAACTGAATTCTCCATGTAAATTATATGGGAGAGCTGAGCCTGATTTTTATGAGTAGAAGGTGTAAAAAGAAAAAGCAGAGCTCACCATCCAAGGAATGCTCCAAATGAGTTATGTAAATTAAGTGCACAGCCACAAACTGTCAGTTTGGTTTGTGTATTTTCAACACTTATAATTAACTGAGGTGTCTGGAAGCAGAGCAGGAGCAGTGTGGGAGCTGCTGTGGCAGCTGAGGGAATGGTTAAAGGAGCAGCTGGGTTTGTGGGGGCAAATTCCTGCTGAGGGCAGCAGCTCCTTTCTGAACTGGGAGCTCCACAGAACAATCAGTAAAAATCAGTGTTTAAAGAGTGGTGGAGAGGGAAGGGGAGTGGCTGGTGTTTATTTACCTTCCTCCATCTGAGCATTAGCAATGAGCATCTGCCTGAGGTGTTTGAGGAGGCCAGGCCAGCTGAAGGTGCTGTAGGCCAGGGAGTTCTCAGGCATCTGGGGGATGTTCCTCAGGCCCAGCAGCCTGAACTCGGGGTGTGGCACCAATGCCTCCATCAAATCTCCTGAAAGGACAAATCCACAGCTGCTCATGTTTGATAAAAGTATTGCACAGGGCAGCTAAAAAGGGAGAAGAGTGAGGAATGTTCAGAGATTTAGCAATTTCAAAGCCGTGTATTCCTGAGTTCTACACAGGGTGTCAGGAGCTTTTGTTTTACAGTTTAGACTTTGTCACTTTAGTCTGGCTCAAAATCTCAAGGACTCTGCACTCCAGACAGATGTGAAAGTTTAATTTTCAAGCAATATGGGCAACTTCCTCCAATTCCTTAAAGGTACAAATGTCAGCCTATTGGGTGTTGTTACCCAGTTGTCAGCTCACCTCTTCTGCCTGAGCAAAACACAAAACTCTTCCTTTGTTTTAGTTCATACAAACTTCTAACCCAAAGGCAAATGTGAAACTCAGTCCAAAATTACTGCCCTGCACAAAATTCTTCTGAAATGTAAACAGGTACCAGGGTCCCTGTGATCACTTGAAAAAGGAGAAACAGGGTTCTTTTGGTGAAGAATGAAAGCAGAACTCGGGGGTTCTATTTTTGACTCTGCTACAACATTGGGATTGAACTTCTAACTGGATCTTTTTGTGTCTTATAACTTGGGATGTATCGAAATACTTGAGCAAGGAGACTGAAGAACTTTAATTCAGAGATGAAATTACTCCAGAAAGGTGTGTGGGTGTTGGATTTGGTACCTAGTGGGTTTCTGCTGTAGCCTGAGCCCCCTCCTGCAGTGTGGGTGGGCTGGAAAACGCTGCCCAGCTGGTGAGCAATGACCTGATTGACATCCCTGAAGGAAATCTGTTTGATGTTCATCAGCTGGGCACAGATCTTGTGGATGGCATCGTTCTCATGGACAAGAAGGGCATCTGATGACTGGTACAGGTGTGACAGAGTCAGAACAGAGTTGTAGTTTTGAACAATGACCTGGAAGCAAACAAAAAACCACACACAAACAGGAGTTAAACAGCTTAATCTCTTTCTAGTTCATAATCCTCTGGCTCCTGCTGTTTCCTCAGTTATGATTTAGGAAGTGATTCATTTTCTTTGCCAGGGTGCAGAATGAGGTCAGGAGCTCAGAGCCTTTTCATGGAAAGAGGGCAAGACCTGTGAAAATCAGGTTATCCATCTCTCTCCATACAAACATGCTGGAAACAGATCTGCCTGGGAACTGATTGTGATACTGAGATAAGATTTATCAGGAGATTTCTTGTTAGAGCTTCTTGTGAATCTGCATCACTTCAGCATTTAAATTACCAAGAGTTTTTGGTGAAAATTCTTCAGCTGTATTTAGTCATTTGAACATTTTCAGTGTAAAATGCACCCATTTTCTAGTCTATTTCTGCTGTAGATATTTTGTTTAAAAGTAAACAGAGATTATAAACATATCAATTCTATATAAACTATGATTACATATTAAAAGGCAATATGACATTCACCTCCCCAGTGCCATAGGGCCACACCACGTGGTTCAGTATGAAGGAGGTTGGAAAAGCATCCCTCAAACACTGGGTCACAAATGCTCCCAGGCCTGATCCTGTGCCCCCAGCCATGCTCATGATGGTGAAAAATCCCCCGAGTCGTTCACATTTCTCTGCTTCCTTCTGCACCAGATCCATGATTGCTTCTTTGTGTCTGGGGCCGTGGACAGAGAAACTGTGGGGTAACACAAAACAGCAGGAAACCAAAGCAGAGAGGTGAAGTTTTTCATAAAGCACATTTTACTTGAACTCTCACAGCTGCTGTATCAGCACTCCTGGGGAGTCTGAGCAGCTCCTCAGCCTCCAGAGTTGCCTCAGGGAAGCTTGGGGCAGCTGTTCCTACCCATTGGCCCAGTTGTTCCCAGATCCTTGCTTCTGGCAGAAGTGGGAGTGGCTGCTGTATTTCCAGTGGCCAGAGCTGGCAGCCATGGACAAGGCCTGGCTGATCACTTTGGGCTCCATGTCCACAAGCACAGCCCGGGCCACAGGCACTGCACAGGGAGAGAAACAAAATTGGGGAAAATGTGCTGTTATTTGGGTGAGATGGATGGGCTTGGGATGGATACAACATCTCAAGGTTATTCCTCCCACCCACTTTAGGCAAACTATTAATGGGACAATACAGAGAGGATTTGGCCATGCCCTGATTTCTGCTGAACCATTTATTGTGCCAAAGACAAATCTGAACTCCAGAGAGCACAGATCTTTCATGAAACAAACCACTTGGTGTTTCTGGGTGCTGAAACCAGACCCTGAGAGGGTAAAAAAAGCCCTTTAAAGCTGTACCTCCAGACTCCTCCTCAGTGAAGAACCGTTCCCTGCAGGAATCGTGGTAGGATTCATTCTCTTTTTTGGAGCACAGCCCGTGGGTGCCACGGATGTCACTGCAGAGAGCACTGAACACCTCGTGCCCGATCTGGTTCCCACACTGCCCGAGCTGCACCGTGACAATCGACATCCTTATCCACTTGGGATTTAAGCCTGGAAAAGAACACTGTTTGTTTTGTCACTTTTGTTTGGTAAAGCACGATGGAAACGAGAAATTATAACTCAGAGTTACAGGACTACAGGATGCAAAAGCACAATAAAAGAGTGCTATGTGCCTTTGGAAATCTTAAGCCAGTTCAAAAACGTAGTTATTTTCCAGTTATGAACTGCACCAGGCCTGATGCCAGAGCCTGCTGAGGTGACAAAAGGATTCCCTGGAGAACTCCCCTTGTTTCCACCACACAGAGCACAGTGTTTGACTCCATCCTGGCGTGTTTTGACATTTTCCTCCACTCAGCAGTTGACAGCAGCTTTGCTTTCTCACTTTCCTATTCTTCCACTGAAACAAGGTCGATTTTTTTTTTAAGCTCTCTTGGTTTTTCCGGGCTGCTGTTCCTCGCTCCCATCCCAATTGTGCCGGAGCTCTCCTGTAGCAGCTTTCCCTGGATCGCTGCCCGTGCCTGTAACGCGTTCAGCAGCCCGGTACGAGCTCATTGCCATTCCCGGGCCTCATTTCAGCGCTGCCGCCAAGCCGGGTGTCACTAGGAGACCGAGTCACTCCTCGCGCAGAAAATACATAAATACGTGAATTATTCCCCAAAATAGGCTCGTGTCTAACACGTGCGATACCGAGCGTCCCGTGTGTGAGGAGCCTCACTCGGGTCCCCGCGGCCACAGGATCCCCCTCAGGGCCCGACTCCCCCTCAGGGAGGAGTTCCCGGCGCTGCCCACCTTCAGTATCGAGCACCGCCGCCGAGCCTTTCTCCTCAACAGCCCGCCCCGGGATGCCGATCTCGGTGCGGGTCCCGGTTTCGCCCCCTGCCCCTCAGGGCTCCCCTCAGAGCTCCCCTCAGGNCCGGGGCAGCCCGAGCCGCCCGCGCTGCCCCGGTGCCTCCGCGCCCGGAGCGGGTCGGGTTTGCGGGCAGCGCCGGAGCTCTGCCCCGCGGAACTTCGGCGTTGCGATCCCGGCACAAGAGCCGCAGCGGGTTGTTTTTTTTTTTCCTTTTTATTATTTATTTCTTGTCACATGTCCGAACGTCAGTGCAGGAATGCCGATCTTTCTGGAGCCGTGGAAAGTCGCTGCTCTCGCGCCAAAATTAAAAGCAGAGGTTTAAAATGCTGCGTTAGGCGGGTCAGCGGCTGTTTGCATCTCGTGCTTTCGTGAGCTGAGCACCTGATAATGTGCGCTTTGCAGTTCGTGATGTTGGTCTAGATCCTGTCAAGGCTTTAAGGGGACTTGATTGCATCATCTCTGTTTATATTTTTTTAGATATTGTGTTGCTTTTTGGTATTGTTTTGCGCGTTAAACGTTTGCTGTTGCTCAAACTGCCACTGCGTTTATTTTTTTGCTCTTTAAATACTCATGACAGCCTTGAAGGCTTTGAGTTCATGGAATAGTAGAATGATTTGGGTTGGAATGGACCTCAAAGATCATCTCAGGCCATGGCCAGGGACACCTTTCACTGTCCCAGGGTGCTCCAAGCCCTGTCCTTGGACGCTTCCAGGGATCCAGGGGCAGCCACAGCTTCTCTGGGCAACCTCTGCCAGGGCCTCCCAGGGCAGAATTTCCCCCAAATATCCAATCTAAACCTGGATGCTCCTGTAAAAAGTCCCTTCCATGTTTTTTTGCTGTGGATTCCCTCCAGGTACTTCCCTTCGGGAGATAAGCAGATATTCTGTTACTCACACTGCGTGTAACCTGTAGGGACGATTGTTTGACAGCTGAAGGCTCGAAAGCTTCTCAGGCTGCAGGAGAAGCTCTGTCTGTCACCTCAAGAATCAATCAAACCCTTCAGAAAACTTTAAAAAACGTCGCTTGCATCACCCTGTTGATGCTGCCAAGAACGGGTTCTGAGCGAGGTGGAGAGAAAGTCGGGTTTGTTCTCTCCTGTGTTCCTGTAATTCAGTCCCAGGGAACAATTAAACCATTGTGGATTTTAAAACCTTGCCACGACTGACATTTTAATGGACTTTGGCAGCCTTTGTTGGTCTCAGGTGCCTTTTGGCAAACTGATGAAGGAGGGTGAGAATGGGCTTGAGATTAAAACATGGGAACAGCAGGAAATGTTGGAGCAAGGAAGGAGGGGAACATCAGGAATGTGTGAGGGGAACAGCATTCCAGTGGAATTTATCTCCATGGGGTGTGTCCTGCAAGGAGCAGAGAGAGGATGCAGCCAGAGCAGTGGAGATCAAGGAATGAGCAAAGGAGACACTCAGGACTGTGTTGTCAAATTTCTGCTGCTGGTCCCTGGTATGTCCCAAAAACTGAGCCCAGGAGGAGCCCAGACAGCTCAGTTTGAGTAGGCACAGCCATCCTGGAAAAGCTGAAGGGTTGTTTAAAAGGAGTTTCCTCAAAAGCCATGTGGTTGTTTGCACTAATTACTATGATGACAATAACCTCAGCCTTAATTTAGGTGTTTGTAGTGAACAAAACAATGTATGGACTGAAGGGCTGGTGGCTTTCCAGCCTTTCTTGGTGTTGCAAAATTAGAAGGAACCATGAAAAAAATACCAGCATGGTGTCTGAAGTGAATGTTGGTTAAATTAATACTGAGAATGAAACCCAAAGTTCACAGGAGCAAGAGCAGCACACATAAACTCTGCCAGAACCATTGGGTAACAGGAGGAGTTGCTCTGGGAACTGAGGGGTGTTTATTCTCCGGGTTGAATTTTTTAAAACTCATTTGTTGGCATCTAAGAGTGGGGTCAAGGGCAGCTTTAGTGGCTTTTATTGTGAAACGTGTCAATAAGCTGGATTCTTCTAATAAATGTCAGCAGGAGGACATGAGCTGGCAGCTCCCTGAGCTGGAAACAAACCTGATCTTTTGGACTCCCTAATTGCCTGTGGTGTTAGTAGGTGGAACCAGGAGTTAAATTCCCCTTTAGATGACCCAAAATAAACCAGCCTCTGTAAACTTTAACATTGAAATGGTTTGGAAGCTGTTGAAAGTTTCTAGTTTTCTTTGGTTAGTGTTTTCACTTGGATAATATTTTAAAGTGCACTCCTTGGTTTGGGCTGATTTTTGCAGATCTCAGTGGTTTTTCTTTTTCTTCTGCTTCTCTGGATTTCACAGGTCACTCAATATATTTATATCCAGCCTGTAGGTTCCGGGCTGTTCACCACTAACTCACAGTTGTTATTTTGTGTCCATATTTTTAAAAATAAGAATGTGAGGGTAAGCCTGCAGCTCACTAGAAGCTTGCCCATTGCATTCTATTTGTATTCATTCCAGCTGTCTGCTGCCTTTGCATTTCTTTTGCCATGTAGAGCCACAGTTAGAGGGAAATATTATCTTGCAGAAGGGATCAGGTTGAAAATTCTTTGAGGAAAATATCTCTTCGGAATTAAACCACATTCCTTAATGGTGACTGGTTCTGGTGCTGAAGTGCAGGAACTTCTCCAGTGCTGATTATTGGTCAGAAAAGGTGTTTAACATCAGAGTAAAGCTGAGTTCTTTCATCACTATTGGGATTTGATTTCCCAACGTGCAATAATAAAACCTTCTCAGCAGATTATTTGTTTCTGGTGCAGATGAGTCCCAGTTCATCTATTCACATGATCTTTATTATTGGTCTAATTTGCATAGCACTGCAATAGGACTTGAAAATTTGTGTGAGAGCAATTTTAAAGAAAAATGCAGTACCTTAACATTTTTCAAGTTCACCTGGGGGTGTCAAATTGTACCTGTAGTATTTAATATTTATTGAATAACAATGCAGCCAGGTAAGACAGTGTCACTGTTTGAGGTAAGTGGCACTATTGCAAATCTTGCACAGAATTTTGTAGATTTTCTCCTGATAATTAATTATTCCCGACCTGTTTAATTTTATAAATTATAATGATATAGAGATTTTGTCTTTTCTAACTTAAAAAGTTGTAAAACGCATCAGTGCATTTATTCTTAATGCTTTCTAAATTGTCTTTCTTCTCCCCTTCTCGTGCCCAGGGTCAATTAAGTGAGAGCATGGACCATGGAGGAGTTGGTCAATATGATCTGTAAGTTGCTGCTAGAAAATATTCTGTATCATTCATGCCAACCACATAAACTTCTAATTTTGTTACACTGTTAAGGTAAACAGAAAATTTTGTCCTTCTGGTTCAATTTTGAGTCGTTTCTAGATGTTTCACTATTTCCTCATATCAAAATTTGTCAATTGTATCTTGAAATAAAATAATAATAATAAAAAAAACTCCTGGTCAAAGTTGCTGTTTGTCTTTTGATCCTTGTTTCTCCTAACAAACCTCTTGCCTTTGAGTAATATTTGTCATATGGATAGAACGATATAAAGAAACATCTGAGTCAGTTTGAGGCTTTCATCCTCTAAACTTGAAGCAGAGATGGATTGTGCATTAAATTGAAGGGCTTTGAAGGAAATCTTGATACTATAAATCCCCAGATTTGCAGGTGACCTTCTCTGCAAGCTGCAGCTTTGCACACAATAAATAATAATTCCAGATCTCCCAGGCTGTCACTGCTAGGTCAGACAGACCCTTTCCAGGGAGTCAGTGCTTTCATTTGCTCAGTTCTCAGTAGCAGGCAGACTCACAGCCCTGTTGTGCTTTTCTGCAGTGGGATGGAGCATTGTGAAAAGTTTGAGATTTCAGAGACCAGTGTGAACAGAGGCCCCGAGAAGATCCGGCCGGAGTGCTTCGAGTTACTGCGCGTGCTGGGCAAAGGCGGCTACGGCAAGGTCAGCAACCCTCCACAGCCAATCCTTCACACCCTCACTGCTCCCTTGCTCTGCTCTGCCTTTCCCCATCTCTGAAAAGTTCATTCTGCCAGAGGTGGAACGGGGTAGAACCAACCCCAGCTGCCAAGGCTGGTGTCATCACCAAGGTCCCTGGCAGAACCGCACCCGCTGGAAGCAGCAGGGAATGTCCCAAATTCATTCTGCATCCAATCTCTGCCTCTTGCCTTGTAGTTTGTGGGTGATATCTCTCTCTCTCTCTTTTGCACAACTTGGCTTTTTAGCTTGTGGCAGTTCATGCAGCTGAAATGTGTGATTGTGTTGGTGTTGTTTAGGTGTTTCAAGTACGGAAAGTAACCGGAGCAAACACCGGGAAAATATTTGCCATGAAAGTTCTTAAAAAGGTAACCTGAATTTCACTGCTCTCTGAATCTAAAAAAGAAAAGAAATCTATGCCTCCATTTACCTGTTACAATTATCTAGTGGTTTCATATACCTAAAAATAAGTTTTAGTATATATACAGTTTTTACCCAGATAGAGTTGGAATTAGAATTAAACTTCGAATGTTTCTGTCTGCGTAGTTCATAGCAGCTCATTTAAATAGGTCAGGAGGTCCTTTCCAACCTAAATTATTGTGTGATTCTATGAAATAAAGACTTCAACTTGTGCAAGAAACCTCTCATGTAGATACTGTGGGGAAATTTAATTTTTTAATGCTATTGGTAACTCATACGTAGAGTTGTAATTTAATAAACTCAGAATTGAACTAATTTTAAAAGTTTGCCTTGTTCAGCAAGTTCTTGTGCTCAAATATCCCTGCTTTTTGCAGGCAATGATTGTAAGGAATGCCAAGGATACAGCTCACACAAAAGCAGAGAGGAATATACTGGAGGAAGTGAAACATCCCTTCATTGTAGACTTAATTTATGCCTTTCAGACTGGTGGAAAACTCTACCTCATCCTTGAGTATCTCAGTGGTCAGTATATGACATTCTTTATCTGCTTCTTGGGGTCTTACACAGTCAATAATTTGGGGTTTTTACCCTACAAGTAAAAGGCCAATTAATGTTGGCTTGGTCTCCTAAACTGAAACAGCTTTGTATTAAAAATACATAGAACAACATGAATAAACTTTCTAATTCCATACCATAAAGAGGAATGAAACATAAAATAGTTGTTTTTCCTGACAGTTCAGGAGAGGAGGGATTTTAATACTTTTTTTCCCTCTAGATATGTCAATTTTGTGTGTTCTGTGCAGTCCTACAGTTACCTGAGGGTTTAGTCCTTGCAGGTTCTTTGTGACTGAAGAAAGTGTTTTTATTTCATGGTTAGGGAAACAGACACAGATTAGAAGCAATTTTTTCAAGCTGTAACAACAAAAAACAGGGATAGAAATGCTCTTGTTTTTTAAATGCTGATTTCTTCAGGTTGCTGGAATCCTGAGGGTAACAAAATAGTGGCTCAGTTGTTTTTTTTGTGAAACAGCCTGTTGTACAACAGCCAAAAATACCTGTTGCTTATAGTTTTCCTAGAAAACAGACTTTTGACTGACTAAAAATGATACTTTTAATTGAGTGCAATCTATTTTTTCTCACGACAGGAGGAGAACTATTTATGCAGTTAGAGAGAGAAGGGATATTTATGGAAGATACAGCTTGGTAAGTGAAGCTATTTTTGTAAATTAATAGTTTGGGTTTTTTTTCCAAGTGCTAAACTATATTTAAGGACTCATTCATTTTAGAGGGTAGTGAAAGAGCAGTTCAGAGGGTTTGGGGAGGGTGTACATGTGTGCATCAGTTTGTGCTGTACTCACCAGTTTGTGCTGGTGGAACTCCAGTATTAACACACAGGAGGGTCCAGTGCTGGCTGTGGTCAAGGTTTGGGGGTTGAAGACTGTGAAAGACTTGCTTAAGATGCTCTGCATGCTTGAATATGTCTGATTTTATTCCCTTTCAGCTTTTACTTGGCAGAAATCTCAATGGCACTGGGGCACTTGCATCAAAAAGGAATCATCTACCGGGATCTGAAGCCAGAAAATATCATGCTCAATCATCAAGGTAGAACTCTAGTCATGAGTCAGGCTGCCAGTCCTTTGAAAACAATTCTCCCAAAGGTCACAGCACCTCAGTTTCAGGTGAAACAGTGGCAGAGTTGTAACCAGTCCTGGGATAAGTGAAGAGCTGCCAGAGCTAATTGCCCTCAAACACAGCTTCCTTGGTTTAATAGGCCACAGCAGACTCCAGTTCCATGGACCCAGGCATGTTTTGAGTGGTTGATTTGCCATTTCTGCACTTCTGGATTTATTTCTTTTCTTCTGCTGGATCATTGTGAAGCAGAATCTGTGACATTTTAGTCCAAGGGGATGACTGATGGTAGGAAAGGCAGTTTGGGTAGGATGCCAGATGATCTGTGGCTGAAATGCCTTAGCCAGCAGCTGACACTTCCCACTGACAGCAGTTTCAGTTCCTGATTGCACTGTTCCAGTGACTGTGTGACACTGATCAGTCTGGCAGTCTCTACCACCCACAACTTTCATGTTTTCTTAAACAACTTATTTACTTAGTCTGAGTCTTTGTACTGAATTATTCAGAGCGCTTTACAGTTTGTTGAAGATGGTTTCTGTGAATTTTGAAGCAAGCAGTAAAATTCAGTAACCTACTTTTTCAGCTAAATGATGCTCTACAGTCTTTGTGTTTAAATACATTAGTCTGTATTTGAATAAATTTTGGTAGTTTGTCAAGTAGCAACACTTGGTTTTCTCTCTAAGTGTGATCACCTTGTTCTGTTTTATGGCTGCATTGCTTTGTCAGACCACATGTGGAAGTAGTTCAGAGTTATTACATATCCACGTTAAAAATTCTTAATTTTTTTCAATGTTACTTCTACAAATGGCAGAATCCTGACACATCTTACATTTGATCTATTTCATTTCAGGTCACGTAAAACTGACTGACTTTGGATTATGTAAAGAATCCATCCACGATGGAACAGTCACACACACTTTCTGTGGAACAATTGAATACATGTGAGCTGCATGATGAAATGCAAAAGTTTTACTCTGCTCTGGGGGTAATGGCTGCATTTTGCCTTTTTTAACTGGTGGTTCATGTGCTCAGTCCCTTAGGACAACTTCACTTGATAAATGGGGTTTTGTTTGAAAACTAGCAGTCACAATTAGTATTAAGCTCATTAAAACACTTTAATATTTTTGATGTTTCTGCTTATAGGGCCCCTGAAATCTTGATGAGGAGTGGGCATAACCGTGCTGTGGACTGGTGGAGTTTGGGGGCATTAATGTATGACATGCTGACTGGAGCAGTAGGTGCACAGTTATAATTGCATGTATTTATTCCCCTTTGTAGCTTTTTTGCTTCCCCCTACCCCAACTCAGCTGCATGTATAAATACAAATATTGTATCTATACACACTGCAAGAAATAACCAAAATACAGCTCAGGTTTGACTACAGACATGAGCTGCTTTTATCCAAACAGTGCCTGTTGGCAGTAATTTTACCTGCTTTGTAAATGACTGAAGTGAGTTCTGTGTACACAAATAAGAGATCTGAACAAGTCCTGTTTTTCCTCCTGTTTCAATGGTGCTTTCCAGCCTCCTTTCACTGGGGAGAACAGAAAGAAAACAATTGACAAGATTCTCAAGTGTAAACTCAACTTGCCTCCCTACCTCACACAAGAAGCCAGAGATCTGCTTAAAAAGGTAGAATTTTCATGAATGTCAGTACTCCACATGTATGCAGAAAATAGAAATATAATGATAACCACTGTGGCTGTTCAGTCCAAGCTTGGCTTATTACTGAAGAAGTCACTGTTTTGTTGAGTGCTACAGAAAGTGATTTCCCTTGAAATACAACTGTTTTCAAGTGAATGCAGATTTTTCTGTATTCATTCTGCACAGTACTCACTGAAGTGATGATTCATGGCAGAACTAGTCTGCTCATAACCAGCATAACTAATTCTGCTTTTTTGGATGTTATTTCTCACCAAGCTGCTAAAAAGAAATGCTGCCTCACGTCTAGGAGCTGGTCCTGGAGATGCTGGAGAAGTTCAGGTAACTTGAACTTAACTTGAGAATTCTTAAATTGAAAATAAAACAGCTTTGAAGGTAGCTCAGGGAAGGAGAGTGTCTTGTCTTGGAGGGTAATGAGCAGAAAGGCAGCCACATGTGTCAGCTCATCAAAACCTGAAGGCTTTAAACCTTAACAAAAGCAGCTGTCTACCTGTTTGATAATTTGAGATTTGGAAAACAACTTCTATTCTTCAGCTCTGCCTTGCAGTAGATCTTTTCAAGTAGTTGCACAGCCCTGGAAGAGTGAGGATGATCTTAGCAGATGAAAAACCTCCCAGCCAGAGGCTGAGTCCCTCTTGCTTCCAGCTTGACTTTGTTTTTGTGATGACACTGGCAAAGAGAGTTCTCTGTATAGCACAGTTCTGATAATTTGTCATTATTGCAGTGTTTTGTCATGGTTTAACTTCTAAAGTTGGAAAATGCAGATGTATTTTGCATGTGAACTGGCTTTCTCTGACACTTCCAAGGAAATGGGGACGTGTTGTCTGACTTGGAGGTGTGATCTCAATTCTCAGCTCTTCCAGCTACTCCGAGGCAGTGCTGCAGAATATTCTACACTAAACCAAGTGTGATTTTGGAAAGAAATACAGCAGAAAAAGGACATGTTAATGGTTAAACTGTGGGGTTTGTGCCTGGAGGCAGGTGCTGACCCTGTGCTGTTGTCACTCGTGCAGGCTCACGCGTTCTTCAGACACATCAACTGGGACGAGCTGCTGGCGCGCAAGGTGGAACCTCCTTTTAAACCCTTATTGGTATGTACTGGGAATACTGGGAGAGAGATATTCCCTGTGTGCCTTCAGCAAAGCTCTTAATAAAGCTTAGAAACACTCACTTTACAAACTGGAGTGCCACTGATTCCTGGTACTTGAGTTTTATCAGCTCAGGGGACAGATTCACTCTTGTCAGCTAAAGCTGGCAGATCTGATCTAGCACCTGATCTGCTTCAGCCTCAATTCCTCCTGCTTCTGACCCGTAGGTTAAACAGACCTGCAAGGGCAGTTCACTCTGAGATCAGCTTCCAAACCCTCTACAGTAAGTCAGTCCTTAGTTTCAACTAGATAGAGTTGCTAAGCAAAAGTAAATTAAATCACCTAATTAAGCATTCTTTGTGTTTGCTTATTAATCTTTACAATGCATCCTGTGCATTATATGCAGTAGTTAGAGTTTACCTCAAACCAGTGATGTGATGAACAAGTTTTTATTATCCCACCTTACATTTGGATGGTGTCTGTGTTTCCCTCTGGGTACAATCAGCTCCAGCAGCTGTGGGTGTTGCCACCTCTATAATTCCCAGCTACTAAAATTCTCACTTTAAACTGGCTTAAGCATCACTAATGGCAAGCATTCTACAGTATGGGGACTCCAGACCTTTTTCCCCTCACCCTTTGGAATAAAATTCAGAAAGACTCAAACTGATATTATTTATCTGAAGGTGGTTTTGGGTTTTTCTGCTAGTAGCAATCCTATGGAAGTTTCTTGTATAAAGCAGGTGGGTTTTCAGCTTGTGCTTCCATGGTTGCATGAAGGGCCTGCACAAATGAATACCTGCTGCCTTTCCAGTGACACATGGGAATAAAGAAGGGATTTTGGAATTAGTGTTGTTCTTTGAGCAAATGAAACAATAATTCCTCATAATTACTTATCCAGAGTTGTCCTGTATCCTGCAGACCATAAACACTTCTGTATCTGCAAAAATAGGACAAAATTATCTGGAGAGGCTTCCAAAAACGAATTAGTTGCAACTGTTCTATACTGGTTGTAACAAGGGCTAAACTTGCAAGAAACTGGCATTGTATTTCTAAAAGTTTTTGTTTGTAATTTGAGAATTATTTTTTTTTTTAAGGCATCTTTTTAATTCGTGTTCCTTTTTGATCCATAATTTTTGCCCCTCCCCCTTGCCTTTATTTCTCAGTGGCAGTGCCCATAGTGACCTCCCACTGGCAGCGACAGGATTCCGACACCACTCCAGGGTTTTCCTCCAGCAGAGCTCTGCCAAAAACCTATGGAATGAACTCCATCCAGAGGCTGCACTGCTCTCCGCTGAGCCATTTGGTTGATATCTGTAATATAAACCCTTAATCATTTTGTTTTTGCAAAGCAATCTGAAGAGGATGTGAGCCAGTTTGATTCAAAGTTTACACGTCAGACACCTGTTGATAGCCCAGATGACTCAACTCTCAGTGAAAGTGCCAACCAGGTCTTTCTGGTGAGTGAGGAATGACTCTGGAGAGGGAGGTTTGCTGCTGGAAATGGGGGCATTTCAGTGAAATTCATTCTGTTGACTCCTTGAAGCAAACTCTCATACCTAAACCCAAATCCTCCAACAGGTCTGAAATGTTGAAAGGCTTTGAAAATACTTTGGTTATTGCTGACGTTTTCTTTATCCAGCAGCCAGCAAACAGTGCTGCCTGTGTGGAATGTCAGCATTCTGATTCAGAGCTGCACTGTGAGCCCTGCACATGCAGAGACAACAATGGCCAGTCTATAGAGCAAAATTAATTAAACTGAGTGTGCCTTTGGGAATGTGTGATCTGAGGAGAAATAGCTGGGGTGGAGCAACTCCCTCAAGTCCCACTGTTTGCTTCAAGGAG
Source organism: Drymodes brunneopygia (assembly GCA_013400955.1). NCBI lineage: Eukaryota > Metazoa > Chordata > Aves > Passeriformes > Petroicidae > Drymodes > Drymodes brunneopygia. The sequence goes on along the minus strand of VZTZ01036869.1, from coordinate 285,612 downwards.
TGAGCAGAAGTTCATCTGTCTACATTTACTCTTCTTTTTATAATTTTCCTGTAATAATCAGATTTTCCTAACTGTGGAGGTGCTCCTGAATGCAAGCCTTGCCTGTGAGCTGCAGTGCCTTTTTCCTGTTTTGCAGGGTTTCACCTACGTGGCTCCATCTGTACTTGAAAGTGTAAAAGAGAAATTTTCTTTTGAACCAAAAATTCGATCACCTCGCAGATTCATAGGTAGCCCTAGGACACCTGTCAGGTACTTTATCTTCTTTTTCTTTCTTTTGTAATGCACTTTTTGACAAGTGGTTGAAGAACTAGAAATAAAAAAAGCAGCCTTGCTTTTGAGTAAGCCCAGTGCTTCCATTAGAAGTGACCCTGTTTTATAAATCACATTATTAAAGACAAATCTGTGGTGTTGGGCAGCACAAGAAGTTCTAATTTGTTGCTTTTCAGTGCTGATACAGCCAAAACTGTTTCAGAACATCCTAAGGACTAAAGAATCGTGTTAGTACAGAAAAACCCTTCTGCAATCACCTCGAAATGAGAGAATTTTACAAGACTGGTAGAAGCCAGACATGTTATCTTCTCAGACTCCTGGAAGTGGAAGGAAGAATTAGCATTGCTTCTCTCACTAGGCATTTGAGGCCAGTTTCCTGCAGAGTAAGGGATATACCTTGGTGCTGTGAATGTCTCCCATCTCTGATTTTTGTTTTTTTTTTGTTTTAAAGCCCTGTCAAGTTTTCCCCTGGGGAATTCTGGGGAAGAGGTGCTTCTGCCGGCGCATCCAACACCCAGGCACCTGTGGAATACCCGATGGAGACCAGTGGAATTGAACAGATGGATGTGACAGTCTGTGGAGAGGCTTCTGCACCACTTCCAATCCGGCAACCAAACTCTGGGCCCTACAAAAAACAGGCTTTCCCCATGATTTCCAAACGACCGGAGCACTTGCGCATGAATCTATGACAACACCATCTCTGTAAGCCTTGGAAGGTGGAAAAGCAAGAAGGACAGGAGCCCCCTTGAAGTTGAAATTTGAGGGCTTGCTTGGTTTACTTTTAAAAAGTGACAGTATCAAAGAATCGGTCATTGCACAGAGAGACTTGGAAAGCAAAGAAAAAAACGGATTTTTTTTTTCCTGTCAATCAATGGTGCATAAAAAAAAAAAAACAAACACAACAAACTTTAGCAAATGGTATTGCAGAACTCTAGGCACATCATCTTACTGATTCCAGTGACATCTTCTCACCTTATCAAGGATCTTTCAGCTTGAGAGCTCGAAACTGACAGTATTAAGGGGCAGGATGTTGCTTCAGAATCACTGGTGTAGTCTGAATGTGTCGAGGAGGGTTGGCCCTTTCACTAGGCAGAGTTTGGAATGCCTGCAGGCTTGCAGCTGAGGGGTAATTAGCATGCAAGCTTCGTTAAGCGGTTTCCTACAATGGGGTGGAATCAAAGAGGAAAGCTAAACTTAATTGGTGTTTCACATTCAAAGCATAATGAGNACCACTGCTTTCATTATCACTGTTATTATTATTATTATTATTAATAATGAAATTTTGCTTATGGTAGTTCCCTGCCATTATACATTTCTAAATTTATCAACATTTTTTTTCTATGCTGGGGCAATAAATTTGCTGATTGTATGAGAAAAGTGTTCAATGGCCTTTCAGTGAATGTCTTCCACAGTGGGTCAGAACTTTAGCAAAACTTTTAATTTAGCAGACATGTTCTTAAGGACACTATTTATGTTTTTAAAAACTGTCACGATCTGTACAACTGACTTACAGGTACAAAGAATAAAATAAAGGTAAAACTTTACCTTACTTTAAATACTTCCTGCCTTAAAGAGAAAGCATTTCCATGAACATAGCTGGTGAAAGGGTTAAAATCTGCAGAGCTTTACCCTAGAGTTAGAGTGTGGATGGTGTGTGCGTGTGTGTGGAGATGATCATGCAGCTGCATACAAGTCCTGTCACTTTTTGCCTGCCACACGTTGCATTATCTTTAGTCAAACTGTGCAAAGTCTACTTCTGGCGTTTCACAACAGTAGGGATTTTTTTATTCTAGATTCTGCTTACTCTGTGGATACTGAACCTTTTTGAGCCATAGGATCCAAGCCATAAAACTCTCTCAAAGCATTGAATCCGATCCCAGTGCTCTTTGCTAGAATTGGCAAGGCCAGAAGGATTCAGCGATACCTTGATGCTANTCATTATGGAAAAGTAGCCCAAAACGAAAAAGGCAAACTTAACTGGTTGCTGTGAAGAAAGTTCAAGGCTCTAGTTCTGATTCTCCTCCTCATGAACCAACCAATCAATAAATGAATCACTCACTGCCCAGCCTGGCAGTGTGGGGTGGGAGAGAACTGGTTTTTTTTCCCTGCTTCCCCAGCTGAAATCCCTGTTTGTTCCTGCAAAGACAAA
>VZTZ01036869.1:256799-282326 GCA_013400955.1 Drymodes brunneopygia | reverse complement strand
TTTCCCTGCAATTCCTGAGGAAAAAGGAAATTTGTTTTAAAAAAAAAAAAAAAAAAACACCAAAAAAAAAAGAACTTTTTAGAGGCAGATCTCTCTTGGTCCTAATTACAGCTAACAGTTGCTTTTTGCTTGGCTGGATGGAATTGTCCAGTGGGATTGGTTTAATGGCTGGCAAGAATGGCAAGAGTTGTTTGTCTGAGTTCACTGATCAATTACAAACCCAAACCCATCAGTTTTCCAAGGAACTTCCATGTACTGTCAATGTTTCAGCCCGTAGATTCTAAGTTGAATTCCCTACCAGAACTGTGAAACTTTTGGAGTGTGACTCAGACAGCAAGCACACACTATGCAATATGGTTTATCCTGTATTTATTTGTAAAAATATCAGACATAGATCCTCTATATATATATATATAATAGTGTCAAAATTACTAGTTGTGAACTAAGGGGAGTGGAGTTCTAGCTCCTGTCTGGCTATTTCAGATAAGTGCAGAATGCATTGAATATTGGAGAGCTTAACAAGTGCTTTCTTTTGTTCATTTAAAAATGTCTTAAATTTTTCATTAGAGTATAGAATCTTATTTTTTTTATTTTGTACAAGCTGCGCTTTTTTAATTATAATCACTGAAAAATTCACTATAATTTGATTTTATAGGATTTTTGTAGCATTACAAAAATATAGTAAAACTGAGGTTAATACCTGTTGTGGCTAACCATATAAAAGTATTAAATCTTAAACTTGAACAAAAGTCATATTTTTTTTTACTAGATGTTAAATAGGGAAATATTTTGTTCTGCAGGTCATTATCAGAAAAGGTTTCTAGGTCAGCTGTGTTACCAGCAGTTTTTCTTTTTCCCATTCGATGCAGAAACTATTCTGGTATAAGATATTCAGAATTCCATAATTTTTCTCTGTGGGGGTGATGCATACATTTGACGCCATTCGTGTACTAAATTGTAATTTTGGGAATGCTGGAATAATTCCTACCAAGACTGTCTTAATTGTGCCATCTGACATTTGAATGTCATCCTGGTATTAGCTCATAATAAAAGATCAAAATCAACGAGTCAATTGTTCTTTTGAATATCCCTCTTTTTTTTTGCCGTGCTGTTTAAAAGCTGAACTGCTGGAGAACATCTCTAAGTGTACAGTTGAAGTTTATTTTGGGTCTGTTCTGTTTTTAATATTAACTCCCAACCTGCTCTATGTGTTAATGAAAAAGTGCATCCAACATTGAGGAGGCTGTTCTGGTTTTGGGGCAGATATTTGGGGTTTGCTTGGTTTATTTAAGTTCTGTCTCTAGAGCAGGCTCGTTGCTGTTTCATTTTCCCAGTTTAGAGGGAAATCCTTTATCCAAAGGAGAAGTCATTAAGATAAAGGCAAATTACTCGAATATTTTCCCTGCAGATCCAGTTCCCATATTTGAACTACTCCAGTTGTTCTCTTCTAGACTAAACCCATCTGTAGCTGTCTGCAGGAACAGCCCTGAGCTGCCTTAGCAGAAACAAAGGTCATCCCTGTCCTGGTTTTCATCTCCCACAGTTTGCTGGAACTAAATATCCTCAAGTGCTAAATGAGGTGGATGTGAATAGCAACTAAATGCAAATTTAAACATATGTTAATCCAAGTGACCTATTTCTTTTTATTTTAGGAAGTAGGTAGGCCCTAAATGTAACAGTCAATGTAAATCATTGTCTTTCCTGAGAGCTCTGATGGGAGAGGGAGGAGGAATTCCCTCAGAACTTAAAGGACTTTTTCCTCTCTCTGTAACAAAGATGACTTGTTTCATTTATAAAGTGTAAATCTAAACCTCAAAATCTCTTTTTATTCTTGGTTTTTTTAATAAACCTGTTTGTTAATATTGCTGGGTCTGGATAGAAGAATCAACAGAAAGAGAAAGAAGAGAAATTGTTCCCTGATCCCTGTTTTTGACCAATCTCCACACTTACTCCAGCTCTTCCTACAGGGTTGGAGGCAAAGACCAAAGAATCAGGGTTGATTTAAAGCACTGACACCTGGTGTCCATTACAGGCCAGATGAAATGGTATTTCTTAGCTTGAATCTTCCACCTCCTTAGATTTTTGTTCTGAATACTGGATTCTGCCCTTGGAGCTCTACCTTTAAGGGTATTCAAGTAAGTGTTTCATTTCTGATTTCTGTTTTTCCTGAATTTACAAGTTTTCTAAATGTCTTCAGACAAGACAAGCTCAAGTTCATGGTAACTAAATGTAACTTTCCTGTAACAATCATTTGAGTGATGTTTTCAGTCCTACCTGAACAGCAAAGTGAAAAAAGAAAATCAGGGAAGAAAGTGAGGTTATGCAGAAGTTAGTGCTAGAAATAACATAAAAACTGATCATGAATAAATTGTCACAGTTAAAGGGGTTTTGTTTTCTTTAACAAGAAAAATATACCAGGCAGTGAGCAGTTGTTATGTGCTTCCATTTGAGTTAATACCAAAACAATAAGAAATCTTTTCTTTATTCAACATGCAGCAAACAAATAGATTCAAATGCATTTATTCTCTCTGATTTTTATGCAAACTACAAATTGCAAATAGAGTATAAAATAGATCCTCCCCTGTAAGAAAATCTGGTTCCTGTTATGACAAAAATATAATATTAAAGATTTCTTTTAAAAATACCTGCTTTATAAAATGCTTAGTAAAAAACTAACATCAGTGGTTGGTTTAAAGCCAAAAGATTAAGCCAAGGATCCATTAGAAGCCTACAAGAAGCTAAGGGGGAAATATCTTATTCTTGTGCTTATCTACAGGTGCAGTGAGAAACAGATGCTGTTCCAGGTGCATTAATAAACTCATTTCTCTCATTTACTGGGCAAGCATTAAAGATCTTTAATGCCCAGAGTGACAAACAGCTCTAATCCTCACTGCAGTCCAGAGTATGAAATCTGCTCATAATCTTAATAAAATCACTAGGTTGACCTTTTGGCTTGAGTCGTGTTAGAAGGATAAATTCAGTTTAGTACAGTCTGGAACCCTATGAAACTTTTAAAATAAAATGTTGAATTAAGAAGTAATGCAGCACATATCAAAGATTTTCTGTTTCCTATGAGAAGCACAAGAGAAGCAACGCTGGCTTTTCTGCATTCATTCTGAAAACTTCAGTTTCCTCTACTTAAAAAAGGTCAAGTTGCCATTTTCTGCACTGTTCAAAATATATGGGATCTGGAATTTGGGAACTCCTTCCTTGTGCCACCTACAATTTAATCTGCAGTAAACTGAAAATTTTAATGTGAACAAACCCAAGTGGAACCCAAGTTGTTTGAGAAGCTTTAGAAAATCTGGAGATGCATAGATGTGGCTCCATCCTTCCACTTGTTAACATGGTCTGAAATAACAGTTCTGCAGAGTGGACAGGTTTTTTCTCTATTAAACCATAAACAGATGCATTCTTCACAAAATGTGTGCTGCAATGAAAAGAATGACAACTTAGAGCTTCTAAGCTCTTCCATTTATAAGGTGGTATATTATTTGTACAGTGTGATTTCTAAAAATAATCATCAAACATACACTCATCTAATTTTATGTTGTTTTGTGTAATAGTAGTTTCTAATATTCTGTAATTAAAACAAAGTAATTGGGATTATGTGTATTACCTGACAGATCAGCAGAATAGGCTTCTGAAATTCAGCTTGGCAAATGGAACAAATATCAGATTCAGAGCACTGTCTCTTGCTGGCTGGCACCCCATAGTGCTGGAAAACAAAGGATTTGCAGCAAATATTAATTTTGAGGGAGATGAAAAAGCCAAACCCAAATACCAAGACAAAAGGAATTTGGAATAAGGGCTACGATGTCAGGGAAACTTAAATCCCTAATCCAAGGAAACACTGCTAATTTTGAAAGTAGAAGCAGGACAAAAAGGATGATTTCACATCCTTTTATCTGAAGGGATGTGCAGAATAGATTTTTTTTTGTGGGTGATTTTGTTGTTGTTCAGGTGACAATGTTATCATTCAGTCAAGAAATTCAGACTCTGAAATGGGAGAATGTGCATTAATTTTAAAATGCATTTGTTTATTGCTAAAACAACACAAAGGAATAGGAATGAGGAATTTCTAAATTAATTTTCATGTAAATTGGGGTTATGGTTTTGACATAAGAGAATTCAGTACTCACTGGGCGTGTAAAAAATATCCGTAAGACCTGCCTGAAGTTCCTCCATTGTCCAAAAAAGCTTAAAAGCTGAAATGGGAAAGAAAACTTGAGTTATGCTTAGTATTTTTTCACTGTGAACTAAAAATCTCCCAAGCTTTTGATTCCAACACTGGAAATCTCACTGCTGGTTGGCTGTTGGAAGGAACATAAACACAGCTACAGTTCAGACTGAACTATAAATTTTAAATGCAAATGTTCCTATAATGTTAATGTAAATGGTCCTGTTTTAAATGTTTGATAGGTAACCAAACTAAGAATTTAGCCAGAAGTTTTTCCTACTGGGGGTCTGGTTTTTTGAAAAGTACAGAGGTTCTGAAATGAAGCACTGGAGTGCAAATATATCAGCATTGTTATCATATTTGCAATGGTCTTTAGTCCTGGAATTAAGGCACCAGAGCATGTTTTGGTCATGTTCAAAGCCAAACTTGTCCCAAGTCTGGTTATATTTGGGGCAGATGACCTCTTAGGAGAAGCAGAGAGCCAGGATGAAGATGCTTAACTTGTTCAGCATCACACAAAATACTCCAGCAGAGAAAATTTGGTTTCCTGGAAAATGGTGATTCTTTTAGCTGTTAATTTGATATTTATTTTTGCAAGTTCTGTCTGATATGAGAGGACCTATGCAGTGTCCTTTGCAATCCCAATCCATTGCTAGAAAAAGATGATTTTGGGTCCTGAGGCAGTTCTCCTGGAAAGCTGCATCAGTAAAACCGAATCACCAAGCTGCCAGCGACTTCAGAGGAGAACTTCCAGAAACACGTTGTGTTTGTAACCCAGCAGTGATTATTCCTGCAGAACAATCACTTGAGAATTTTATATGGAGTTAGAGAAGAGTGTAAAGCTTGCATACCTTGAGGATGAGGTAGAGAAGGCCCAGCAGAATCCCCAGGGTCCATCCCAGAGCAGTGTCCAGCTCCCCATAGGAGATGAGATAGCGGAACCAAACTGGTATGGGGACAAACATACGGTAATACTGGCAGAGTTCTTCTAACAGCATGTACCAGTAGCCCTAAGCAAGACATGCAAAGGAATAGCTCAAGATTTAAAACACCAAGGGTTTGCAAAATACACAGAAAAGATGCATTGTTACTCTTTGGAGTAGCTTCTCCTCATAACTGAACAATTAAATGTGAAGCACAGAAAAAAAAAAGATCAGAGGATGAGTCTCACCACAGCTGTCCAAGTAACAGTAACAGAATTCATTGCTGAACTGCAGAAAATCAAATTATAGGCTGAATTGGGATGGCTTGGCAGATGCCTACCTACTTAACAAGGCTGTCAGACTTCATTTCATAAGCATTAAAAAAAGTAAAGTTACATGAAAAAGGAGAACACAAATCTGGTCAAGGAGATCAGCTTGTCGTGAGCCAGAGTTGTGTCCTGCACTCAGGGTTAAAAAGTAAGAGTAAGACCCATTCTTTTAGTAACAAAGATAATAAATAATAATAATAATAATAATAATAATATTTTCCTGTAAACAATTTTGTGTCTAAGAAATTTGTTTGTTATTTTCTGATAATAAACTCCTTTAAGGATGGGGTGATATAAAAATTGGAGGACAGGAGAGAAGCAAAAGGGGAGCAGGACTGGACAGGTATTGAACCTGAGTTAATAACACCAAAAAATTAGTGAATAACAAACATCAAGTGTCCTGCACAGAACACTGTGTGGGTACGTTTAGAATCATAAATATTTACCTTAGCTTTTAAGGAAATAAAGTTTTTCTTAAATCTGTATTTGTAATTCTTTCTATAATGTACACTGGATAGTGCCACAATTTGCCACTATTGACCAGATTCCTTCTTTATGTAATGGAATTTCAAGTAACTTTTTTGCATGTTACATCACTAGTAGAAAAAAAAATAGAGATCTTGATTATAAATCAGTATTTAGAGAAGTCAGTTATACCTGAGAAGAACCTGTTCTGGTACATTGTAAGAGATAAAAATGTCCCAAAACATCCTGTTCAAATGCTGCCACATCAAACTGTACTTGGTAATTTAATTTTTCTGAACCAGCACTAGTAATTGCAATTTTAAGATAAAATGTAATTGGTTTTGCCTGCCTCACCTCGGGAAGCAGATAAAAATAAAGGCACCACCAGTGAGTGTAAGCTTCTGAGAAAATTATTAAACATCACTGATTTGAGAAATTAAGCTATGAATCAAATTCCTTGATCTGGCATAAATATTCCTTAAGTTTATTAACAACAACCAAAATTCAGGATTAGTTTTGAAGACAGACAAAAACAGCTGTTTGCATGTGCAGATCTTAAAATCTTGACAGTTCTTGCTGAGCATGTGCAAAATTTGCTGTGCTCCAGCTGCTCCAGGCCAACTGCCCGTGTACACATTCCTACAGAGCAGAAAATAAAAGGTTTCCTTCAACCCCCAACTTGGAGACAGAAATAAACCCATTTATCCAATGATATAATACAAGCAATTGTTTCAGATCAGACTGAAAACCTTTTTTAGCACCAAGCAGAGAAGAACATGAAATCCACAGGGTTTTTCTTGCCCACGGTGTCGTGGTGGATTATAACCAGACATTTAATTAAAGATTTTTCTCTGGGTAGAATTTAATAATTAGTTGCTTTTACCATAAGAGAACCTTCACAGGCAAGCAAAACTCGGGCTTGTTTCCTTACCTTGGATTTAAAGGACATGATAAAAGAAGGCACCAGGAGAATAAAGCACTTCAAGCCCATGAAGAGGAATTTCAGAATAAAGTCTGTGACTCCCACAATCCAAAGCACCTCCCAGAAGTTCATAAAATCCACAGTGGGGCTTAAGAAGATTAAGCTACAAAAAGAAGTATCAGAAGTTACTGCAGCACCCTGTTTAGAGGAAACTGTAACCTGAGATTATCACAGCAGGCTTAATTAAAAAAGGAAACCTGGTTTACACAAAGGGAAAACATTTGCTAAGAAAATGAACTGCTCGTTGTGAATGGATCATTGGGGATCTCTGACAACTTTTCCATCTTGGAACCTTCTTTTTGTTTCTTCATCACAGCCCCCATCCCCCAGAGCTCAGTTTGCTGTCTCACTTTGGCATTTAGCCTTTGATTTCCAGCCAAGGCTGCAGCTCCAGAGTGGGCAAGAGGGAAAAATCAATTGGAGTCATAAACTCCACAGAGCCTCAGGATGCCACATTTGGTATTCCCAAGAGTCAGAGCTGGGAATCAAAGCCAGGAATGTTCTCTGTGGTACAGCAGTGCCATTAAGTCGAGTATGGAGTCTAGGAAATTCCAACATACTGTTTTTAAGGACAGCACCTGTTAAATTTGGCAGAAGGGGAGGAATGGAGATTAAAGTGAAAGAGAAACCAGTGCCACAATTAAAGAAAAACAGCAGATAAAGTGTTTCCAGTTAATGTCTGAGTAATTTATGGTGGGGTAGAGCTGTTTCTCTGCTTACCTGTGGTACAGGGACTGAGAGTGGAAGGTGTAATACAAGAGGAGAGATGATCCAGTTAAGTAGAGGAGTAACCAAGTGCATTGCAACTTGGAGCACCGTTCCTGCATGGGAATTGGAAAACACAGAATCAGTGCTGAAATACATCCCAAACACTGAGTCTGTTGCACCTTAGCAGTTACTACCAGAGGACTTCATCATAGTGGGTTTAGACCCCATAAAATAGGAGAACTCAATGGAAAGGTAAAGCAGTAATTCTAGTATTTTCAACCTACCAATTTCTAGGTGTACCAAGGATTTTTTCTAAAGACAACCAAAACCCACCCACTCTGAAGAAACAACAGGTTTTCCTTTGGGAGTGAACAAAGAGCTGAAAATTTAAACTGTCCACTGCTATTTCATCACACAAATATAGTTACGAAGTTAATCCATAACTTAGAAAAAAGTGTTTTCAATAGTCAAAGTCAGAGGGAAAAAAAAAACACCCTCTTGAATTTTGTAAACCTTGTCTGAGAAGCATTAAGACTTTATTTCCATCTCAATACCTAATACTATTATGTAAATAAATAAAACACCATCTCCATTCACATTTCTTTCAAAAATGGATTAACTTATTTAAGTCTTGCTTAACTTAGAGAATTTTGTTGCATAGGGTGATACTTACTCTGAGAAAAACCTGATTTACTATGCTTTTGTTTGCATACGCGTAAGTTGTTAGCAGCCCAATTCCAAGAGAAATGCCTATTAGGAAAACAGGATCAGTTATAAACATGAAAAGGAAAAAAGAAAAAAATCACTGAACTGGGTTAAAAGGCAGCCACTTCTAATATGTCTTTGTAATTAGAATTAATAGCTCAGACTCTCAAGCCAGGATAATTAAGCACATTGTACATATGCCAGCAAAGGAAACAGAAGCCACTGAAATGTAGTTTAGTAAATCTCCCTTTCTGATGAATAAAGCAAATAAAAATAAAGCTAAAAATAAATCGAATTACATTTCAGGCATGGTTATTAGCATGTTTCTTGGGCTGGGGGGTTGGGGAGGAGGGTCTGCTCCCTCGGAGCTGATTTTGTTATACTCTACCAGTGATGTGCTGCATGAGGAGTTTGACACACAGGATCAGGAGGTAGGGCAGGCTCTTGTGCAGCCACTGCAGGAGGTACCGCAGCTCCGACAGGGAGCTGCCGCCCTGCTCCTCCGGCTCCGGAGCCGCATCCTCCAGCCCTCCTGCCTCGCCATGGGCGTGCCCGTGGGAGCGGCTCTGGGAGCCCGGCCTGGAGGCCCGGGAGGCCGAGTTTTCCCTGGATTCCCCCGCGCCGGAGCTCAGCTGGATGCGCACATCCCCCGTGCCGGGGTGGCAGGAACCTTCTCCCGACAGCAGGGGCGAGGAGGAGTCATCGCCGCTCCCCTGGATGCTGTGCAGATGGGCGCAGCTGGGTTGCATGGTGGGGTTTGCTCCTGGAGTTTTTTCTAATTTGTGTCTCCTAGAGCGGGATATAAACAATAAAAGTAGTTGAAAAAAGAGATAAATAGTTCAGAAAAATAAAAATCCAATAGGCTGTACTGATTGATGGCATGAAGGCAAGATTCTCCGAGATCCTGCCTGAGTTTGTTCTGTGGTTCACACCCCCACCTCCTGTGTCCCATATTAAAATGATTTCCTTTCCTCCACGTGCAGATTTCCCAGCCTACAGTGACCTGGCTGCCTTAGGAACAGCTAGAAGTGCAAATCAGAGCAGCAAAAGCTGCTGAACGGGAGACCAGCACTGGCTTGGATCTTGGAAGTGGTGAATACTTTCACACAAACAGCAACAGCAGTGGGCCAGAGAAGGAGCAAACCCTGACAGGGAAGGAAACAAGGAGTGCATTTCCATGGATCCATTAATTGGTGAGCGCTGGTTCAGACACGCCCAGTCAAAAGCCATGCTCAAAACTGAGGGCCATTATGAGATTAATGAGATTATCCTGTCTGGGGAAGGGAGCAGAACCAGGTTAGGCCATTTTCTAAGAAGCATTTAAAAGGGTGAAAAATGAAACGCAGCCAAATGAGGTCTGATTTGTCTTTCCTTTGGCATATTTTGGTTGTCTTCTGGGCAGTTTTTCACTTCTCTGCCAGTCTTTACTCAGATCAAATAGGGTTAAATCAACTTCTCTGGACTGGTGTGACATCAGAGTAATGATTTTGGAGAATGCCTTGAAGCAGGATTTGACACAATACTTGTTACTATGGAGTAATATTGAAACACTGAGAATTTTGTTAGAATCCTTTTCCTGTTGTTTAAACTCTCACATATTCCTGTTTGAAATTATTTTTTTCACAACTAGGTTCACTGGGGATAAAAAGAGGTTAAAGCAAAACTGGTTTTGCACAGCAAAAAATTCTTGGTGCAGTTGCACAAACCTCAAATTCTTTAGCCTTTAAAAAGAAGATAACATTAAAGAGCAGAACCACTTTAACATATGAATATGAGAATTTACTAATATTTACAAGTGCTGCTCCTACTACTACTACTATTTTTTTTTTTGTTGGCCAAAGATGACATCATACTTCAAAACAACCAAAATTCTCGTTCTCTGTATTTTTTTTTTGCACATTAATAAAACCGATCAACTGGAGATGGTATTGACTTGCGTAAAGAGAGTTACTGATCGATGTTTTTACAGGAAGGAATGAAAAAAACCACCTCATTTGCACTGCAGTCGGTGTTTTGGGGCCGGGTTCTGCAAGAACTGACAGCTCGGTGTTTAAAAAACCGGAGCTGGAGGATCGCAGCCGCCGCTGGCACCGCGCCGAGCAAACTTTCAAATCACCGAGTTATTAAATGGGATTTCAGAGAACACTCCCGCACGCACCCAGATTGTGTTCTCCCCCTCAACAAATTAGCTAAAATAAGCTTATTGAGAAAGGCCCTTCGAACATTCCCCGTCTCTCCCGGGGCCGCTGCTCCCCCCGCGCTCCGGGAGCTCCTCCCGCACCTCGCCGGGAGCCCCGGGAGGGTTCGAACCGCCAGGAACTCCTCAGGAAGGTTTGTCCCGGGAACCCCTCGGGTGGGTTCGTACCGCCGGGACCCCCGCATAGGGAAGGAAAGGGAAGGAAAGGGCGATCCCGGAACCGCGTCCCCGTGTCGCCCTCCCCGCCCTGCGCCGTGAGGGGACGCGAGGAGCGGCCGCTTTCCCGCCCCCTCCCCGGTACCTCATGGGGCGCCCAGCGCCTCCCGCCCTCCGCCCGCCGCCATCGCCGGGGCCGAGGGGTGGGAGAGGCCGTGGCGGGGGGAGGAAGAGGAGGAGCCGTGTGGGGAGGAGGAGGAGGAAGAAGGAGAAGGAGGAAGGCTCCGAGCTGGGCGTTGCTCTGGCAACATCGCGGCCTTCGCCCCCCCCCTCATGGCCCGTGAGGGACGCCTCCCCTCAGCCTCAACCCCGCCAAAACCAGGGGGGAGGTTCCTGTTGCTTTTTATTGAAAGCCTCAATTAAAATTAATCTGGGAAGGCAATAATAAGGAAGGAAATGAAGGGATAGATATATATAAATATATGTGTACTGCGGTATCATTACTTGTCGGCGGCGATTAAGGGAGTCCTGCTGGCTGGAAATTGGCTTTGCCTCCCAGGAAACCTGAGGGAAGCGCTGCCCTAGTTAATGCTGCCGTAGACTCTTGGGAGAGGCTTGGAATGAAATAGATACAGGTTTTCTTTTGAAATATGCTCTTGAATAAATTAGTTTGAGTCCAGAAATGGCATCTGTTTTCCCTGGCTCTCATATTTTTCTAGAAAAAGTGTTTAGGTATGCAGCTGACATGGAAAGTGGAGCTAATATCTGAGCAGCTTTGAAAATGGGTGCTGTGTCATTTTGAGTCAACAGAAATGCTGGTTTAATTCCAAAGTTTAAATACAGCAATGCTGTGGGGTCAGTAAACCCTGGAGAGGGAAAGGATGGGCCCTTAGACATAGATCTCATGAGGTAAAAAACTCAGTGGTTGGAAGAGTTAAGTGGTCTGGTGTTCAGTGTCACCATCTAACAACAAACCTCTCTTATTTTCAAGGAAGTAGCTGAAAACACTGGCGACATCTCTGTGTCTCTCGGAGGTAGGTTTTGAAGAGGCACTTTGGTCTGCTTTTATGATGTTTTTGGAAGCTATTCCTAGAATTTGCCGACTGGAAAGTCCAGGTCACATATCCTCTGCGTGGCTGATGGATTGGGAAAAAACTGGGCTGGTTATTATAGATATACTCAAGTATCAAACATACCCACAGGCCTCCTGCTCCTGCAGGCCCTCTGAACTCAGAAGGCCTTTCTCATTTGTGTGATTTTCCTGTCTAATTACCACAATGCTGCTCAGTAGCAGCACCAATGCAGATTTCAGATGCCTGGCAGGAGGCACTCGAAGAATTTCATGGCCATGTCCCCATCCTTCCAAGGATAACACAAACCTGTTGTGTTTGGCTTCTGCTGTGCCATATTGTTCATTCTCCCACTCTTTGCTCAGTCAGTCACTCGCATCGTGTTTGGATTATGAAGGACAATGTGGAAAAAAAGTCCTTAATTTGCTTCTCAAATCGGGGAAGGCAGTTATAAATCTCTTATTTTTAAATAGTGTTTTATGATTGGAAATTATGCATGCCTTCTGTACATCTCTTGGAAGGGTATAAATATAAAGGATTTGTTCAGCTGTTTCTTTTTCATAATTATAAAATGCATTAAAGTACAAATGTAGCTTTAAATCCATGTTGTTCTCAAACTGTTTCTCGTTGCCACATGCACTGGAAATATGAAATTAATTCGTGACAGCTTATTAATCAATGGTGTTTGCTCGTGCAGGTCACTTGCTGATTTATCTCCCATTCTCAGCTCATTAGAAGGTGTGTAACTCTTCAGAGATGTTGTTATTTAACAGGTATATTTTCCTAGTGCCATTAATGACCTCTGGATTTAGTAACTCCTGACACAAGAGAGATTTGGGAGATTATTCACAGAAAATTGGAAGTCTTTTCCCATGGGTATTGGACACATTAGGTCATGGAATACCTGGGGATAAATTTACCAATCTGTATTTGGATTCTACCCCCAGAAGGCCAATAAACTTGTGCCCAGGCACATTTTCAGGTGTTCATACCCTCAGAAGTATCCCAGACTTTCTCATCCTCCCAGGAACAGGTGGGACCTCCTTAATTGGTGCAATCAGCACTTTCCATCAGTGTGCACCTACTTTTCCTGGGGTTGTTCAGTGCATAAAACCATTGGAACAAACTCTGATCCTTGTGGAACTCTGCCTGGGATGCCCTGGCAGCTCAGTGTTTACCTCTGCAGCAACAATTACTGTGTGCTAGAAGTTACTGAGAGCTTATTTTATAGGCAGAAATATTAGAAGAACATATTTTGTGTCCTGAAGGAGCTCTGCAGAAACCTAAGCAGGTTAAGGGATTGCAATCTTCTCCTTATCTATCACCTTGTCTCATCAGAAGGTGTGGAAGGATCTGGTGCTTTAAAGTGAGGTGTGCAGCATCATCTGTGGTGGAATTTAAAGGAGTTGATCTCACATACAGGGAAGGCAATTTTAGTTAATGATATGATAAAAAAATGGGCTTTTTGGTAAGAGTCTGTAGAACAGCAGAATGTCCTGAATATTCAAAGGCTTTATTGGTTGTCTTCATTTTACCCAAAATGCTGCTTGAGTGTGGAAGACTTCTGCAAAATTAAGAGAGTTTAGTTTAAACTGTTTGAAGGATTTGAAAGTCCTGCCAAGAGGCTCAAATAACCTTTAAAATTTGAACGTTTCCTGAGCTGTGAGTGCTCCATCCTTTAAAAACTCTACAAACCCTGACTTCAGTTTGTATTTCGAGCACGAGAAAACAGCTCCCGTGCTGCTGCAGCTGAGACAGTGAAGAATAGAGCCCAGTTTTGCAAACATCCCCGAGGTGATGGCTGAGCTTCACTGCTGAACTCTGCTCCTCCAAGCTTTGTCAAGGAGACTCGCAAGGAATTCGAAGCAGATATTTTTGTATCGCAATGACATCACCCCCGTTCCCTGAGGTTTCCAGAAATCTTACAAGCCCTCTGTGTACAGCAGCGTGTTCATTCCTGTGAAGTCATTCTAAACTGAGAGTAATTCCACTGCAGTGGTGTCATGTAATTGTTCCAAAGCTGCTGAATTAGATCCCGGAGTCTTGTTTGTTTTTGGTTTTTTTTTTTTTTTTAGGCAAAGATAAAGCCTTGAATGAGAATCAGCCAGCGGAGCCACAAAGGGCAGCTGTAGTTTTTGCTCCCTGCACAGGAGGGTGCTCAGCCTCTGTCTTTATCTGCAGGAAGGAGCGATTCCCGTGGTCATCAGAGCCAAGAGGAGAAGCTGTTTCCAGAACCGGGCTTTTCTTGTAGTGACACTGGAGGATCTGTTAAATCCAGTGACTCAAAAATTATTCAGCTGTTGAGGAATTTCGAGAGGTGTGTGTTAATTACTGCTCTTAGACCATTACGGAGGTATTTAGGTCAGAAGATGTAATGATCATGACGTTGGTATTCTCTAATGGTTGTCCTTAAAGGTGCCAGAATTTTCTGTTGAATCTTTGAAGTTTCTCAAAATTAGGGTTTATTTTTTCCATCTAATTTGTTCATCTGAACGTGTGAATCCCCCTGTGAATTGTCCAACTGAACAATGAATTCTCGTGTGTGTAAACATGAGTGGATTTACCAGGAAGGACTAGATGAGTTTGTTAATTTATATTCCATTTCTCGTACCTGCTAGTAGTTATATCCTTAATTATTCTGTATTTTCCTTGTTAAATCATAGAATATCCTGAGTTGGAAACCCACTGGAATCATCAAACCCAACTCCTGGCCCTGCACAGGACAGCCTTAGGAATCCCATCATGTGTGTGATATACGGCAATATATTTTAAGTTCAAAATCCAAATCAATCATCTAACATAACTCAGAAAGTGGAATTTGACTTTCTGTTTACCTTTTTGGGGATCAAAGAGGGGTCTTGGATGTTGTTGTCTGGTCAGATTTTGGTTAAGTGACTTTTCTGTCTGACAGCACTTTGTCAAACCTGTGTGTTGTACAATATTCCAGCCCTCTGGATGCACATCCAATTTGGTCACTGAGGAAAGACTGTTTTGTTTTTAAAAAGCAAATTTCTGGAAAAGGAAATATCTCCTTTCAGACCCTTTGGGGTAACTACAAACCCAGAAATGCAGTAGGCAAAATCTTGTTTGCTGTGGTGAAGGGGATTCGTCCCGTTAACGTCAGCACATCAATATTTGCTTCATTTCAGTCAATATTTACCTCACAGGTCAATAAAACTTGTTTTGCACTTCACAGAGTTAATATTTACTTGCTGTTTTTAGCTTGGTGACAATATTTAAAATTCTCTCAAGGGTATTGGGGGGCTTTTCTGCCTCTTTTCTAACAAAAGATTTTGTTTTAACAGAGGTGTGTTAGTTTATTAGGAAGTGTTACCCACGAGTCAGACCATGTTTGTCATGTAATAAGATTATCCAGATTATGCCTATAACCCTTTACAAGTATGAAAAGGATTTTTTTGCTTGAAGGGGTCAAGTGCCTAAATGTCTTACCAAATTTAAAAGTAATTGCTGGTGTCTGTAAAATGAGGCTGTAAAACTTAGGATGCAGGCACTAATTCAGAAGGTAAAGTGAAATTAAAGTACTACTTATTCTGAAAATAATTTTTGTTTTGGAAAAGAAGCACTAGCAGCCATTTTTTCAGTTCAGTCAAAGCACAGGGGCCAGGCTAGTATGGTTTAGGAGGAAATGCAGAGATGAATTTTAGATCCTTACAGCTGACAAGACCACATTTCCAAACGTACAAGTTCTTTTCCATGGAAGAACTTCCCCCTCTGCTTTTCATATTTCTAACACAGCTGGCTGTGTGTTGCTTCCAGTGGTTGAGGTTTATTAGAAGTTGATCCATGACTTCCAACCTGCCCCAGCCTTTGTCTGCAGCCTTGGGTGACACAGGCCCAGCTCCTGTGTCTGCTCTAAGGAGATAATGGGGTGCTGGTTGAGCCACGTGTGTTATCTCCCTGCCGTGTTCCCTGCTCCTCGTGCTGTGCTTAAACCCAGCCCTCAGCAGTTTGTTTGCATTTCTGTCACACAGCAAAGCCAAACATCTCCAGCTCTGCCCCTCAGAATGGGGATTTTGTGATTGATACAATTAGAGATGAGGGTGAGGTTGTTTAATTGAAGTCTTCAGTCGAACTGAAATCTCTGAGCTAAATCACAGCACACCCACATCCCTCAAACTGTCAAACAAAACATCTGTTTATGATAATGATTATCTTAATTGAAGAGTTCTAGCTCAGGCCATGCTTTTCTTCGTTAATAGAAAGAATTAGTGGAAGAATACTTAGGAAAGTACTTTACTATTTAACTAAGAACTCCTTCTGAAGTGGAACACTGCTGAAGGAACACTGGAATTCATCTTAGACTCCTATATAAACTTCCTCCTGGTGAACTTAACCAAATTAACCATTTTCCAGCCTCCAATGCTGCAGCAAAAATGTGCTTCCTTAAATCTGGCTTGCTTGCAGACAGAGTCTGACACACTGGATTTAGTACAGCTGCAGAATTAACATTCAAAACTCCCATACTACACAATTTCCCCACGTGTTACATAAAAATACTGTGCAGTTCCTCTCTCCAAGGCTCCTCTCTTAGGCCTTTAGCTGCCTGTTTGCCTCCCCTTTGGTTGCTGTTTTAATTTATACACAATCCAGGTTTATACACTCACACAAATTACTGTTTATTGTGAGATGAATATGGTAAATTGATAATTCTGCCTAATATTGACTTAACACTCAAGGTGTACCAGCTTCAGAACATATTTTGTTCTGAAGGTATGGTGTGTTTCAGGTGATGGAAGGAAATGTGGGTTTCTTTAGACACCTGAGCTGTAGAACTGTGATGGTTTGGATGTGGTTGAGTTTCCACTCAAGAGCAAAATGGACCAAAAGAAGATTTCAATCTCCAGTGTCTCATTTTACTCCTATGGGACAGGCCTGTGTGCTTCCACAGTTTGAGATCCATCTCTATGTTGTTTAATTAAGGCAGAGAATGGCTTAGAATCCATTCTGAAGTTTTCAGGATTTTTCATCCAGAAACTGAATTTCATCTAGGAAGATTTTTGGAAAAGTAACTAATTTGATTTAGGGAGTAGATGGATTTTAAAGTCCTATGGTAGGTAAATACCATCAGGGATGCCTCATCATCCTCTATAGTGGTTCATGGCAAAAGTAGTTCTGTTATTTTTGTATTCTAAAGAAATATTTCCTAACCTTCGTTTTACAGAGTCCTTTTTAGCAACTAACTAATTTTTTTTTACTTTTATCAGTTTTTCAGGCCAGACTTGGAGATCACTCCTTCCCTCTTTATCCTGATGGTCCTTCCCCTCCAGCAAAATCTCAGCTGTGATTCCTGTGGAGCCAGCAGTGAAGGATGGATTGAGAGCAGTGTGAAATTCCTGCTGGTGCTGCTGCATCTCCTGACAGGAGAGAAGGAGGAAATAGCATCAACATCCTTCATAAAGCAGAGAAAATAGGTGCAGGCAAATACTTGAAATTGAACTATAATGAAATTATTGTTTATGGCCCAGCTTCTCCCTTCCATCCAGAATCTGTCATTTAGGTGATTGGGCCAGCAGGTGCAAACATAATTGAATTCAGGGAAATAAATAAGGAGGGAGGCTGGGGGATTGTTTGCTAAAAAGAAGACATCTAGTTTACTAATTAGCAGGATTTATAGGATGCTGCACTTAAAAATAGATGATTATTGATAGTTCACCTTAATCATGAGAGTTACTTTGTAGTTTGAGTTTCTTCCAGCAGTAACCAGGAACAACAGCCCCTCTGCTCTGGACACTTTTGTTTGCAGCTGGAAACTTTCTGAGAGGCTGTACAGAAACAATGTTGTCAATCAGAAGGAGGTAGCAAAAAACATGTGTTGCATCTGTCTTTGAATTAGTTACAAAGAGGTTGGAATTGTTTTGAATTATAAGAGCATAAAAAGTTATAGGACTGTAGGAAACCAAGATGGAAATTGCTTTTGATATTCTCATCTAAAGGTATTTTAATGGAAATCAGAGGTAGATGTTAAACTAAAATATTTGTCAGTGGACAGTGCTGAAGTGCAAGTTAAATATTTTTAAAATTCATTTATTTTAAATGCAGCAGTGCTGATAACACAGGCACTTAGGTCAATATCATTTCTCATTACAGTTCTTTTAACACTCACAGCTTTATCAGTTCCCAGCGAGCTCATCACGGCAGCCAGGTATGAATGACACATTTCCCATGCCTTTATCTAATCCATTTCTCCATCCTGCACTTCAATAATTTGAATCTGAAGTATATCAGGAAAACAGAGTTGTTTTCTTCTCTGTGGAGGACTCGAGCAGAACTATTCCTCACAAAGAGTAACAAACAGCCAGGCTGAATTACCATGGAGGAGCTCGCAGCTGAGCTTGTAAATATTATTTTGAGAGACTTACATTTCCTTCTGAAAGGAAAGAGCATTAAGGAATATTTTGAAAATACAGAAAGGCAATAATAGCAAAAAACCCCCCTCCAAACCCACAAGATAAATTTGGCTCACCAGCCTTTTTGTTATTTCATGACTAACATTCATTTTTGAGATATATCAGTTACAGCAAGCTGAGGCCAGTTTAGTTTTATGTGCCTGATAAAATAGAGTGGATTCACAAGGATCTGGCCCATTCTCTTCTATCACCTCATATTTCTGTTACTGGGTCTGTGCATTTTTTTAATAGTTTGGAGAACAATAAATGAAAAATTCAAAGTAAATATTTTTATATTCATTTGCTCTATAGAGCTTCTGTACTGTGTATTCCTCCAAGTAATTCATCATGATAAAACCCAATGCTGAAGTAAAAGAGTGAATTAAAATTTAGATTGGAAATTGAAATACCAAATGAATCTAATCTGAGAGTTATGATTTAAGTTTTTTTTATGCCCAACACCAAATAAATGAATACCCAAGGAGTGGGACAGCCACGCACTCAAGGTTGGGGTGAACACTCAATAGGACCTAGAGAATAAGAGGATTCTTTAATACAGAAAAATGCACTTTGCTTTTGGCAGGGCTGCTCTGAGAAAGGGATTTATGATGCCCCAGGAGAGTGGATTTTTCTGGATTTGGGAGGAACCAGTAGGTCTAGAGGTGTGTTGATGTCTTTGCCATTCCTCAGTTGCCTCAGGAAGCACAGAACTCTGCTCATCCAACTTCCCTCTGGCTTCAGACTGATGTGTCCCATGGCCAATCCAGCTTAGTGTAAAAATTATTCTAGTTTGCTTCTGATTTAATTGCAAAATCACTCAGACCCTGTGTGTTTTCTCAGTGAGTAATCCAAATTTAGATTTCACTGTTGCTGCTACCTGGCTTTTTTGTGTGTTTGTGTTTAATGCGGCTGAAAGTTATTATGTAAAATGGGTAAATTGGAGTCTTTAAAGGAGCTGCCAACTTGCATTTGCCTGAGTTACTTCAGCAGTGGAGAGGAGAGGAAGAATTCCAGACACGTCATCCTGATTTCACAAGGCTGCAGAGATCTCCAGAGTGGACTTACCCATCTGTGTGAGGTAGTAAATAGCTCTGTGCTTTTGTTCCTCACAAGTGCCTGCATATGTGTGCTCCAGCCGTGTAATCCATGTAATCCACGGATCCTGCTCTGTCTAGACAAACTGCCCATCCCCTCCTGGGCACAGCACAGTCCTCAAGGTTGGCAGAAATGGGCAGTCACACTCAGAATCACCCTGCACCCCCTGGGAGCAGTGCAGGTGCAGGACTTCCTCTCTGACCTCCCCCCAAAACAGAGACATTATGGATCTGAGCACTCCTCCTTCACTCCTCAGGGACAATGCTCAGCTCATGATTAAAGTGTTCCTCCCCAAAATTGACATTTTCTGTGTTCACTCACCCTCAAGTGACAAGAGGTGGGAAGGAGAGGAAAATGGAAAGGGAGGCTTTGCTTGCTCAAATCTTGACTTCCAAAACAATGCAGGAGAAAGCCACCCTTGTGCCTGGGTTTCCAAATTCCCCCAGCTGGGGACAATTTCTGTCATGGGTGTTGTTCACAGCTCCCTGCTCTGACAGTGTTGGAGCTTTGCTGCTCAGTTTTGTCCATGGCACCGTGGGAGAGCATTTCCCCTGCTCCAGAGTTCCTGTGCCTCCTCCTCAGCACACAAAAATTCACCTTTCAGCCGGCTCCTACAAATCAAAGCCTCCTCGTGGAGCAAAGCCACATTCCCTTCTTTGTTGTTTCACACTGTGTACCCATGAAGGGTCCTTCTGGACTCAGCTCTAAAGGGATAATTGTACTATTTAAATATTAAACATCAAAGTTCTTTTTTTATTGTTAAGCCAATATTAAAGTAGGACAAAGCTGATTTACAGTTTATGGCAGCGCATTCCAGAGTCGCTGGCGTTGCAGCTGATGTCCTGTTCCAGCAATATTGGCACTGCCAGGAGGCACAGAAATGGAGATTTTAATCAAAAAACTTTATTTGAGATCCACTTCAGTTAAATTATAAGTTAATCTTGCCTTGTGAACTTCCAGGCTGTTAAAAAGGGCAAATGGCTGCAGTGTCCTCTGGAAGAATTCAAACCCCATTTTTCATCAGGAGATGATTCCGCTGCCCTGGCATTGAAAGTTGGGTGTCTTTTGCTCACAGATTGTTATTTAATCACTATATATTAGCTTTCATTGCCCTTTTGATATATTTAGGCTCATAAACTCCTCATTGACTAGATTGAATTTAGCACGATGTTGTTACTTTTTATGAACAGAATGAATCAATAGCAGATCTGTTGGTTTGCACGGAGTTGTTTATTTTAAGGGATGTTTAAACTTTACTGAGAGAAAATGGAAGGGCTGATGCCCACTCCTCCTCTTTAATGCTCATTATTTGGTAGCTCTGAGTCCAACCTGCCTCAACCATGAAGTGCTGCACACTTTATCCAGAGATCCAGGGCCAAGAACATCTCCTAGCATTCTTTGCAATGTAAAATATTTTGTAGCATTCCCAATTTATGGCATTTGATACTCACAAATCACTTTCTTGTTGTAATAGAAAGCTTTTGTTTCATTACTAGGGAATATTCTAGACTAAGACTAATTTTTTCACTGAAAACAGTAACTCTTGTCTTGAAAATGTCTGTCTGATATCTCCTTATATACATATCTATTTATATATGAGGAAAAAGTAACTTATTTCACTGTTGTCCTCAAATAATCTGTACAAACCAGCTGACCCCATCTGTGAATTTGAAGCACAGTGTCAAGCAAGATCACTGGGTTCATTTTATCATTGAATTTTAGCGTTGTGGTTCCTTGCTTTTTATTTTTGCTTGTCTAATAATAATTAAGACCATCTATTAATCAAGTTCCACATAGACAAGTGCAAAACTGAGGATCTAAAAACTTGGGAATTCTCCCATCAGTGTAATCAGGTGATAACAGCACAAACTTTGTGCTTGCTGGAGGGATTTATTTGGATTCACTGTTGCCTCCATGGGCTTCCTCCCCCATTATTTGTGCATCTTTATTATTGTATTAAGTGGTTAATTAAATCTGGTCAGGTTAACCTTTCTTGCTGATTAGGAGTAGGCATCTCAGCCACTGGAAAGCAAATCATTTTGGGTGGAACATCTTGTTCTTGTTTGAATAATTATCTTTGTTTACATTCACACAGCATTAATCACTTGAACCAGACATTTTTGGGAAAGAGGGGGAGTGCCCAGAGCAGGTTTTCAAATGTACAGAAATTATAAAGGACATACATTTCCCTTCCTTCTCCTCTATGAGCAAAATAGGGAAACTGTTTTAATTAATAATCCAGAAATCAAAGTACACAAAGAGCTGTAATTTGTTGTTAAATAACTTTTAAAAGTCAGACCTCCAGGCTGACCAGCTGAACTGAGTCCTAAATTCTCCAGCAGTAGCATTCCAGTATTTTCCTGGTGAAGTATTTATCATTCTTTCCCAATTATTGCTGTTATTATTTTATAACTATTTGTCTTTGTTCTGTGGTCTGTTCTTTCTTTGAGTGTTGGTGAAAGCCTCTTGTCATTTTCCCTGTCCTTCCCCTTGGTTTGATATTTTCTGCCAACTCCTGTGCCCTAAAGCCCTTTTTATTCCCTTTTTCTGCACACAATGGGATCTTTCCTCCTTAAAACCATTGCCTTTATTGCTCATGGAGGAGTGAGTTTATCCCAGACAAATTCTTCTGTCATCAAGGTGGGAAAGACCAAAAGGAGAGATGGCAAAGTGACCTCCTGGCAGATTTTCTGATTCCTCTTTGGGAAGAACTCAACAGCTCAGTCAGAAGGTGTTCACTCTGAAGATTATTTTATGTTGATCATGAAATATTATTTATAAACTGTTGCTCCTCAGGAACCAAATTATGGGATCATAGGAGGTCTGTAAGCTCAGTGTGGTCCAGGAAGTGAGATGGTAAGAATTACTAGAGAAGAAATAGAATAAAAATACAAAATATGTCTTGGTACCACTGTAAACCTATCATAAATCTGTGTGAATACTCTCTGCCTCAAAAAGGAGATGTTAAAGTAGCAAAAGCTGCAGAGAAGGGGAAAAAATCCAATCAAAGATATGGCAGATGTGGGGAATGTGAACTGTATTCCCATGTTCCTTCTACAAAAGGCCTCCAAGTCATTTAAAGATGTAACTTTCTTTTATGCAATTCCTTTTCTGATTAAAATGGTCTTCTGCAAGTGATTTTATGATACATATAAATATTATGGTTATCAGTCTTCACAGTTAAAATAAGGCTTTTTTCTTTGGCAGGAGGAAGGCTGTACATGCAAATTCAGATTCCTGATGCACTCCCACTAACTCTGCCCTTCTGTTCTGGCAGAATTAGGAAAAACTGTGGGGTTTGTATTTTCTTTTATTTGTTTCTTTATGTATTGTGTGCTCTCTGATTCTCACTTATTTCTTATTTCATTATCTTTCTTGTTCTTTTTTGTTTTTGTGGCTGCATTTGTGGCTGCATTTTTTTCTTTGATTTGTTTACTTTGCCTTGAACTTTCTCCCAAATCCTTCTCTTCTTTTTAGCCAGACCTGAATAAACACATTGAACCATCATTTTTCTCTCCTTCCATTTCCACTTCCTTTCCTATTCTACTTCCATTTTTTTCCCCTTCTCCCCTAATATTATAATTTTCTCCTCAGCATTTGTTGATGTTTTGCTTTCCCATGAACTTTCCCGACCTTTTTTTGGTATTTTGTACTTCACCTCAAGGGAGACTCAACAAGGATTTGGGTCTTTTTTCCTTAATAATGCAAAACTGGATAGAAACCACCTTAAAAATGTGTGGGACCAACTCTGTCCTGACTGTCCTGTGGCACGATGGGATGACTGGGAGCAAATAAATTCCTGTTTTGCAAATTTAACTTCTCCTAAAAATTCAGGCTCCATCCTTCCAGCTGGAAACTGGATCATATAATGGGTTATTACAAGCTGTTAAAATTTGAGACCGAGGAGGGGGAATAGGCTGAAGTTATTCCATGGATTGTTCTGTTCTTTGTGGGAGGCTGTTAAAATAAAACAACAGTATAAAAGATGAATTATGTACAATTTAATGTAAAGCTGTTGGAAGCCATTAGGACATTTCTTCCTTGATTGTCTAACATTTGTGTACTTTTACAAAGTTTTACATTTTTTGGTTCTTTCCGAGCATTATGAAAATTGTACTGAGAGGAGTAAATTCATCTGCATAAAATTGACTGCAAAGAGCAATTAGTCCTTCATTAATATGCAAATTTGGTCCAGTGCAGATTCATCTATATATGAGGCTTAAATATGCAAGTCAGTCTTGCTGTGCGAGAAGCCCAGATGCTTTTATTTACTTTGAAATTGAGGGATTTGGTTAATGATGTTGTTGACAGGAAAACTTGAATAAATTTGATGATCACCATCTTTCATATTAGACGAGGCCCGTGGAAAAAAATTACCAAGTAAAATACCAATTTTATTTGGTAATTTCCTATTACCAATCTTGTAATAAAATGTAAGATACAAAGTAATGGAGTTAGATTTCCTAATGTAGTTATCCTGAGACATGAACTGTTCCCCAAAGATGGAGCCATTTTTCTTAAACTTTGTTTTTCCAGAGGGTAAAGACATCTCCATAAGCTGTGTGAAGAACACACTGCCTGGAGATTTAATATTGGAAAGTTGGTTCTGTGACTTGCTTCAGTTGGTGAGAGGATATAAATGGAAAAGCAGGAGCTTTGGAAATGGTTCTTTGTCATCTTCCATGATTTATCTGTAGAGTCTTTTCAAGATTTAGTGGTGAGGCCTTTGCCCTGAACCTGTGGAACCACCCTGGAATCTGTCTGAACACACAGACAATTCTATTTGGATCACCTAAGCTCCTTCATAAACATTTTCCTAAATATCTTTAAATCTTTACAGCCCTTGGTAATGAAACTTTCTTCCTGCTGGCACCCACCACGGGCTGGATCAGAGAAGCAGAGTTTTTCCTTACCAATAAATCCGAGGTGGTTTTTGCCTCTCTCCTCCTCTTTTCCTGCCCCATGGAAACATCCAGGATTCTCCTGGTTTTGTCCAGCATCCATCACTCAGCCAGGTATGGGAACAGTTCTTTGCATTCCTTTGATTCACCTGCAAAGTCCCACAAGTTGTTCCTCCTCGTGTTTCTTCCTTTTTGTTTCTCTGCAATTCCTTCAGGCCTAAATTTAGCTTTGGCTTAAGCAAAACTGGTCCTTGACTTCAGTCATGCCTATTTTTTCCTGGACCAAACCTGGTTTTCTGTCTTGCCTGAGTGAGGCATTGGCACTTCCACAAGAAGAGAGATTAAAGAGAGGTTTAAATGGACTGAGCTGTGTGGTAATTTATAAAGTTCTAGTTGTAACTACC
Organism: Drymodes brunneopygia; assembly: GCA_013400955.1. Lineage (NCBI taxonomy): Eukaryota > Metazoa > Chordata > Aves > Passeriformes > Petroicidae > Drymodes > Drymodes brunneopygia. Next base: position 257,804 of record VZTZ01036869.1, on the reverse strand, counting down.
TGAGGACAAGTTAATAGATGAGACCATTTGATTCCTCTGACTTCCTGGCACAGCTGTTTGGGATATAAATCCTCACAACAGTTGGTTTCCAAATCCTTAATGTGCTGCACTAGGCAAAAAGTTTATACAACCGTGTTCAGGAGAGAAAAAATTCAGTGAGGCACCAAAATTGCTCATGTGGTCGTGGTGTGGTCTTGGAGGTGAATCCAAAAGCAGGAAAATAGAGATGGAATTGAGTATTTGGGGGGAACAGAGGAGAGATCTGGTAGTCTTGTGAAGGTCTGGTTTATCCTACAAGGGAATCTGTGCTTTTTACCATCAGAATGAGGCTCTGACAGCATCAGAAGGGAGTTTATTTGCAGTGCTTAATAGTTTAGGAGGTGATAAATTGATTAAAAGGTGAAACTTTAAAACCACACCATCTGCTGAGACTTAAATAGCCTTTGCCTTTGAGAACACAGAATTGTTGGGCAGTTTCTAGCATTTTTCAGAACCATTCACAGCAATCTTGGCTTTCTGATGCAGCTCCCTAAAGGAGGAAAATATTAATTTTGAAGTGTATAAACAACAGGCATCTCAGCACAACCTGAGCTTGTCTCCTATCAACTATGTAATCTTTATATTCTAGATTAATAAACACTTCAGCCTTGGAGTTTATTAGTCCAAAATATATTTATTACCTCATAAATTCAAACCCCCTCCAGTTACCATCTAATTAAACTGCAGCGCTGTGCATGTTATCTTTGGGGATGTATTAATAATGGAATTATCTTGTGAAACAGTAATTACATACTTTGTGCATTCTTTGCCACACTCTTTCTTCAGTGTCTGTGTGATGAGTGGGGCACACAGTGCTCCATTGTTTGGAGCTCCTCCAAACTCTCTGTGTATCCAAGGATAAGCAGATTTTTTTTTTTTCCCCTCTCAGTAGAAGAGGGAGAAAAGTTTGTGCATTTTTTGTACTCAGGAAGGACCAACACCAGCAGGCTGGGAACAGTTATGAAA
>VZTZ01036869.1:224752-245234 GCA_013400955.1 Drymodes brunneopygia | reverse complement strand
GGTGACTCGGCGGGGTCCGCGCTCCCCTGAAGAGACTTTGCGGGCTCCCCCGGCCCCCGAGGACAGCTGGGGGGGACCAGGCTCCCCGAAGACACTCTGCGATTGACCGCGTCCTCCTCCTCCTCCTCCCCCGAAAAGGCTGGGGATCGGCCTCCCGGAGACTCCTCCATCCTTCCCCGAAGAGACTTCGAGGGTCACCCGCAATTTCCTCCTTCCACCCCCTTCTTACCCCCCTCCCTTCCTTTCCCCACGGAAGGAATTTTTACCCAGCGGAGGATATTTTGGTTTCGCCCTCGCTGCGAAGAGTATTTCGTTTTGGGGAGGGGGGGTTTCCACACGGGCATTTAATCCCCCGCTGGGCTGCTAAGGAGACTTTTGCGGCCTTTCTCTCTCAAGGAATACCTTCCCCCCTCCCCTGCCCCCGCAGATGTTTTTTTGGGGTACACCCCAGGAAATTTTTCTCGCTCTGCCTTTACGAATTCTTCAGACCGGCCTTGCTTCTGGCCCCTGAAGTTTGTTTTTATGATTTTTAAATTTTAATTTATTTGGAATATTTTTGGAGCAGGGGAGAAGAATCTGACCCCCCCACACCCTGTTGCCCTCGGACTCCGAAGAGACGAGCCTGGATTTTTCTCTCTCCCACGGCCAATCCTTCCCAGTCATTCCACAATTTGCCCCTTTCTCATCTGATGACTAAAGGAACAGGAGGAAGAGGAGGGGGTGTTCTGGATTAATTGCCCCCGCTGGATTATTTATTTTTTTTTTTCCTGCTTCTCTTGCTTGGCATCTGAGAAGAGAGGAAGGAGGGATGTCAACTGATTTTTACCCCTAGTCCCCTGGATTAATTACCCCATTTTTATTCTCTTGTTGGATCAATTACCCCTTCACCTCACCTCCTCTCCCTCCCCTCCTTATGCGAACGAGAAGACAAGAGGAACAGGGAGGATTTTGATCTTAATCTCCCGTCGTTGGATTACTTACCACCTCCCTCTTTCTGTTCTCCCCTTCCACGGCGGCTTTACACCCCCGTTGGAGCTCCAGAAGACGAGAAAACGTTCTGAGTTCCTCTTTAAATTTTTTTTTTAAATTTTTTTTTTAAAGATATTTTTTACCCCCCCCCTCTCCCATACCTCTCTGTCTCTCCTCGCGGGTTATTCCCCCTGCCACTATTTCGTGTGCGTGTGTCTGTAAATCCCTTATTTAATTGTATTATTATTTGTGCGTGTGCAGAGCCCCCCTCCCCCTTTCCCTCTCGCTGTCTGTCTCTCCCTCTCCCTCTCTCTCCCTCTCTCTCTCTCTCTGTCTGTCTCTTTCTTTCTTGTCGGAGGCTGTGGGATAATGGCGTGTGGGTTGTGGCTGTGAGGATGAGTTCCTGCTTCGTGCCGAACGGGGCCAGCCTGGAGGATTGCCATTCCAACCTCTTCTGCCTGGTGAGTGCCGGCCCCCGGCGCACACACGCCCGGGGCCACCGAGGGAAGGGCTCGGAGCTCTGGGGGAGGGGGAAGGGGCAGTGGAAGCAAAGCAGCCATTTTTAGCAGAGCTTCTGCTGGATGAGCCCTCGGAGTAGGCCCTGCCTGGAGCAGCCAACTCTCCCATGCCCCTCTGGTTCCCCTCCATCGCTGTCTGTCTCGCCTCGCCCCTCCCTCCGCTTTCTTCCTGGGTAGTGGCCTCCCCGCAGCTCGCCTTTTCCTTCCCTTCCCGTGCCTTCCAACTTTTCCTCCTTTCTCCCCCCCTCCTCTCTATCCCTGCCTCTGAGCCTGGTGTTTCCTCCCAGCCCCACATCTCTCGGGGAACTTTCTCTTTTGCCTCCCCACTCGTGACATCCCAGGCAAGCCCGAGGAGAAACCTCCCCTTCTTCCTCGCTTTTAAACGGGTCCCTTTCCCTGCTTGTTTTTATTCTGGAGGGTTGCTTTTGGTGATGCCCTCCCTGTCTTGTGTTTTGGTGTGCACCATTTTGTNTCCGTTTTTTATGTGTTTTTTTTTTTTTTTTTTTTTTTAACCCAAGTATCAAATCGTTCACCTTGTTGGATTTTGGAAGCTCCGAAAGTAAATTCGATATAACTGGACTGTGATGCAATTTTTTTGGTGTCTGTGCTGAGCTGTTTCATCAGCTTTTAATGCAAATGAGCTAATCTTAGCTGCCTGCCTGATATTTATGATTCTAGAGATTGTTACAACAATCCTGTGCCAAGCTGTGGCACTCATATTTTTGGGTGGAGGGGAATCTGGACAGCCTGACCGTGTCTACAGCCTGCATCAGGCCCGCAGCTCCAGATTAACAGTGCAATTTTATACCTGAGAGTCTTTTTAAAAGTAGCAACTGTTGCAGACAACCTTTCATCTAAATTGCTCTCCTGCTGAAGGTAGGAAGGCTGCCATGTTAGGTTTAAATGTTGCAGTAATCTTTTGTGTGTTGTCATGTTGGGAAGACAAAAAATAGTAACTTCTTAGCAAATGCCAGCCTGCCTTGCTCTCCCTTGCCAAGGAGAACCCGGGGCAATGCCTCCCCTACCTGCCTTAAGGTGCCTGTGCTCGAGTGAAAAAATGAGTGCTAAAACTTGGTGTTGTGGTGGAGATAATCCTGCAGGTATCTGCTTTCCATTACACAGAGTAGTAACTCTTTCCCTGTGTAAAGTCAAATTAATTTTTGCCTAGGAAGGGGTTTAGTGGCTCATAACCAACGTGGTTGCGGGTCTAACATATAATTGAATGATAAAACGAGCATTTAAATTCTTGAAATGTGGTGTGAGGAAGGAAAAGTGTGATAGTTCTTGGTAAAATCAGTGAACACGGGAGGCTTCCTGGGGGGAGAGACAGAGAATTTTTTTACAATGGAGAAACTTGTGAAATTTTCCGAAGTGGTAGATGGCTGGAAGAATGTGTGATTTACTGTATCACCTATTTCCATGGAGTAATCTTGGATGGAAAAGGCAGTGCATGCATAAGTAAGCAAAAAGAAAGATGTTCTTTGCTAAAGCAAGTGTTTAGGAGATTGGGCAGTTGCAGTCTGTGAATAATAACATTACTCACTCGTCTTTCACTCTCTCACTTTAAACCAAATCTGATTTCTCTCTGTACAACCTTAAAGCTGCAGTGAGAACGAGCAGCTCCTGCTGTAGTGCAGTTATTTAACGAGCAATCAAACCAGGATGCCTGATTGCTCCCAGTTCATCTCCTAAGCCACACAAACCGTGCCTCCTGCAAAACCCTGAGCGATCCATCCTCCCTTTCTCCCCGTGCCATCACCTCATCGCAGGATGTGCTTGCTGGTGCTACCTGCACCCTGACCGTGCTTTTCCTCTCCCCTAGGCTGATCTAACTGGGATTAAATGGAAGCGCTACGTGTGGCAGGGCCCAACGTCTGCCCCCATCCTGTTCCCGGTCACGGAGGAGGATCCCATCCTGAGCAGCTTCAGCCGCTGCCTCAAGGCCGATGTGCTGAGCGTGTGGCGCCGGGACCAGCGCCCCGGGCGCAGGGAGCTCTGGATATTCTGGTGGGGGGATGACCCCAACTTTGCTGACCTGATCCATCATGATCTCTCAGGTAGGAGCTTGGTCACACCTTGCTTTGGTCGCTGAGAGGATCCTTGTGCTCCTGTACAGCTGTACCGGGCGGGATGTTGGCTCTAGAAAAGATAAATTTTATCGTTATAACCATCGTCAAATTATTGCATCCATCCACTCTGCGTTCAGCTCACCTTGGACTGTTGGATTTTTCAAGGAACGAGGGTTTTGTTTCCCACTTGTTCCCTTTAAAAAAAAACAAAACACAAGCCCATGAGTTTTGGCAGCTCCTTCATGAGAAAGCTGTGCTGAAAGCTGTGCCTGTGATTCACGAGTGATGTCTGAAACATGTTTTGATAAGATCCCTTTTGTTGGGCAATTAGACTTTTCAAATTCAAATAGTAAAGCTCATTTTATTATGTAATAAGAACCGTAGAGATCTGGGCAGATCTTGTACCATTTGGAGTTGTTTTGGTTGGAATTCCCACCATCAGTGAGAAGCCCTCAGAAGGAGACACCTGGAACTAACCAGCTGTTTCCATGCAAAAATCTGTAAACCTTCAGTTTTTATGATTCCTCTCCCCTTCTTTTCCCAGTGCTCTGAACCTGCTTTCAAACCCAGCCTTTTGAAAGACTGACAATATTTGTATTTCTCAATAATGTTGTACTTCAAATTTGGCACCTTCCCTTTGGAAATGTTTGCTTGTTGAGCTCAATTCCCCACGTAGATGGTTTCCAGCTGCTTATCAGCAAGGTGACGAAGGTAGATATTTAAATTGGGTGAGTCTAAAGGTGAGACTAAATCTAGGGGGGGGAAAAAAACCCCAACAAACACATCACTCTAATTTCCTTTCGAATAATGTACGGTATTCAGATTACTGAAGTGTAAAATGAGACCAAGGTTTGGTGACCTGGTAACCAGAAATTGTTAATGCTGCCTGTGTGTGTGGATAAGCTGGAGAATAAACAGGAGTTTAAAGTGCCACTGAGGAAGTTGACTTGAAACAATTTAATAACGTGTGGAATTTTCATACAAAAATGCTGTGATCTGAAAAACAATTGACGCACTGAAATGATGTTTATTTCTTTGAGTAGTTGACTTCAAAGATTGGGCTGTTGCTCCTATTCCTGTCTGTCCTGGAACTACAAACTCTGCATTTTAAATGGCACTTACACTGAAGTTTGCTTGATATTTTAGTGCATTTAAGGCTTCCTTATTTTGACCTATAAATAACCTCAGAGTTGACCTGCAGGGAACATCCTTTGTGTGCCTGAGATGTAACTTAGGCCCAGTGCTGGGTGTTTTTGGCCTGGGCCTGCCCTGAGCCAAGACCAATACTTGTGTGGAAGAACCTGTGTGCATTCTGTGTGCTCCTGGCTGTGGGATTAAATCAACACAAATACGTTTTGAATGGGAAATCCAACAAAATTGAAGCCATTTGGAAAGTGCAGTTCTGTGCTACCTAACCACTACAATTATTTGTCTGAGCAACTTTCTTTGCCTTCTGTTGAATCTGTCTCCTGGTGATTTAGGACAGAAGGGACCTTTTGGAAGCAGCAGTGGTTTGTAGCTGGAGTTTTAGATCAGCCCCTTGTTTGTGCTTGTCCAGAATTACCCTTTTGCACAGGTAGATAAGCAGGTATCATCCCAGGGACTTAGCAACTCTTAACCTCTCTGAGGGTATAAGGGAGAGATAGTGGAGGATTAGAGTCTCCCAGCCACGTCTTTGGGTGTTTCCTTTGTTCAGGTCACCTGTGGGTGCTTCCACAGAGCTGTTCCACACGTGTTCTGTGCAATGCTGCTGCTCAGGAGGCTGTCACCTGTGTCTGTGTGTGAGTGTGTCTGACACCTTGGGCTCTGCAGATGTGTTTTTGTCCCCTTGGAGTGAAAAAGTGACATTAAAATCTGTGAGTGTGCGTTGGGCTCCTGTGCCCAGGAGTTGGTGCAGATCCTCATCAGCTGGATCTCACAGGAGGTGGCTGAGGGGTGCCCACAGCTGCACTTTTTCTCTTTGCTGTTACACAAAATCTCAACGTGGATCTCATAGAAGGGAGAATTATGGCTGAGCCCAAACAATGTTATCTGACCTTTGTCGTAGCCTAATGGATTTTTTCATCGGTGGACAATTTCTCCTGGTAATTCACACTGCCTTGTTCTCCCAATGATTGCTTGTTACATTTTCAATGGGAATGATAAATGACTTCTTAGCACGGGCTTGTTACCTGCAAAATTGATTGGAAATTGTTTGCTGCTGGAGGTTGAGGTGCTGCCTCATTTAGAAGTTTGCTGCTGGAGAGGTGAAGGATTGTCCTGGAGGATGGGGACAGGGGGGAATCTGGGAGTAGTTCGTGCCTTTGAACAGGTTTCTCCTGGGGAAGTGACCCTTGAGAGAAATCTGGTTAGAAATCTGCCAGAGCCACCTTACTGACTCTTGATTCTGGCTCCCTTTGGTGTGGAACTCTGCCTGTTAAGGAGAGCTTGGTATTTTGACAGTTCCTGACTTTTTTGGTGCTGTGTAGTTCCAGTGAACAATGAGTGTTCAGTGACTGGAACACAGCTTGGTTATCAGCCCTGAGGGATTTGAAATATGTCAGCCTTCCAGAACCCTTTTGTCCCCTTCCCAAGTTCCCTTCAGAAGGGGATGTCCAGCATTGTGAATGTACATCTATGCACATCAGATTGGAAAAATAAATGCTGTCTCTGTGTTGAGCTGTACGTTCTAGAAGTTCACTCTCTGCCCTGCAGTCACGTTTGAATCCTGCTCGTGGCTGTGTCGGAGTTCTCATTGCAAGCCTTGGATAAGTGTCTTGTTGATGGTCAGGGATTGTTGTTGCCTGGGGGCATGTCAAAAGGAGACTTGTTCAGAGATGCTGATTGATCAGGAATATTGACTTCACTCAATCATTTATATTTTTTTTCCCCTTCCCTAGGAACCTACTTACTGTACATAGAGCCGAAAAAACAGAGGTCTATTTCTAACCCAACGTAGCTAGAGGCAGACAGAAGTTAGTGAAATGTTATTTTAGCCTCTAACAACCTCAAAGGTTATGTTTTTGTTCTGACAGTGAGGCTTGATTATAGTAATTCTTGCAACTCAAACCTTAAAGTAGGCCATCTCTTCCAATTTCAGCAGGCAATGGTCTCTCACTGCTCTGATCAGCAGTTATTTTATTAGAAAGGTTCTTTCTTATTTTCATGTGGCTACCTCCACACTCGGATTATTTTTTTTTAAATTGGCAGTGGATGATTTTAAACCTGAGAACAGTCGGGTATGAATTATGTACAAGACATAGTCCCAAGGAAATGGTTACAATTTGATTAATGCTGGGATAGGGGAATGCTGCTATATGGCTTTGACCTTCAAATTGCATCTTTTAAATGGTGAGCTGCAAGATGCATCTTTTTCATTCTGGTGTCTATTAAATTTGGTTAATTTACTTTAAAAATTAAAGACTTGTCTGTCATATATCAAGATAATCAGTTTTTGTTTGCTGTACAATCTTGCTCATGCTCCTGTGAGGGGGGGGGGGAAATATAAAAAGAAGAATATGATGCTTGTCTGTGTGGTAAAAACAGTGATGGCAGCAAAGACTGATGTGTGTTGTGGAGTTGTTGGTGCATGTGCATGATAGATCAAATCCCTGTCCCCAAAAAATCAGGGAATTTGTGCTGATGTCAGCACTGAGTGTCTCATTACTCCAGGACAATGGAAACCAGAGGATGAGCCAGTTATCATTCCAAGGGCTGCAAACCCTGCCAGTTGCAAGGAGTTGGCAAAGGCAGCTTGGAAAAGAGTTCAGCCAGTGATGCTTTTTTAAAATAACAATTGCTCCCTAGGATCGTTTAACTCCTACAAAAAAGAGACCTCAAAAATCAAGGCAAGGATGCTTTTTACAACATTTTGCACCTGATGTGAGCACGGTGAGCTGCAGCCCCTTGTCTGGGAAGGATCTGTGTGTTCTGTGTCAGGCAGGAGAGGCATTCCAAGTGTTCTTGCTGCATTGATGCTTCAGCATTTCTTCAGTCCTCCATGTTAGAGATGTAGCCACTTAAGCAAAACTGCTGATAAGCATTATGCAAAAATTACTGAGGCAGTTTTATCAAACTTCTGTGACTTGCTGTGAGCTCAGAGGTGACAAAGATTTAACTTTTTTCCCCCCTTTTTTTTTTCCTCGACCAACGTGCACGTGAGGTGTGTGTGGAGTCAGGTGAAAAATGCTTTGTCACAGGCAGTGAGGATTTGGCATCCTGTCGTGTTGGTTGTGTGTACAATGTCACATGCATAATGACCTGGATAAATCACAACAATGAAATGTTTTATTTACCCTGTTACATCTACCTGCGTGTGGAATTACTCAGTGGAGGAGAGGAGGATTTTGGATGATTTAACTGGGAAGTTTTTCAGCTTTTTCTTGTGGCTTTGTAGCCAAACTTACACCCAACAAATAGTGAACAGTTACCTTGTTATCAACAGCCATGGCTACACTCTTACAGAAAAGTTCTACTTTTAAATTGTCAGGATATAGAAAATATTCTGCTGGGGAGAGAGCATGAAACCTCTGTGTGTGATGCTGGTAAAGGACAAGCAGCACAAAAACTGTACTGGAATGGTGCTGAATATTTCCCTGTGGTGTTTTGGACAGTTTGGGATATCCAGAGTGTTGTATTCAGATTCTGTTCAGGGAGTGTAGATAACAGATACAACTCTAATAGGGGCAAACTTCAGTTGTCTTACTCAGATTCTTAAATTGATATTTTGAAATCGTGTTGTTTTCCTTTTTTCCTGCAAAATCTGTTGTTTCTCACATGTTTCATGAGGGATGCAGGCCCTCAAAACAATATTTCAGTAGCTTTGCTGGGTAGCTCTCACTTTGAGGAATTTAAAGTATTTTAACTCAAAAATCTGCTTTTTTAAATAGAAAACTTTTACTCCAAGTGTTTCTGTCATATCATTACAAGATTGTGTACACAGCAATTTCACATTCCTTTGCTTATTTACTTCCCTTGGAATCTGAGGTTTTTATAGGAAGTTTAATTGTATAAATCAGGTTTGGGTCAGTGTTTTTATAACTGGAAAAATCATATAATGGCAAGAAAAGAAGCCTGTGAGGTAAGAAATGCTTCCAAAAGACAAATCTCAATCATGATCTGAAAGAATGGATTTTTCCCCTGTGTAATTGAAGTAATTGGGGGGAATTGTAGTCCAAAGTGGAGGCTTTGTTTCTTTGCATAGTTTATTTTAGAGGTTCATTGAGCATTAGGAAGATATTTTTAATGGTGTGGTAAACACTCAGCCTGTGTAAGAACTGGTGCTTACTGGTGTTGTGTGCTAAAGGAAGGAGGGAAATCCATGTTCTTAAAAGTCTTGTTAAAAATGACCTTTTCAATATATTTATCTGTTGCAATACAGATTTGTCTGTATGTAAAATATATATTACTTCTTAGAAATCCTTGATTAATAAATTTGGCTAAAGATCTGGGAGTAACAAAAGGCTTTAAAAAACCTGACATGAATTAAATTATGAGGTTTAAAGATACTCCTTTTTCAGAATTCATTAACAATTACAAGAGTTTTATATTCTGAGGGTGCTCCAATTTTTTTTCTTTCCTCCTCCAAGAGCACCACACAGACAGAAGGGCATGAAAATAAAAACGAATTTTAGCGGTTCAGGTGAACTGTAGAAAAAATGGAAAGGAAGACATAAAAGCACTGAAGAAAAGTGGCCTCCAATAAAATTGGTAATGTCAAGAAGGGGCTGACTGAAAAAGTTTATTTATGTGTAATGTGCAAATTGCTTTTTCCTGGTCATTGTTGCCATAAATTCTTCATTCCCTGATAATTTTTAGCTTCATTTGAGGAAAACTCTGTCTAACATGTGATGTAAAGAGAGAGGGAGCAGTGGGATATGGATATAAATTGTTTAATGGATTGACATAAAAATAAGTGTGCTGGGGAAGAGTTGAGTGCTTTGGACAGCTGAGAGAACTCATCAAAAATAAAAGTACTTGTAACCTTCAGGTTGCCAGAGCCACTTTTGTGGATAACACTTGTCCAAAGTGAAATTGTGGCTTAGCACCTTTTGAAAATGAGTCAGCAACTCCTTTTGGTTTGTTAGCATTATCAGATGGGGCATTTGAATTTATTGTTTATGAAAGATTAGAAGACAAAAGTGCCTCTTCCTCTCCCCCCTCTTTTAATGAATGGTTTGCTGTGTACAATTTTCTATTAAGTGGGAGGGGTTTTCTCATGTCGAGAAACAACAATTTGAATTAAGAAGAAAAATAGTTGGCAGATGTGAGCAGATGTCATGTTTGCTTCTCTCCACCACTAAAAATGGGGGAAGGGGAATAAACAGACTTCAGAAAGTCAGAGAACACTTACTGCTGAGGTTTTTTTGCATGAATTTGAATAATGTTCTGAAATGAGTGTTTCTTGAGCTGACAGCTTCTTTTACCTTCCCTTTCTGTGGCAAGGTGCACTTCACTCAGGGGAGGTGGTCTGGTGAGCAAAAATGGGAGTTTTAATTGTGATTTCCACCTCAAACCTTACACTTTCTCCACATAACACACTCAGCTAAGAGCTCTTTGCTTCTCAGTAATCTCAGGGAGGAGAGCTTTCAAGAATTACATTTTGAGGCACGTTCTTGCATGGAAACTTGCTCCTAACTTGGTGGTCAGCACAGCTGCTGATGGCAAATGAAGCACCTGACTACAGAGAGTGGGAACCTGTGCTTTGCATCCCCAGTGTCAACATCAAAATGCAAGATTTGTGTTACTTCAGGATCTGTAATTTCACACCTTCCATGGCATTGCTGCACTAATCTGCCAGAACAAAATTAGGGATAAAACTGGGACGAGCTCCTTGCATTCCCTCTTGGAGGAGGTCCTGGATGGACGGAGGGGATGTGCTCGGAGCGATCCCTGGAAATGACAGGAGCCGTGCACGGAGGCTGGGTGTAACCTTTGAAATGGAGTGGGGTTTATTGTGCAGGTAAAGTCCAACAGCAGCCAGCTCTGCGGTTAATGTTTGCTCTGCTGAGCTGCTTTTTGGCCCCGCTCTGGGGCAGAGCTGCTGCCCGAGGGCCAGGGCTGTGCCTGGGCATCTCGAGCTGAGGCTGGGGAGCAACCTCTGTGCTTGGCACGGGCCCTGCACACCCTTTGACTTTGGACTTTTGTTGCTTTTTGTTACAAGAGTGGTGTGTGATGTTTCTTTAGTGAGTTACTGTGTTATCTTGTAGCTTTACGGTTTTTAAAAAGAAGTTTTTGCTCGACTCGTAGGCTGGAGTGGGGTGGTGGGGTGGGAAACTCGTGGTGAGGTCCCTGCTTTGGGAAATGCTGCTCCTTGTTTTGCCTTGTCTTTCCCAGAAAATTGTTTTGTGGAATGATTCATGTGTAATGATGCACACCTCCTGTTTTATAAATGATGATGGGGCAGGTCTGTTTACTCTCATTCTGTCCCTCAGAGTTACTGGGAGTAACTTTCTTTTACTCACAGTGCTGGTCTTGTGTGGAAATGTACTTTTCCCTGTGTGGAATGTAGCAAAACACAAACATGCTCACCATGTTCTGGTTCCAATAGTATTGAAATTTCCTTCTCTGTCATCTCTGTCTTAAATATTGTTTATTGTAATAATCTGTGAGGCTTCTTTCCTAAATAAAACTCTTAGGTGTCTGGTTTTCTAGATGCTCTCTAATTTAAGGATATTGAGACTTTAGTTAATAATATTGCAACCTTTTAAGCTTGTAAGTGGCTTCCAGAGAAAGGTGAAGGGGTTTATTTCCAAGGGGGATTTAAAATGCAGGGACTTGGCTGCTTTGCTGAGGTTTTCTGAGCCTGGAGCAAAGCAGTGGAACCAAAATGCTCTGTGAGGGAGAGGGGAGCAGGCAGGGCACTGCTGTCACACCTGAGGTGCTGGAGCAGAGCTGGACTCCAGCCCCAGCCCCTGGAGATGAGCAGGACCAGGGGATGTGACAGATGAGTAACCTGTTCTCACCTGGGGCTCTGTGTGGAGCTTGGAGCAACGACCTCCACAGGTCCCCTCCGACCTAAATTATTCCATGACTATCCAGAGACTGGAGTAAAAATATGTCTCCTTATCTATGTCAGCCAAACTTCTCATCTCTGCTGCTGCCTGGAGTACAAAAGCAATGGCATTTGAAGAGTAACTCTGCCAGGTTAGTCCAAGGAGACCAGGGGCAGATGCTGAGGGATGGATGTAAAACACAACATATGAGGAGTTAGAGCCATAAAGGTAAGATCTGATAGCCAGTGATTTAAGGACAATATCTCAAGCTTTATTGTATTATCCTCCTTATCAGTGTTGCTGGGGATGAGTGATGTCAGATATATCCTGGGAGACACCCCAGGAACTTTCACATGTCCCTTGTTTTCCCTGGGTAAGGGAATTCCAGTGCTGGTGCAGCTCTTTGGAGCTGTGCTTGTGCTTTGAGGGCCTCTAGACCCTGCTCAAACACTGAGCAGGAGCCAGAGGGGTGGAAGGAGTTGCAGTTTCTTGTCATAAATCTCACTTTTCCATTTGGCAAATCTACTTGGCTTGTGCAAGCTGGATTCCATGCCTGTGTTTGATTTGTGGGGCACAGAAGATGTCAGTGTTTGACTTCAGAATCCCATCAGATGGAACTGGCCTTTGTCTTGCTGATTTTTCTGTTCTCTGTGTACAACAGAAAGTAGGGCTGGGCTGCTTAAATATCTTCATTTTTAATGGTGAATTAAAAAGAAAAATAACAAATTTGAGTCTTCAGGGGAGAATCAGGTTGCTCTTACCAATATTCTCAATCTGAGCGTTTTGCGTCATCTCTAGCAAACTGTTGATTGAGGGTCAGTTGACTGCTGGCTTTTGCTCCTGGCTTTCCTCAGTAAGGACACCAGGATATATTAAAAGTCTGGCTTTGGTAAATTTATTTTTAAGCCTAATTGTCACCAATTCTGCAGAATGAGTAAAAAACAACGAGCCACCTCACAGACAGATCACACAGCGCTCTTGTACGCTGAAACATGGAACGTGCTGGTGCTGCTTGTTCCCTTTTGTGTACAAATAACTGTTCAATATTCTTTCCTTGTGGGGGATGAGATATTTTTCCAGCTGATCACTTTGAGCAGCTCTATCATGAAGCCAGCAGAGTTATCTGAACCTCACAGGCAGCTTTTGCTCGCACGTTACGCCGCGAAGATCTCAAAATCTCGCGGGGGAGAAAAGGGTGTCGTGATGTGTCTGCAGGAAGAGGAGGGGACTCAGAGGTGATTTGTGTTTGCCCTGTGCCTTGCAGAAGAGGAAGATGGGGTTTGGGAGAACGGGCTGTCCTACGAGTGCCGCACTCTGCTCTTCAAGGCCGTGCACAACCTGCTGGAGAGGTGTCTGATGAACAGGAACTTCGTGCGCATCGGCAAGTGGTTCGTGAAGCCGTACGAGAAGGATGAGAAACCCATCAACAAAAGGTAGGAGGCTCTGTCTGGCTTTGTGAAACAAGTTGGGGGGTTTATTCTTTGTGCCAGAAGAAAGGTTGGATTAAGAGAAGTCCGTGTAGGATTTGTTCTGGAGGTTGGATCTCTGCTCTTTCTTATTTTTCTGGCTTTTTGGGGTTCCTCAGAACTTCCTTATGATGAAAGGAAATAATGCTGAATGTGGTAAACAATCTCTTCTGTGCTGGTACCCATGTCCAGACCATGGATAATGGGGCTGTTGGGAAAGAAGGTAGAATCTTCCAGAAAGGAAGAAAAAGATACCTGAATGAAGAGACACCTGCAGGTGACTGGGACTAACTCTGCTTGCAAACCCCAAGAAAAACTCATTGTGAGAGCTCTTTGCAGGTCCCAGCTGAGCTTTGGATGAATTGCATCCCATGGGAGATGCTGAGAGTTTGGAATGGCAGCTCCTGGTCAGGAGGAGGGTGGTGTTAAAGGGAATGCTGGTGTTAAAGGGAATCCATGTGGTCTCCACGCTGGGGGGGAGGAGGGCAAGGAGAGAATTTTTGCTCTAAATTGGAAGGACTTCTTCTCATGGTTCTAACGTGGTTTGACACGGTCTATGTTGCCTAGCAATAAATAATGAAATGAATAAAAACTAGGTTAGCTGGAACAAGTTTAATCGCTGTTCCCAAATCAGCTTTTAAAATCCAAAGTAATTTAAAGCTTAGATGATGGGTTTTTTTTGTGTGGTTTTTTTTTTGCGTGTGTGTGTCTATGTATGTGTTAAATCTTGCATGCAGGAAATTTTGAGATCAGTGGCTTTGCTTTTTGGGTGTGGAGTTGGCCATTGTTGGCATCTTCTGCAATAAATTTAAACTTGAAAGAAATTTAGAAGCTGTTTTGGAGCAAAAGAAGCAGAAGCACATGTTTGTGTGTGTTTCTATTAGTAGTTGTGAACTGCTGCTTTTAATTTATGTATAAACTTGTCCTTTAGTTCCAGGCATTTCTTTCTCCACCCTGGTCAGGGCAAATGTTTTCTCTCTGGGGTGTCCTTGTCCATCCATTTTTTTCCTGTGTATTGTTGCTATAAATCAAGAGTAAAGAGTTTACTTTTAACTATTTTGGCCATTATCATGTTGGCACAGTCTGGGCTTTCCTCCTTTGAGGAACTGGTTGACCAAATTGCCATTTTAAACTAGCATGAGTTATGTCCTGGATTCTCTTAGAGTAATTCTATAAAGCTTTCTAGAGCAGCTGGAAAAGCTGATGAAAGCTTTTAAAATAAAATAGCAGTGTTTGTTTAATTTGGAGGCTCTGATTCTTTTTTAAAGAAGGTCAGAATGTCAGCGTGCTTGAGAAAATAACTGAAGGAATTGTGTGCTTACTCACACAATTTCATCATATGTAGGCCAGAACTACAGGAAAAATATGTAAAAAGCTTTGACACATCAGTGTAAGTTATTTTATTGTTGAGAAATTTCAGTATTTCCTACCAGAATGCTCGATGGCATGTGATGCTCTGAGCACTGGCTTTTGTGGAATGAAGTGGGGGGAATGGTTAACAGATGTGTGTTCTCGTGGCAAGCTTGGCTCATCCCTTCTAGGAATATCTAGAATTGGGATCATCTCTGCTCTCTGGAAAGTTGGGCTGTTCAGAGCTGTGGGAGAAATCCAAACTCTGCCATGGGTGCTTTGTGGTGCCACCTCTGCAGCTCCAAAGTCTGGAACACTCGTGTAGTAAAAGGAACATTTGTCTCATGGCAAAAGTTAAATGTGACACTGCAGCAAACCCCACATGAAAGGACTTGCAGCCAGACTGGAAAAAGCTCTGAATGTTGCACCTGGGGTGCTGATGCATTTCCTACCAGACTGTCACTCTAGAACTAACAAAAACTAAACCTTAATACAACTCCTGCATGTTTTCATTCCTTAGGATCCATTTAATCAGCTAAACCTTTACAAAGTTTATAATTTTTTTTGTAGATGTGGCTGACTTAATTAAAAACCAAACTAAACCCCCAACAGCCCCTCTTGTGTTTGTGAGGATTTCTGCACATATCTTAAGAATCAGTTTTGAAGCTGTATTTTTGTCTTCCATCCCATATTCCTCTGCTGTCTTTGGGACTGTTCTTTGCATTAAGGCTCAGAAACCCTGGGAAGGAATTCCTGTGCCTGTGTAATTTGAGGTAATTTGGTATCCCGGGGATGTGGAGTTTGCTACCAGTGTGCTTTGGATCATCATTTATCTTACCCTGCACTTTGGGGCTTGGCCAGCCACTCCAGAGACTTGTTCCCTGTGTTTTACAGCTGCAGATTTCAGTCAGGTGGGTTGTTCTTGCTGGAAATGTTTGGTTTCAAGGAACTGGGCTGGAAATGGAGCAGGCAGTGCCCTTGGTGTGGAGGTGACTCCTTGCCCTGGGCTCTCCGGGGCTGTGGCTGAGCGAGCTGCAGGACCTCAGCCCTGCTCTGGCCCTGTGTGTCCCTTTGAAGGATGTGCAGATAGAGCTGTTTCTTTCATTTGAAGCTGATCCCATCTGGATTTTTCCGGGTTCTGGTGGACAGCATGTGCTTCCAGAAGGGGAGATTTTCTGTGCTCTGCTCTCCCAACAATAACCGGCGGTGGCGGCGCAGCAGCCGGGAGGGAGGCTGTGATTTCTGGAGGTGTTGGGCTGTGGTAACAGCTCCTCCAGCAGCTCTGCCTTCCTGGCTGTTGCTCTGGTGGGGTTTTTTTCTCCTTGTATAAGGTTATATTAAAATAAAAAGTCTGTGTCGTTGTACATTTTAATTGTAAAAGGACAGTCCCCAATGTTCATAATTCCGTGTGGCACATGAGCAGATGACCAGGGAAGCCAGAATGAGACAGTTTTGAGTGTTCACTCTTTAATGATGTGACGCCTAAACAAATAAACTAATTAAACTCACCTCTATTATATGATATCTCTTAAAATTTTAGCTGTGGGAGCAGTAACCCCTCAGCTGTTTGTGCTGTGCACTCACCTGCTGCGAGGTAACAACCGTGACCTGCTCTTCCCTCCCTGCTGCTCCCCAGTTAAAACCAGCACTGAGCAGAAGCAGACACTCGAGGATGGGCTGAAATCTGGGCTGAAATCTGATCTCACAACAAGTCACGATTATCCTGCCTGGGGAAACTCCCCGAGGTTTTCAAGTCTGCTGATTCCACTCCTGTTTACAGATGGGGCAGGGATGGAGCAGCTCCCTGAAGAGTTTTTGTGTGTGTGTGTGTGTGCTGGGGTCTTGCTGCCCATTTTTAAGGAGGTAATTTCAGTTTTCCAGATAAATAAAAAACCACAGAGAGGATTTTGCTGAAGGTCTTCACTGCAACCAACCAACCAACAAAAAAAAAAAAGACCTCTGTATTTGTCACAACCTGTTTTGGTCACTTGGAGACTGCAGAAGCTCAATAAAGTGGTTTGAACGACTACACATTAAATTAAAATTTGGCAAATAGGAACCTCATTATTTTTTCTCCTTTCCAACCAGTTGTGTTGTTGTTGCCACTTTCAGGAATGTGGCTGTGTATGGTTTATTCCAAAATCCCCTCATGAATGGGAGATGGAGACTGTGATGTGCTCCATCCCACTGTGCTGCTTGGATTGCTTCAGTAACTGCCTTTGGATCAGACTGTTCCTCTCACTCATTAGTGGGGTATACCTGGAAAAAATATGATTAGGAAACCTGTCAGATTAAATACTATTTTAGATGCAATTTAAATAGATTAAATATAACATTCCTAATGAAGCACAAGTGTTTACGTGAGGGGCATTTCTGGAAGTTTTTGGTAATAATTACAACTTGCTAAACTTTAACACAATTGAAGTAGCAGTAAGCAAACAATTGAGTAATCCTGAATTTGTGGGTGGATCTGATAGACAACTGAAAGTCTAGAATGCTAAAAGCTGCTATATTACTTGTATGCTTGCTTTTTTTTCCCCTTGTAATTGGGAAAATAATGCAGCCAATTGCAGTGGGTGGCAAAGCAGAACTTGTGTCTGACAAGTTCACTTAAAAATTGTGAAAAAGCACCAGAGAAAAACACCACACACCCAAAACAAGAAGCACAAAAAAACCACCCCACAAGCCACTTGGAAATTCATGAGTGATAAGGTTATCATGACTTGCTGCACAGGTTTCAGGGTAATTCTGTTTACCACAAGTCTGGGTTCAGGGTTTTAGAACACCAGGCCACCGTTCTCTTATTTTCTTTCCCATGAAAATACAATTTTAGCTACGTGGTGCAAATAATAATTATAGAACTTCATGGGAAATGACTGCTGAAGAAGATTCTAGATGTCAGTTTGGCTTTATTTTAAACCTTTGTACATGCAGTTATCTTGTTTTGAAGGTGTGCTTATCATAGTTGTGGAGAGAGTTTTTTTTTCTCTACCTCATCTTGCCATGAGGAAGAGGAGGAACTGTGGGAGTGATGTTGAGTTTGCTGCAAGCCTGGTGGCAGCCCTGCACTCTGGATTGGGATGGCCCTGGCTGCAGTGTCAGTTTGGGGGGTATTTTTAAAATTTGGGTCCTGCTGTGCCATCAGGAATCTCTATATTGCCACTGGACATGGATGGGATCAGCTCCTGCCTGTCTGGGCTTCACTGCCCTAAAGACAAAGGCAATGCTGCTTTTGGTCTTTTTTAACCCACATTTCTGCCCTGTTTGCCTCCCTTTTCCCAGTTCTTTCCACAAAACCAGAGAATTTTACTTCTTGATCCCCTGTGATGCTGCTGGGAACTATTATTATTATTATTATTATTATTAATGAACAGAACAAGATTTCTGGGTGCTAAAGCTCAAAAATTCCATCATAATTGAGAGAGTTAACCACCAAAACAAGGTTCACCCACAGGTTTTTGGGTTTATTTCTGTATTTAATCTGAAACCAAGTGGCTCTTCCCTGACAGTGCTGGAATATTTTCTATTAAGGCAGCTCAACTCTTTGCAGTGTAAATTTCCTCCCCATGTTTCCACAAAACCAGAGAATTTTACTTCTTGATCCCCTGTGATGCTGCTGGGAACTATTATTATTATTATTATTATTATTATTATTAATGAACAGAACAAGATTTCTGGGTGCTAAAGCTCAAAAATTCCATCATAATTGAGAGAGTTAACCACCAAAACAAGGTTCACCCACAGGTTTTTGGGTTTATTTCTGTATTTAATCTGAAACCAAGTGGCTCTTCCCTGACAGTGCTGGAATATTTTCTATTAAGGCAGCTCAACTCTTTGCAGTGTAAATTTCCTCCCTATGTTAATCTTTAAATCAAACAATGTCAACCTTTTTTTACAGCAGCTCTAATGAGGCTGTTCTGGCATCATGTCCCGGCAGGAGAGCAGGTGATGTTTTTCCTTTTGCTGTAGACAGCTGGAATTGAGAGCTGCTGTAAGTAGGACAGTGCAGGATAAACAGCAGGAGCTGAGAGCATTGATCACATGATTGTCTCTTTGGAATATTGGGTTGCTACAGAGACTACAAGCAGACAAATTTAGCACTTTACATCACAAAGCAGTTTTCTCTTATTTAGCTTCAATTACGCTGGTAGTTGGTTCATCAGGAAAAAGGAAAAAAAAAATGATATGGCTCTTGGTTTTTTAGTTTTCAAGCATAAATCTGCTCTTTTTGTTCACTGAATGATAAAATAATGCAAAAGCCATGCAGATACTTCAGATTTTGTTAAATGACAATTTTATAATGCATTTCCATTTTGAACTTTGGAAAAAATCTGGCTTAACAAGATGTTTGTAAATGTTTCAGGATGGGGAAGAGCAATACAGGGAAATCTGTTCCCCTGGCTTTGGATGTTTGGCTATTATCCTTTTCCCAAGTATGTTCTGGATCTTTGTTCTTTTTAGCACACATCCATTTCCCTCTGAAAACTCAACTCAGATAATTGAGATTTGCAGCCTCAAATTAAAGGATGCTAAAATGCAAGGTGACAGGTTTATTAGTCTCATTTAAGTTCTGAAATATAGGAATGTAAGCAAATTCTTTTTGTAGTGTTTTTTATAATTGTATCTGGAAAAATATATACCTTTGTGTGTGTGCATCAGCTTCTTGCTGCCTTCTGAAAAAAATCAGCTTGCTTCCTTTTAAAATGTCATGCTGGAGTTTTAGTGTGTATAAAAATAAAATTGGTTTTGTTGGGATGAAGCTAAGCCCATTAATAATAAAGTTAATTTAAAATGTGGCAATCTAAGGCAACTCTGGCTTATTCTGGAATACAGGTTGCTTGCTACATTGATGTTTGTTGTAGTGCACATAAGTCAGTTATGGAATAAATAAATATTTTTAACTCTCAGGTCTAAGTCAAATCAAACCATCCTCAGCCAGGAAGAATCCTTTGGAGAGCCTTTTGACAGGAGTCATTAATGATGTGCTTTGAACTGGAAGGGTTTTCTCTACTTTGCTATTAGCTATGTTTTTGTGCTTTGTGCTATCATCAAAATCAGCTTTCTGCTGTATTTCCCTTCCTGGCCATGGGGAGTTACTGAGGGATGCTTGGAAGAACATCCCTGCTCCATGGCTTTGTCCAGAGTGAGAGAAGCAGCTGCAATCCCAGCTCTGGATATTTCATTTATGATGCAGAACATGCAGTTCCCTAGAAAATGTAACTGTGCATTTGCTGAGGTTCTTTGCACTGCTTTTAGTGCTTTCCTTATTTCCTATTTTGCTGCTCACAGCACGAGCAAACTGCAAATCCTGCTCCTCTGTAGTCAGAATTAAGACTGAGGAGTTTGGCAATTCAGGATTGTGGATGGTGAGTGGGGATTGAAGATGCCACATTTGAAATTGGAGGGGCTTTTGGAGCAGCAAAGGTGGGAAGGAGGTGGAGAAGAAACTTCTCAGTGCCTGTGGTGTTCCAGCTCCACCTGGATGTGTGGATAGTCCCAAAAAACTGTTCAGTTTTATCCCAGCTTGGTTAAAGGGAAAAGAAAATAAAAAATAGGAAGGATCTTAGGGCTTCATGGGGGGTGTGTGTCACCATAAACTTTTTTCCCATTTAAATTTTGATTTCCAAAAGAACTTATTTAATTGTAAGATTGTGCTCTCCAGCCCAAGAATTTATTATAGAAAGGAACTGTCACATTTTCAAAAGGAGGTTCTTTGGTGTTTGAATTTATTTAAAAGGCACCCAGAACCCGTCTGTGGTGAAGGACAATTCTTGGGAGCTGCTTCTCTTTGGTGGCTGAGAGTTGGGAACTCTCAATTATTATCAACCAGTCCTGGCATTGATTCTTGGGGGAAAGTCCCCCAGGATTGTGGGCTCTGGCCAAGATGTACCAATTTTGGGCATTTTTTAATAATAATGGTGCAAATGAATGAATCAATGAGAGCCTTGCCTCAGCTGCTGTGGTTGTGCTCCTGCACCAGGTGTGTTCTTCTCCACTGGAGGGGGAATGGTGGGAAATTGGGATGAGCATCAGTGCTGGGGCAGGAACTCCTCTGTACAGAGTGTGTTCCTGTGGCAGGGAGGGTGTGCAGTTTAGGAGGATTCAGTAAATATTTTGGTTGGGTTAGCAGAACTCTG
>VZTZ01036869.1:202021-224382 GCA_013400955.1 Drymodes brunneopygia | reverse complement strand
TTGGGATGAGATCAGTGCTGGGGCAGGAGCTCCTCTGTACAGAGCGTGTTCCCTGTGGCAGGGAGGGTGTGCAGTTTAGAAGGATTCAGTAAATATTTTGGTTGGGTTAGCAGAACTCTGGCAGAGTAAGGTGCTCCCACTTCAGCTCAGAAGTAATTCACAGAGACAAGCAAGGAAAACAGGAGGTAGTAATTACACAAAACAAACATTTTCAGCTGGAACATTTGGATGCTTTTTTTTTTTTTTTAAATTTTAAATTTCCTATTCAAATGTGCTCTTAGTTGGAGCCTTCCTTGTGCTGGGTGATTTAAGTGGGGCTTAGTGGGGTCCTAATGCAGCCAATGTTTGGGAAGCACTTGGAAGATCCAAAGCTCTGCACAAGTCCTAATGTGGAGACAAAACCAGACCTAATTACCTTTTTATCCAAAAGATATTTTCAGGTTTGCTAATGGAAACATCCTGTAGATGTGGATTTTAGTGTGGTTTCCCCTCCTACCCTTCAGTTATTCTTAAAAAGGTAGAAGTAGGTATTGTATTGGATTTATTCACAGCAGCTTCTGGTTTTTTTTTCCCCCCATAAAATCATAATCCTTTGTCCCTGAAAGGAAAACATCTTTGTTTTGTATGATTAGAGTGAAGAGGGAGCATGGGGGAATCAAATGGTTTTACACAAATGTATTTTAATGGAGTGTAGGTGAGGACTGAAGGTTGCTTCAAATAGCATTATTCCCAAGGAGTCTCTTTCTTATTTTATTTTTTATTTGTTTTTAAAATTGCTTTCAGGATTGGACCTCAATCTGACTGAATTCTGGTGTGTTCAAATCAAAAATCATAAAGAATGCTTGTTCTGATGGCAGTTCATATCTGTATTCAGAGATCAGTTGGGAACTGGATTATTGATACTTAAATTCTGTGATTGGGACTTTAATGAAATTAATCAGAAATGTTAATGGAGCAACTTGATATTCAGGGTAAGACAAGACAAAGAGGTTTTTTGAGAATTAGGATTTTGTTTTCAGAATTTTCTGAATAAAAGTATATTCAACAATAGATGATAGTGGTAGAAGTACAAAAAAGGGGGGTTATCAATGCTGACTTTAACATCAGATATTTTTATTTTCTGTATCTGGCCTTAAGGACATCACTGATTCTCCCTTTATGCAGAATAAAATTTCAAAGTGTCGAGGTGTAGAGATTTTTTTTTTTAAAATATATTTCAGTGGTGAGATGCTCTGCACAAATTACCAGTGATCTTCTGAGCTACCTAAAATAGTCTGCAAATAAAAATAGGATGAACTCTCCGTTAGCAGGCAGGAAACCACCAGCCTGATTCTGTTACTGTGTCCTTGACTGAATTATAAAGATAATTTGCCTATTTACCCCAAAGTGATACGTGGTAGATTTTTTGCTTGATTAGGATTTTTGGCTGTGAGTTATTGAGAAGATTACAGGAGGACTTAGGGAAATGATGGGAAAAAAAATAAATATTTATAAACCTTTTTTTTCATAGATTATGGTAAGGTTTGGAATATTCTTCCTAAACTGAGGTTGCACACTGGCAGCCAGGCTCTAGAAACTTAAAGAATTGGAGGATGTTCAAATGTATTAATTGAAATAAAACAATAATAAAAAGCTTGCATATTTGTAGAGTTTCCATAAAATAATTTGTGTAGGGGCATCCAGTTCTGTGGAGCTCTGGTTCTTCATGTTCCTTCCTCCTTTTCTCCACTCCCTCCAAAGAGCTTCCCTGTGGTTTTGAATTTTTTTTTTGTTTTGTTTTAATGAGGCCTCTTTATTTGTATTTCTTGTGATTATTTCCACATGCATTGATATTTCTTAAGTTCTGTAACCTAAAGGAAATTCAATGTGAAGAACCCAGTTTCTGAGCATGACTGGCTCAGAAGAAACAAACTCTATTCGAGTCCATGAAGTGTTAATTTTGCATTTCAGGTCAACCTTTAGTTTAAAGCCAACTCCTTCTTCCAGGGGATACTTTGTGTCCGGGGTGGGATCTGTTTCCCTCATCCCAACTTTCCAGATTTGCTGTTTTTACTCTGTATTTCTCCTGTGAAACATTTTATCCTACTGGCCACAAAGTGACTTTGCTGCACCTCTGAAAGGAAACCTGTGCATCCTTCTGCTGGTTAATACTGAAATTGATAACCAGGATTAGTGGAAATTGGGTGACATTTGGATTTTCCAGGATAAATTGTGGATATTCTGTCCATGCCATGGATGCAGAGCTGGGAACAATGGCAGTGGGTGCTCACCCAGTGGATTATTTTGTTGGAAACCTCTCCCCTGCTGAGTTGGGGGAGAAGAGAGATCTGATTTGGGTTTTTTTTTTTGTTTATATTTTTGGATTTGGCTTTTGCGTGGTGACCTTGAGTTTTCCTTGCTCCTCCTCGGGCCTGGTTTTGCAGTGTGATGGATTGCAATGCTTCTGTTATCATGCTGATGCCTCCCTTTGTCTTGCTTTATCTGAATTCCATCAGATTATGCTGTGATTGTCTGCCCTTTATCTGGCTGACAATGGGCTGTTTACAAGAGGTGAAGCTTAATTGCATTTAAAGTGTATATAGGGAATATGTGCTTTTATTTTGAAATTTTGTCTTGCTGGTGCTGAGCTTCTGAATGGTGTCTGTCACTGGGAACCAAGGCACTGCCAACTCCTTCACCTTAAAACATCCAATATGGTTTGGAACATTAAATCCAGTTTGAAAATCAGTCCCCCACTATTTGCATAAGGATTAAAGTTTAATCAGATTTCCATACAGGAATTTAGTGGTGTGTCCTGGCCATGTGACTTCCCTACAACTTGAAATCATCAACGAGATGCCCAACTCCATCCTCACTGTGTTTTGGAAACTTAACTTTTCTAGGGTTCCTGAGCAGTGTGGGATTTCAGCTGTTATGGAGCAGTTGGTAATTCATCCAGATCTTGCCATTTTTGCTCCCAAAACACAATTAAACCTGAGCAGCAGCTGAGCAAAGCTGGAGAGCTGTTCTCCCTCTGAGCCCCTCCTCAGTGGGGTCACTGCAAGGCCTGTTTTATAATAATATATTTATAAATAAAAATGTGCTGTTCTTCCTGTTCTTCCATGAGCACTCTGTGGGTTCTCTCATCCTTTTTGGATGGTTTTGGTCCTCAGTTTTAAATCTGCTGTGTTTTTGTCCCTGTTCCACCTTTCCCCTTCCTGACTGAGGCTTTGGGGTGAGAGTGAGCCACCCCATATCCATTCCCATGGATTCAATGGATGTGCCAGTTCCAGAGAATTTTCTTTCCCCTTGCTGTTCCCCATCCCAGCATCTCCCTCTGGGAAAGAAACATCTCAGAAATGACACTGAGAACGTTCCCAGTCCCTGCAGCTGTGGAGGTTGTGTTTTCATGGGCTTGTTCTGGTGCCTTTCTGTTGGTTCTCCCTGCCCTGGAGCTGTTTGTGCCTTTCCCAGGAATGCCAAACTGGCTTTTAGATTAAAGAACACAAATGTCCCAGAGCCCTCACACCATCCTGGCCATTGGGGGGTGGCATCAGGCTGTATTTTTGGGACACAGTGCTGTTGCATTCAGTTTTAGGCTGCAGTAGTTCATGGAATGTGTTTTCCACTGGATCATGCAAAAACCTGCTCCAGTATCTGCTGGTTTAACTGACTAAAATCAGCATTTCCTGAGACCTGATCCCTTTTTTCCCTGAGACTGAGCAGGATTTTGCTGCTCCCTCCTTGCAGAGGAAGATTTATTTTCTCCCTAGCATTTTATGAAGTTCCTCTGAGCTTCTCCTTGACCTTGGTCCTTCTCTGGCTGTGATGTTGGACCTAATTTAATGTCCAAATGAGCAGCATCTTCTGCTTTTAAACATCTGCTCTGTTCCTGCTGGGGTGCACCAGCCTGGCAGACTCTGGGATAACTTGTGGCCACTCTAACTGGGAATGTTGTGCCTCTACAGCTTCTTTCAAAGGGGGAAAAATGAGTTTTCCAGGTGGGTCTGAGAATGTGCCACTTCTGACAGGGATCTGCTTGGTTTTGCCTTTCTTCCTGCCCTTTAATTAAAATTGGTGAAATGTATTTCACATAAACCATGGGGTTGATGTGCATGCAACTTGAAATATTTTCCTGATTGTCCTTGCAGGGGTCAGCTGTGGTTTTGTAACAACAACAGGGAGCAGAACCCCAAAAATTGGGATTTTTCTGCGGTGTGATTTTGGGAAGTAGAAGGTTTCATGTAGCTGCTCACAATAACTGTGCACAGTTCTGGGAAACAGCATTTAAATCAGAGTTGTAGGAAGGAGAAATGTTCATTGTTGGGGAGATTTTTGCTGCTCAAACCTGTTGGATTTTTTCCCCCTAAAACTCTGGACCATGAGAGATGCTGTCAGTGAAGCATCTGCTATTAAACATTGACACTTGCCTTAATGACTTTAATTAAGAATGTCTTGAGCCTCGTTTTTTTTTAATTGATTGTATCTTCCCTTTTGTGTGTAGGTATGGGATTTCATTTTTAGTTACTTGATTGGCTTCAAGAACACGAAGATAAGATTGAATTTAAATAACAAAACAAAACCACTTCTCCAAGCTGTTGCCATTCTTCTTGCTCTTAAATAAGTGACTTGTTGGCTGATATTAAATTCTGCTTAGTGGAGCTGTGACAGGAGAACCTAGATGTGACCTCATTAAAAATAAAATACGTTCAGAAATATTTCTAGAGATTTTACATAAATGCATAAGGTATAAAAATATGAAGTTACAGGTCTTTGTCTTGTAAAAGATTGTGTCAGACTGAAGAAATGGAAAACTTAGTGCCTGTTGTTTTCTAACTGATTTTTCTTTGGGTTTGTAAAGGGAACATATATTTAGCATTTTTTTGCTGTTTACACAGAAGGCTGTTTTGCTTCCTTCCATTAATGAAAATATTGTGAGGAAATGCCTTCAAATTGCTGAAAAAGACACCAACTCATTTGAAATTCTGTACCTCACCCTTCTTTTCTGCTGTTGCCTTTGCAGTGAGCACTTGTCCTGCTCGTTCACCTTCTTCCTGCACGGGGACAGCAATGTGTGCACCAGCGTGGAGATCAGCCAGCACCAGCCCGTGTACCTGCTCAGTGAGGAGCACCTCACCCTGGCCCAGCAATCCAACAGCCCCTTCCAAGGTGGGACTGCAGCCTGGGGCACCTGGCTTCACCCTCTGGGTGCCCCCTGAGGGTTTGGGCCAGGCTGGCACTGGGGGCAGAGCCTGAGCTGCTGTGCCCAGCTGTGCCCGGCCCTTCTGCAGGTGGAGCATTTGCATATTCATCTCTTGGCATGTAATTGAATAATTTGTCCTCATGGCACCAGATCCAAGTCCTGTCCTATTGGTGACTTCACTGTTTTGCTGTTTCAGCCTTCACCAGCCCTCTGTCAGAAATCCCCTTCTGGCTCAGTGTGTTTAACCTGTTCACACCCCTCCCCTTTTCACTTGGCTCTTCCTTGCCTGTAAATCCCTGTGGTTCCCCCAGCAGATGCAGGCTGTGCTCTGGAAGACAGAGGAGTGCTGGGCCCTGAGTCTGGTCAGTGGGGCTGTGTGATCCCTCCCTGCAGAAATCACCTCTGCTGCATGACCACACACCTTCAGTAATGCTCAGTGGCCAAACTTGCTTTTTTTTCCTGAGTGCAACTTAACAGCAGCTGTGCTTCCCTACTATGGACAAGACTAAACATGAAACAGATGATTCCCTGTGTATTCCCTGTTGTTGTAACAAGCTGAATGAAAGGATGAGCAAACACCTTAACTCTGCCAGGATTTGGAAGTGTTGCTTTATCCCACCTGTATCTGAGACTCCTTGGAAGCCAAGATGAAAATTTGCCTGTTGCTTGTTTGAATGGATTAATCTGTAGTTGTTATTGTGGTTCCTCAATTCTTACGTCTGAATTTAACAATGTGAACCTATAGCCAAAAACTCATGTAGTGTAAATCATGATTAGGCTGCATTTTGACTTACCAATGGTAAATTGTTTATTTGGGCTGAAATAATTGGGCTGAAATTTTTCTGGCTGAAATAAGAGTGCTGCTGTTGCAGAGGGGAAGAGGGAATTTGGGGTGGATCTCATCTCCAATGGATTCTTGTTTCTCTTTTAGTTATCCTGAGCCCCTTTGGGTTGAATGGCACACTCACAGGGCAGTCCTTCAAGCTTTCTGATTCATCCACTAAAAAGCTGATTGGGGAGTGGAAGCAATTCTACCCTGTCACATCCAACTTGAAGGAGGGATCTGATGAAAAACAAGAAGAAATGGACTGGGAGGATGATTCTTTAGCTGCTGTTGAAGTCCTTGTTGGTGAGCCTGATTACCTTTTAATTACTGAAATGAACTGGCTGATTAAGTCTGCAAAATTCTGAATGCACAGGTGACCCCATTTGATTCTTTTTGCAACAATGGTTGTTGGGTTTTGTTTTCCTGTTTGATGCTCAGGACTGTC
This sequence comes from Drymodes brunneopygia, assembly GCA_013400955.1. Lineage (NCBI taxonomy): Eukaryota > Metazoa > Chordata > Aves > Passeriformes > Petroicidae > Drymodes > Drymodes brunneopygia. Next base: position 217,929 of record VZTZ01036869.1, on the reverse strand, counting down.
TATGATGAGTTGCTGCTCCAAGTGAATTTTGCAGACCCATTAGTAGGAGGTCTTTTTCATATGTGCCCTGAGAGGCAAGATTCCTAAAAAATAAATAATTAAGAGAATAAAAAAATCCCCTGGATGATCACTGTTGGCATCTGAGCTGCATCAAAAGCAGGTTGTGCTGTTTCAGAGTCCCTGCAAATTCAAACAGAGCAGAGTTGCCTTTTAGGGATGGCTTCAAAACCACAGTCCTGGAGACCCTGATGTACTCAGCCTTTACCTGCTGATTTTCCCAAAACCCCAGCCCCTGGATGCAGGAGTTTGTTCTGCTGTGGGCTGGTGAGCTTTGATTTGCCAGCAAATGTAACTCCTTCTCTGGGAGGAGCTGGTGGTGCAGTGATGGCTGGAGACCCTCGTGCTGCTGGGGGTGTTGGCAGTGCTACATGACATTAAAAAGGATTTTTTTATAAAACAAAATGACAGGAGCAGGTAGCAGCACGTGGCTGTCTCTGCTGTGGATACAAAGCCCTTTTAATTCATTCACCCCAATCTTCTGTATAAAGCAAATCAAGTGATGACAGAGGTGACAACAGAGCTTTTTTTGTCCAAGGAGATGCTTCAGCAGATAGAAGAGGGTGTGTAAATGAGGAGTGAGTGCTAAAATGATCCATTTGATTGGCTTTGAGTGGAACTAACTGGGCAATGGCCTCTCTTGGCAGCTGGAGTGAGGATGGTGTACCCGGCGTGCTTCGTGCTGGTCCCTCAGACAGACATCCCTGCCCCCAGCTCTGCGGGGGCTCCCCACTGCTCCACAGCCTGCCTGGGGGTCCACCAAGTGCCTGCTTCCACCAGGGACCCTGCCATGTCCTCTGTCACCCTGACTCCACCAACGTCACCCGAGGAGGTCCAGACAGGTGGGCAGGAATTGGCTTCTGCACGAGGGAAACGTTTCCGGGGCTTCTCCTTCAAAGCCGGCAGGGGTTGCAGGGGGTGCAGGTGCTCTGTGGGCAGAGCTTGGTGGGAAAAGTCACATTTTTGGGTGGGAAAAGTCACGTTTCTTGATGGGAAAAATCATGTTTCTTGATGGGAAAAATCACATTTCTTGATAGGAAAAATCACATTTCTTGATGGGGAAATATCACGTTTCTTGGTGGGAAAAATCACATTTCCTTGTGGGAAAAGTCACGTTTCTTGATGGGAAAAATCATGTTTCTTGATGGGAAAAATCACATTTCTTGATAGGAAAAATCACATTTCTTGATGGGGAAATATCACGTTTCTTGGTGGGAAAAATCACATTTCCTTGTGGGAAAAGTCACGTTTCTTGATAGGAAAAGTCGCATTTCTTGGTGGGAAAAGTCACATTTCTTGGTGGGAAAAGTCCCGTTTCTTTGTGGGAAAAGTCACGTTTCTTGGTGGGAAAAGTCACGTTTCTTGGTGGGAAAAGTCACATTTCTTGGTGGGAAAAGTCACATTTCTTGGTGGGAAAAGTCACGTTTCTTGGTGGGAAAAGTCACGTTTCTTGGTGGGGAAAAGTCACGTTTCTTGGTGGGAAAAGTCGCATTTCTTGGTGGGGAAAAATCTCATTTCTTGGTGGGAGAAGTCTCATTTCTTGGCGGGAAAAAATCACGTTTCTTGGTGGGGAAAAATCACGTTTCTTGGTGGGGAAAAATCATGTTTCTTGGTGGGAAAAGTCACGTTTCTTGGTGGGAAAAGTCACGTTTCTTGGTGGGAAAAAAAATCACGTTTCTTGGTGGGAAAAAATCACGTTTCTTGATGGGGAAAAAAATCCCATTTCTTGGTGGGAAAAATCCCATTTTTTTAGTCTTAAGTTTGTTGTAGTAAAACCAACGTCACCAGTTTTGGACAAAATGAACTCAAACTCTTCTGTGAGCTGCTGGAATTAGAGCTGCTGTCGTACCTGGTGTTGTTACCAGTACTTTTAAATTGCTCTGAGGAAGTTTTTGGGGTTTTTTTCCCCTGTGTTCTGACACAACTTCATAACCCCTGTTGTGCCCTGGGTCATTAGGGAAAGGTGATGTTTTCTCACAGTCCCAGGAGGAGTGGCTGCAGTTCAGTCTCCAGGGAGGCTGTGTGCCCTCTGCCCTGGGTGTGGGCAGTGGCTATGGGCAGCTGATTTAGGTCACAGCAGGTGACACTCACAGACAGTTTCAGGTGACTGACGTAAGTTTTATTGTGCAGGAGAGGTCTTGTTTCTATTTTCCCTCCATGATCTTCTGTTACCTAAACTTGACCCTTTTTTTTTTAAATCATAATGTTAGTTTTGCTCAAGTTATTCTTTATTTCAGGTCACTTCCATCAAAGCTAAAGAATATCCAGCCCACTTACAACATAAACATATATGGTGCTTTTTAAAATCTCCTGTAATAACCTGCTACTATTCCTTAATTTCCTGTGTGTTTTTATTCCTAACATTGAGTCAAGAAGATGCTTTTCTCCCTGTGATGATTGAATTGGGGTGATAGACACTGCACTGTCTCACTGCCTGACTGTGTTTCCTCTGGTGCTGCTTTTCAGTTGATGCTCAGTCTGCCCAGAAATGGGTGAAGTTCTCCTCGGTTTCGGATGGATTTATCTCGGACAGTACCAGCCACCACGGTGGCAAAATCCCCAGAAAACTGGCCAACCAAGTGGTGGACAGAGTCTGGCAAGAGTGCAACATGAACAGAGCACAGAACAAGTAAGTACTCATCCTCTGCAGCCAAAAATACCAATATTTCGTGTGTTCCTTGTAGCAATGAGTTCTATTAAAGGTGCTGCTGGTGGAATGCGCTTTACTCTTCTAATAAACCATTTTTAAAGAAGTTCATTTTTTTTTTCCTTAACTATTTAGGAATGATTTACTTAGTTCTCAGTTGAATATGTCAGGAAAAGGCTATTTATCATTTCTTTGCTGAATCCTGTGTCACCAAACCGCTCTTGAGCTTTGCCAGAAGATAAGAGAAGAACATATGTTGCTCCCAAATAACTCTCCTGGTATTGAATCCTAGGAGGAAGTATTCTGCTACATCAAATGGCTTGTGTGAGGAGGAGACAGCTGACAAGGTGGCATCCTGGGATTTTGTTGAAGCCACGCAGAGGACAAATTGCAATTGTTCAAGGTACAGCACTTGGCAGAGGCGACGTTCGCCGGGGCTCAAGAGCTCAGGAGAGGCTCCTGATGGCTCCTGCTGGAGTAATTAAGCAGGAGCTGCTTGGAGGAAAGCTGGAACAAAATTTGTACCTCCTCTCCTAAATGTCATTGGAGGTCTTGAAACTCTGCCCAAGAAGTTACTGCAGGGGTTGGAGTGGAGTGAATCAGGGATCTGCTGCCAGTGCAGGGACGATTCCCGAGCCCTGGGCTGCAATTCCGTGTGGAAATGGGCAGGAACTCCATGGGCAGCTTCCTCAGGGAGTGCTCTTTATTTAGGATTTAAGCACCTCTTCTAGAGGGCTGTGGCATTAGCCTTGAAGGGAGAAAGCTGTTAATCATGGGCTTGATAATTAGGAATAAAAACCCCAAAGCTGCTGTCTGGAAAGGGTGGCATTGCATGGGTGGCTGTGTGGAAAAATACTTCTCTGGGAGTGGATTCCAGTGTGTGTTTTGTATATTAGCTGGGGAAAAAGGGATCCAAACAAAGGGCAAAAGTCTGAGATTAAATACATTTACATAAAATACAGCCTTTGTTGAGGCTGCAATGCCACAGACTGTTAATAAAGGTATTTAAAGTAAATGGAAACATTAATTTCAGTGAATTCTCAATTCCTGTAGTTATGGCAGAATATTAATCTTCAGGTGACTGAAGTGTTGCAATAGGTTTAAACACTTTCTCTGATTTAAATGTTACACTGATAACCTTGCAGTGAATATTAGGATCTTAGAAAAAATTACTGTCTGGAGGATGTAGCATTTTGAGAGAAATGCATTTTTTAAACTCCCTTATTGAAATGGTTGGTTAAAATTCTGTGGAAATACTCGTGTCCTGAGAAGAGCTGGGATGTGGAGGAGGATTAAATGTTCTTTTCAAGGAGAATTGAGCTATGATAGCACTAGTTAGGAGCAAACCAATCAATTAACTGTGTGAGGTATGTATTAGAAATCTGCAATTGCCTAAAGAGAAATTGCAAACACCTAAACCCCCTCATTATTCCATGTGTTTTGAATTCTAAGCGGAGAAAAACATGTGGATGTGTGTGAGAGTTTAAAGTAAAAATAGATTTTGATACCTCTTACCTTTTATCCCTGCCTAATCCTGTTTTTTCAATACAAGTGCTGCTTAACTTTGCTAATGGAAGAGTGGCAAGGAGCTGCCAGGCACTGAGGATGAACGTGCAGTTCAATGGCTCAATCATAAACATCTCATTCTGCACTTCAGTGTTTCATGTGCCTCCTTCTGTCAGATGATCCTGCAAGTTGGCATCTTGAACTTGCAGATGAAATGTTTAAGCTCAAGTGCATTTACACTGAGCTTAACCCAACTGGATTAATGCAGTGAGACACTGAGCTCTGCTTTTTCCCCACACTTGCTAAATTTGTAGGTAAACAGCTACGAAAGCCTTGAAATAGCTTGGAAATAGCTTTTGTAGGACTGAGCTTGGCTTCTTGGTTCTTGATGCTAATTTTTCAGTCCTTAACCCAGTGAGGCTTGGGCAGCTCTCTTGGCTGGTATCAGTGTTTGAATTCCAGAAGCCATTCACTAATTCTTACGTTGTTCTACTGATTCATCAGTGCTGGCACGAGCTAAAAGGGACGAGGGATTCATGTGACAATCTATTTCTGCTAAAGCAGTTATAGAATACTGTCTTCATTCTGAGGATTATTGGTGTGTTTGGCTCACAGGACAGATGTAACAATTTTTAAAAATTGCACAGTGCTACTCAAGTCACTCAAATTGTGGTCAGAAAGAAGAGGCAGCTTCACTTCGGAACGGTTTCAGTTTCAGCCGTCTCTAATGGGCTGTTTAATGGCCTAGAAGCAGGTTCTTATCTAGTGAAAAAGAACACCATAGACATATTTGAAAGATTAATGTGGACTCTTTTCCCCCTGTATTAATTCTGCAGGCACAAAAATCTCAAACCAAGAAATTCAGGTCAACAGGGGCAGGCCCCACCTGTGGGCCCCCAGCAGCCGGTGGCTCCGAAGCACAAGACAAATGAGAAACAAGACAAAGGGGATAAGCCACAGAAACGCCCTTTGACTCCTTTTCATCATCGTGTATCTATCAGTGATGATGTTGCCATGGAGGCAGATTCAGCGAGTCAGAGGCTTGTGATGACTGCACCAGACAGCCAAGTGAGGTTTGCCAATATCCGAACTAACGACGTGGCCAAGGCCCCCGCGCTGCACGGGGCCGAGCTGGCAAACTCGCCGCAGCCGCCGCCGCTCAGCCCCCACCCCTGCGACAGCACCGACGAGGGGGTGCCCAAAGCTCCCTCCACGCCCCAGAGTCAGCATTTCTACCAAATGCCAACTCCAGACCCCTTGGTCCCCACGAAAGCAATGGAAGACAGGCTGGATGGTTTGTCCCAGCCTTTCCCGGCCGCCTTCCCCGAGGTTATAGAGCCCACCGTGTACGTCGGCGCCGCCGTCAATTTGGAGGAGGATGAAGCTGACACGACTTGGAAGTATTACAAAGTTCCAAAGAAAAAGGATGTGGAGTTCTTGCCGCCGCAGCTTCCTAATGATAAGTTGAGAGATGATCCAGTACTACCTGCTGGACAGGAAAATGTAACATCAGTTACAGAGTAAGTAGTGCTCCGTCCTGGAGTGACAACACAAGGAGTGAGGGAGCAGGAAGGTCAAAGGCAGGAGTTCCTCAGTTATACTGAGAGCAGTAATGCTGAAGGTGTGAGCACAACCCTGGGTACAAGAAGTTAATCCTTGTGAAGTGAGAGCACAAAGCCCAGTCAGATCTGCAGCAAGACTTTCTAGCTTTTTCTCGGTTTAACTCTGATTTAGCTGATAGCAGTGTTATTTATTTTTATGCTATGAAATTAATCTGCAGCCAAATGATGCCTGTTTGGGACTTAAATCCCTCCCTTCCCCCCCCCAAAAAATAGAAATAACTTTTTCACTTCAGTGTTCGCTCTCTTCATTATTTGAAGAAAATATGGATGGTCTCAGCTGCAGAGATCCTGTTTAAATTTCTTCTCTCATTTCTGCTCTTATGTTCACTCAGAAGAGCTGGTGTTACAAACATTCTGCTCTGCTGCTTGTTTCCATTGGGATGAAGGAATGGGTCACTTTGGATACTATTTTAAGTTTTAATAAATTCTGGAGATTAGGGGCAGTGGAGCAAATAAACCCCCGGTGATTTTAGTGCTAAAACCTAGTGTTGAGCTCTGTTTTACTGCAGAATGAGCCAAGATGAATTTGCTTTACCAGTTAGCGTGAAAACAAACTCCCCAAGAAAAACCACCACACCAAAAACCCCAAACCATGAGAACAAAAACCCCTGAAGCAGAACCCTGTGGCCCTGAGGGCTGTGTCCCTGTGCTGCTGGAGTGAGCAGGGAATTGTTCCTGTCATCCCTGTTTGCCAACACTTCCCCGTGAGGACACACTGCTGGAAAAGGAGGCACTGGGAAAAGCAGCAGGTGCTGACAGGGCTGTTAACAACAGGCAGAGCTCCCCAGGACTGGGATGTGCAGGCAGAGGTGACAAACCTGGACCCAGGGCTGTGATCGAGGAATTGAGGCAGCTCTGGGTGCAGCCTCTGTCCATGCACCTCTCTTGATTATTTTTAGTCCAAATTTTCTTATTCCAGGTGAAAGGAAACTCTTACTGTGATCAGGATTAAATCATTGAGAGCTTTGGGTTTTATTTTAGGAGCTGGGGTGCTGAATTTGTGATGGACAAGCAGCTACTCACAGGACAGAAGCTTGGAGCTGGTTTTTGTCCTGTTGTTGGCAGTGGGTAGCCACTGGTGGCAGCACTGGAATGGCTGTGGAGGAAAGCTGGGAGAAGGAGTGAAGGTGTTGTAGCTGTTGCTCTGTGCTCACACACAGTTTCTGTGGTGATCTTGTGGTCACTGTTCAAGAGACTCTTTCAAGATGTGCATTCATAGGATTTTTGGTGGGTTTTTTTCCTTTACCTTGAATTCACTTCAGCCAAGTAGATAAGGAAAGATGTTTCCTTTTTTCTGTAAGACATGGTCTTTCCTGGTTTTATTTAACAACTTCCCAAAAACACTTTTTCCCCTTAGGATATCTGGCTGTTAATTTCTATTCCTCTGTGCTGGTTAAAACTACAGCAAAGCCTTTAATTCCCCATTCCTAGAAAGTAGTTTCCATCTCTTTTTTTGCCTTTTTTTTTTCTTTTCTGATGGCAATTTTTGCAGGATTAAGAAAACTGGTTTATTGAGCATGGATGACCAGCATGGATGGATTTGGCATTGCTGTTGGCTGTGAGGTGTTTTTTGGGACAGTTTGTTTCTAGGAAGTGTCTTTGACAAAGTCAAACTCTTTCTGTAGTTGAGAGGAATGTGCAGGAACTTCTCATCCTGTTTGGGGGAGCACCTTCCTCACCTGGTGCCTTTTGTGTGTTGGGATACAGAAAATAAAGCTGGCTCAGGGGCACATCCACAGCTCACCAGCAGAACAGTTTTTTTCTTGCCAATATCTTTTTTTTTCCCTGGTGCAATGTTACATTTGTGAAACCAATACTCCTGAGAGAAAACCTTAATTTCTGTGTACTTACCAGCTCCAGTTTTGGCTCAGAATGTTAACAAAAGAAAAATGCTGATAAAGGCAAATGTGGTTTGATTTTTCTCATTAGTAAATTAGTTACTGGTGTGCTGCAAGCTTCATTTGTATTGATCTAAGTGATATAAATGGCTCTTGAGCACAGTGGCATTTGTGTGCTTTACTTGTGATTATTGCTTGGGCTTTTTTTGGGAATGCAGTGAGTAATTCTTTAGCCTGGTGAGTTTCTTTTAGTGGATGTGGAGACTTGAATCCATTTGTGCCTTATAATAAATGACAGCCATGACCTGGGATAAATTACTAATCTTTATGTGAATTGACAGTGCTTGAGGAGAGAGGGGCAGGATGAATCACAGGGCTGGATCTGATGTGTGGAAGGAGGTGATGGTAAATGAGTAATGATTTAATCTTCATCCCCAAAAGTTTGCTGGAGCTGGGGTGTGAAGGAAGGAAGTGGGAAGATGAGGTTGTTCTTGTAAAGGCTGTGTGATAGCAGAAATAATTCTACATAATAAATGCTAAATGAATGATTCTGTGATTTTGATTTTTCTCCTGTTCAGATTAATGGTGCAATGTAGGAAACCTTTGAAGGTTTCAGATGAACTGGTGCAACAGTATCAGAGTAAAAACCAATATTTAACAGCTGTAGCAACGGAAGCTGACCAGGAACCTGAAATCGATCCTTATGCCTTTGTGGATGGAGATGTGGAATTCCTGTTTCCTGACAGTAAAAAGGACAGGCAGAACATTGAGAGGGAAGTGGGGAAGAAACACAAGGTGAGTAAAGGAGTGAGGACACAAATCAGTGATGAGATTAAAACAAATTGCTTTTGGCACCGGATAGAATTTAAATCCTTCTTTATGTATTTAGAAGCAAATTAAAAACCAAATTATATTCTAGCAGAAATGATCAATGAAATTAAGCAGCATGTCTAACAGCACCTGAAATGTTTTCTGACACACTGGAGGTGCCATTGCACCAGGGTTTATGAGGAGAAAGCTGCTGGATCAGTCTGGCTCAGTGGCCTCCCTGTGGAAATAGGTGCTGGCAGGTGCCTGGGGAGAGAGGAAGAACAAGGCAAGTGCTTTGTTCTTGAGTGGAAAGGTCTGGGGGTAGGTGAGGTGAGCCCTGACTCGTTCCCTGGCCAGTGAATTGCAATTTTTATTCTTTTTTTGTGCTTTAGTGCAGCTACGTGAGACTTGTACTTAAAGCAAAAGGGCACCTACAGAAAAAGAGAAATTATAACTGCAATGGGGGCTTGTCTATGAAATAAATCTGCTTATTAGGATTAGTTGTGTGTGGATACATTCCATTCAGGAACTGGCACAGTTAATGTGTAGCATCTGACAGCAAGGGTTTTTCCTTAAGGTGTTGTAGCAAGAATCCACAACTTGCTTTGTAAATTTATCCCCAACCCAAACCCTGTGTTTGCAGCCTGAGCTCTGCTCCCCCTGAGCCAGCAGCAACTCCCAGCCTGGCCCTGCTGAGCTCACAGGGTAATGAGAACCTGATCCTTCTCCAGGGACAGAATTCCCACAGGGACATCAAATACCTCCCATTAATTTAAGCAAATTTTTCTCTCCTTTTTTAATAGGCTGAGGATGGGACGTCCAGTGTTCCAGTTCTGTCCCATGAAGGAGAGGATGCAATGTCTCTGTTTAGTCCTTCTGTCAAGCAAGGTAAAGAGGCTTTTTTTTCTATTTTAATTGTATTATATTAATGTTGTCTTGAATAGTCAGTAGATTCTAATAGGCTGCTAAGTTTTGTGTTTTATGGTTTGTATTTCCCTTCAGTCTGCTTGGAAGGTTTCTTTGTCACACCTTGCAGACAAATGTTGGCTCTAAACCCCAAATGCTCTAAAATCAAAGGGCCCTCACCTCTGTGTAAGATGGATGAGTGGAACCATGGACTTCTCACCCCCTTGGTTCCCTTTCCCCCCAGCTGTGGGAAGAGCTGTTTGCTGAAGTTTTTAGTGAAGATGCAGTAGTGGCAGTGCTGTGATGTTGTCTCTCCCCACAGATGCCCAGCGCTTGGCTGCCCACGCCCGCACTGCCTCCACCAGCCTGTTCCACGAGACAGACCTGGTGGTGTCCTACACTGACCTGGACAATCTCTTCAATTCTGATGAAGATGAACTCACAGTAAGTGATGTGCAAAAAAGTCCTGGCAGGTGCCAACCAAAAATCCAGCAAGGAACAGCTCCTGTCTCTTTGTGGTTTTTCTGGCATTTGTAGGAGAGGTTGCAAAACATTCACACCAACGAGAGCTGTGGCCCCTCAGTGGCAAACAGAGCGTTCTGGTTGACTCATGCAGGCAGATTTCTGATGCAAACAACCTTTTGATCTTACTTCCTTACAATCCCCACAGTGTGTGCTGCCTGAACATACCTTTAGTCAGAGTTGTACAGATTCAGCAGGTCTTGGTGTGCTCTTTTCCTGTGGTCTGGGCTCTGGTTCATCAAGGTAATGCTGAAACAAAACAGCAGCTCCTGAAAGAGAAAAGGCATTCAAACACTGGACATTCTGCCAAACAAACTGCTTCTCTGCACAGTTATTATCTTGGGACAGTGTCTCTTGCAGTCTCTGATGGCTCTGAATCCATTATGTTTTAGTTTCTGTTTCAATACTGTTTTTCATCAGTTGTCTTCTCTGAACTGTGCTTTGCTCCACACTTTATCCTAAATCCCCTTACCCAGACAAAATGCCCATCAACTTTAATGGGAGCTGGAGCTGAGTAAGGGCTGAAGGATCTGAACAGCCATCAATGGTCATCAGTATGCAAAGGAAGTGTGCTTGCTCTTAAACATGAACACTTACATTCTGTAGACATCTGAAGTGTTTAAAGATGGTAAAATATCTCCTCTTCTTTAACTTTTGACAGTTTTTCTTCCCTGTATCTCTTGTTGCAGGATTTGTGTTTGTCTTTTCTGTTCCTGTGGTAACACCAGTGATGTTAATGTGGCTCTGGGAGTGTTATGGTTTGTTCTGGTAGACTGTGGGCAGCCCTAATTTAGCTTCTTTTACTGTCTGCTAACAAGCTGAGGGTTATTTTGTAACTGGTTTTTTCCCTTCAATAACATTGTGACCTATTGGGAAAGGTCCTCTGGGTTCCAAGAATTAAGGACAAGCGTAACCCCAACCTTAGGCTTCTGAGCTATTTTAATTTTTCTAACTATTATACAATGTCTCAGCTTTGTATGTGCAGGTGAGATTTCCTGTTAGCAGGAAACATGAATGTGTGTTTATGTCTGAAGTGATTTTATGACAATGCTTCTTTCTTAGCCTGGATCTAAACGAACAGTGAACGGCACTGATGACAAATCCAACTGCAAAGAGGCAAAAACAGGAAATCTAGACCCACTGTCATGCATAAGTAAGATTTATTTGTGTTTTCTTTTTGCCTAAAGAGAATACTAGCCCTAAACATTTGACTCTAATATATTGTGACAACTAGGGAATGTACCCTTCATTTGCCTTTGTGAAATTTTGAGACTCAGGAAACACTTCAGGAAGTTTTCATTCTCTAAAGTCTGCTTCTGATCTGAAATTAGGCACTGCAGATCTCCATAAAATGTATCCAACTCCCCCTTCACTGGAACAACACATTATGGGGTTTTCTCCAATGAACATGAACAATAAGGAGTATGGCAGCATGGACACTACACTTGGAGGAACAGTGCTGGAAGGGAACAGCTCTACTGTGGGAGCTCAGTTCAGAATCGAAGTGGATGAGGGTTTCTGCAGCCCCAAACCTGCTGAAATCAAGGTAGGTGGTGCTGCCAGCCCTGATCAATGCTTGTGATGATTATTGATCTGTTTATTACTTAAATCTGAATAGGAATGGGGGGAGATGAAGTACAATTTGTAATTTGTTTTGCATTATGCTGGGGGACACCTATTTGTGTATTTATACTACTTATTTGTAGTAAGTATGTCGTGTTTTACCACCTAAACTTCAAGAAGGAGTAACACCTGAGTAGCCATTGGTGAGCTGCAGAAATGGCTTTCAGTCATTGCAGCTCACTGAGGTTTGTTCTGATGTAATGTGAATATTGAGGTTTGTTTTGGTGTACTGTGAATATTGTGTGTACACATCTCAGCCTTCTCTTGCAGCTGTGTCAGGATTTTGGGTTAAAGAGCTGCTGCTTGAACTCAGCCCTGTTTCTTGGAGAAGCATTTAATTGCTGCAATGATCTATTTACACACCAATGCTTTCCCATGTCTGCCTTCCAGGATTATTCTTACGTTTATAAACCTGAGAACTGTCAAGCTTTAGTGGGATGTTCCATGTTTGCACCACTGAAGACTCTTCCCAGCCAGTGTCTTCCTCCCATCAAGCTGCCCGAGGAGTGCATTTACCGCCAGAGCTGGACTGTGGGGAAGCTGGACCTGCTCCCTCCAGGCCCTGCCATGCCTTTCATCAAAGATGGGTACGAGCACGGGGGGCTCAGCTTTGGCAGCTGCTCACTTTGCCACCCCATAATATTTATTTTGTCAGCCAGCAATGGGAATATTTGTATATACGCTGTGTTTATACAACTGATGAGAGCCTTTAAAAACATCCTTCTGGCTGAACCTACTGCAGGAGACTCTTCTCAAAGAGCTTCTTAACTGTACATACATTTTATTTGTTGTCTCCTTTAAAGGTTTCTTGGGGAAGCTTAATGGTGCAAGTCCAGGTTTAATAAGTAATGAAGATGGTAACAATCAAGATAAATGTAAACTTGGGACTTTGTTTTTTGCAGTGGTGTAGTCGGTGCTGGAAGGGCTTAGTAGGTGGTGCTGCTGTTTCTTAAATTATTTTCTTAAGTAGCAGTAAACTCAGCTGTGCTGGGACTAGGAAAACATTTCCTGTGCTCTGTGTGACTGGGCCTGGTCACAGCAGATCTGCAGGGGACATTTCTGCATTTGGTAGGGATGGTCTTGCTGCCAGCTCTTCTTGAGGAAAAGATTTCTTTCTTTTTCTTTTCTGCATTGGTAGCTGGTATAAATGGATGAGGCAGCAAGGAGGTGTTATGTCTTTCTTGATAAAGTTATAGGAATATTGAATCTTGGATTAAATACTGATGTTGCTTCTGTTAATGCTACTCCTAAGCCATATGTTTCCAGGTCTCATTAACCTTGCAAGTCTTTGGAGACACTCAGGTGTTTAGGAAAGAAAATGTTAAACCTTTCCAGGTGATACTTTCCTCGTAGATTCAGCTGAATCTGCTGTCAATAGACCTGGTCTTTTTTCTTAGTGTCTGTCAACACAACGTGTAAATAAAACATGAATGAAAAAGGTGTCCCTTAGACTCCATACAACCACAGAATTTATAATTTATTCTGACCATACTTGTTTCCTGGGAGCTTTGTGCAAAGGAAAAGACGAAAGGAGGCAGGGAGAGATTCTTTAATGGTGCTGTCAGTGGGAGCCCTGCAAAGTCATTTAGAACAAATGCTCTTGAAGTTCCTCAGGGAATGAAAATCTTGCTGTGGATTATGAAAGACTAGCTTAAAAAAAGCAAATATTAATTAGGAAGGTCCTTCTTTAGAAATCTGAGTCTTAAACTTCTCCAACCCAGTATGCTGTGTACTTAAAGCCTTTCCTTCTCTTGTGGCTGCTGTCAGCGACGGGAGCACCATGGACCAGGAGTACGGCCCTGCCTACACCCCCCAGACCCACACTCCGTTTGGGATGCCCCCGAGCAGTGCCCCTCCCAGCAACAGCGGGGCTGGAATCCTCCCTTCTCCTTCCACCCCTCGCTTCCCAACTCCCAGGACACCAAGGACTCCCCGCACGCCGCGCGGAGCCGGCGGGCCCGCCAGCGCGCAGGGCTCGGTGAAATACGAGAACTCGGATTTGTACTCACCGGCCTCCACGCCCTCCACGTGCCGGCCCCTGAACTCCGTGGAGCCCGCCACGGTGCCTTCCATCCCCGAGGCACACAGCCTGTACGTCAATCTCATCCTCTCTGAGTCCGTCATGAACCTCTTCAAAGACTGCAACTTCGACAGCTGCTGCATTTGCGTTTGCAATATGAACATCAAAGGTGCTGATGTTGGAGTTTACATTCCCGATCCAACGCAAGAGGCCCAGTATAGGTGTACCTGTGGTTTCAGTGCTGTTATGAATAGAAAATTTGGCAACAGTTCCGGGCTGTTCCTTGAAGATGAGTTGGATATTCTGGGGCGGAACACGGAGTGCGGCAAAGAAGCAGAAAAACGCTTTGAAGCTCTCAGAGCTACTTCCATTGAACACGGCAGTGGAGGGCTGAAAGAACCCGAGAAACTGCCCGATGACTTGATACTGTTGCTGCAGGATCAATGCACCAACCTGTTCTCACCCTTTGGAGCAGCAGACCAAGACTCCATCCCCAAAGTTGGTGCCGTCAGCAACCTGGTACGTGTAGAAGAAAGGGATTGTTGCAATGACTGCTACTTAGCCTTGGAACATGGACGGCAGTTCATGGACAATATGTCAGGAGGGAAAGTTGATGAAGCACTTGTGAAAACTACTTGCTTGCACCACTGGTCAAAACGAAATGGTAAATATTGAAAACAGCTTATTTTCTACTTGTCTGCATGTTTGGGTTTTTGTTTTTGAAGGGTCGTTTTTTGTGGTTTTCCTTTGTGGATTTTGAATGTTTCAGGCTGGTTTTGCCGCCTGTGTGCTCGTACAAACTTCTGATTGATGGTGTTCAGAACAACCAGCCCTTCTATGTCCTGTGCTGATCACCAAGCAGAGTGAAGCCTTGGCTACCCTCAGCTGTAAATTCCCAATGTGTCTGAGGTGTAACACGAGACCACTGTCAGCGTCCACAACATCTCACTGGGTTTATCCTTTAAAGAGCTTTTGGTGGTTGGCTCTACAGAGGCTCTGGAATGATTGATGCCTGTAGGAAGTGCAGGGGGATCGAGTGGTGACCGTATTGTCAAGGCCACTGTGGCAGAATTGAACAACAGCTCTGGTTCAGTTGGCTTCCCCCTTCTTCAAGGAGGAGAGGGGGGCAGTAGGTTAATGGCACATGTGGCAAAAAAAGCATTATTGTAGCCTTGACTGTTTGTTGGGTCTGCCAGAAATCCTTGGATTTTTCCTTTGAGGGCCTGACTAACGATGCAGTGTCTCCTGGAATATCCTTTATTGTATATATTTGCTTACTGTTCTCTAACAGAATTTTCAAGTGGCAACTCTTAACAGGGTTAGGGTGAAAGATAAAGTTATGAATCACAGGTAGCTGCAGTTTATAGTTGTAAGTGAAGATGAGGAGGAATCCTGGGAGAACACAGCCAGGTTCCTGTGCCTCACTGGGGGATTAACTTGGAAAGCCCAGACTGCAGATAAATTAATGTTTTCAGGCACCCAGGAGAAGACTCCCTGTTACTTTGACTATGGTGTTTGGGATAAAAAGATGTAAAGATGCTTTAAAACAGACAACTTGGAAATTGCAGCCATGCCAAATTTTGTCAGCTTTTCATTCAAAAGCTTTGTACCTGAAATGGCCCTGTGGTGGCTCTGCATGAAATGGGCTGAGTCTGCTCGAGGCTTCCCTCGACTTCTCTGAAATGAGCACTGGGTGGCAGCCTGCAAATCTGCCTTTGTTGGGAGGGACAATCCAGGAGTTTCAGGCTCCTACAACTTGTTTGGGGGGTTTTGGGTTGTTTTTGTTTGGTTTGGTTTTTTTGTTTTTATTTTAGGGTGTTTTCCCTTAGTTGAGCTCATAAGATGGGAGCCTTTCAATGGGAAGAATTCTAGAGGGGAAAAAAAAAAATCAGAAAAAATCCATCTATGTATTTTGTCAGGGGAAGAGAGAGAACTGTAAATCCACGTGTGCTCAGCTTTGTATATCCCAGCCTTTGGGTGGCCTGCACGTGTTTTTTTAGAAGAGAGTGTTTAAAATGGAGCTGGTTTGGGGTTGTGGCTGTCGTGCAGCTGCCCTGACCACGTTTGTGTCCCTGCAGTGGTGGATGTGAGCATGCAGTGTTCCCAGGACATCCTCCGCATGCTGCTCTCGCTCCAGCCCGTGCTGCAGGACGCCATCCAGAAGAAGAGAACGGTCCGGTCCTGGGGCGTGCAGGGACCCCTCACGTGGCAGCAGTTCCACAAAATGGCTGGGAGAGGCTCCTACGGTAACAGCTCCATGGAATTCTGCTCCATGGACTCTCCTACCTTTGCTCCATCCACCCAACTGCAGCTCCATGGAATCCTGCTCCATGGAATCCCCTTCCTCTGCCCCATCC
>VZTZ01036869.1:187451-201643 GCA_013400955.1 Drymodes brunneopygia | reverse complement strand
CCACCCAGCCCCAGCTCCATGGAATCCTGCTCCATGGAATCCCCTTCCTTTGCTCCATTCACCCAATCCCAGCTTCATGGAATCCTGCTCCATGGAACCTCCTTCCTCTGCCCCATCCACTCAAACTCAGCTCCATGGAATCTCCTTCCTCTGCTCCACCCACCTAACCCCAGCTCCATGGAATCCCCTTCCTCTGCTCCATGGAATCCCCTTCCTTTGCTCCATTCACCCAACCCCAGCTCCATGGAATCTGCTCCATGGAATCCCCTTCCTTTGCTCTATTCACCCAAACTCTGCTCCATGGAACCCCCTTCCTCTGCTCTATCCACCGAAACCCCAGCTCCATGGAACCTCCTTCCTCTGCCCCATCCACCCAACCCCAGCTCCATGGAATCCTGCTCCATGGATTCTCCTTCCTCTGTTCCACCCACCTAACCCCAGCTCCATGGAATCCCCTTCCTCTGCTCCACCCACCTAATCCCAGCTCCATGGAATCCTGCTCCATGGATTCTCCTTCCTCTGTTCCACCCACCTAACCCCAGCTCCATGGAATCCCCTTCCTCTGCTCCACCCACCTAATCCCAGCTCCATGGAATCCTGCTCCATGGATTCTCCTTCCTCTGTTCCACCCACCTAACCCCAGCTCCATGGAATCCCCTTCCTCTGCTCCACCCACCTAATCCCAGCTCCATGGAATCCTGCTCCATGGATTCTCCTTCCTCTGTTCCACCCACCTAACCCCAGCTCCATGGAATCCCCTTCCTCTGCTCCACCCACCTAATCCCAGCTCCATGGAATCCTGCTCCATGGATTCTCCTTCCTCTGTTCCACCCACCTAACCCCAGCTCCATGGAATCCCCTTCCTCTGCTCCACCCACCTAATCCCAGCTCCATGGAATCCTGCTCCATGGATTCTCCTTCCTCTGTTCCACCCACCTAACCCCAGCTCCATGGAATCCCCTTCCTCTGCTCCACCCACCTAATCCCAGCTCCATGGAATCCTGCTCCATGGATTCTCCTTCCTCTGTTCCACCCACCTAACCCCAGCTCCATGGAATCCCCTTCCTCTGCTCCACCCACCTAATCCCAGCTCCATGGAATCCTGCTCCATGGATTCTCCTTCCTCTGCCCCATCCACCCAACCCCTGTGGCTGGTGCTGCTCAGCCCGTTGGAATTCTGAACAGTACTTGACCTTTCTTTAAACTAACGAGAGCTTATTAGACAGAGGAGAATTCTTCTCTTTAGGAAAACAGAAAATATTTATATTCCTTAAAACAGGCAATGAATTAAAGATGTGCATTTCAAATGTACAGCTTCAGTTGTGCTGTTTGTGTACACCTGACACTTCACCCAGTGAGGGACTGAAATTGCAGAGATGGGTTTAGTGTTAAAAACAGAGTAACTGCCCAGGTTTTTATACTCAGAATTCTTCTATTCACCCCATATTAATTACTCTGAAATAGGAAGTTAAAAGTACTGATTTTGAAATGCTTGGAACAGTGTGCTTTATTGCTCAATACTGTCAGAACTGCGTTCACGACCTGGGGTTACTCAGTATCTTGTCTCTGATAAATGTTTGGAGTGGCCAACATATGATGCATTTACAGATAGAAGGTGAATTTTGTGCACTCACGATTTAATGGCCTCATTAGCATATGAGATTGATTTACCACTGTGTTACAAGAGTGACCTTTCACCAGCAGATCTTTTGTAGCTATATTTAGAATATGGCAATCATACATTTACAGTACATGTAAATGCATGTTCTTAAGTTTGTTTCCTTCTCTGGCCCTTTACCCATCTGCTTAGAATATTTACATTTTTTCCCTGCCTTTGGTCCCTGCTTGCTTTGGCTCTGTGGGAAAAGGCTTCCTGGATAGTGCAGATCTGTTCCTGATTCTGTGTACTAATAGAAATATAAAACACCGTGGAACTTCTTCCTGCTGCCCTGAGATACTTCAAATAAAAACCATCAGCTGATGGGCTTTTTGCAGAGGGTTGTATCCTACACTTTGGATCTATAAAATGAGAACTATTCCATTGATAGGCAGTGCTCCTTCCTGCGAGGTGCTGGGAAAGCACCAGAGGCTGTTCTATTCATGTTTCCTTGAAGTTAATTTGAAGCTTTCCGCTTAAAAACACGTCTCGCTTTTCCAGGAACTGATGAGTCCCCGGAACCACTGCCAATCCCAACATTTTTGTTGGGATACGACTACGATTTCCTGGTGCTGTCTCCATTTGCTTTGCCCTACTGGGAGAGGCTGATGCTGGAACCGTACGGATCTCAGCGAGACGTCGCTTACGTTGTGGTGTGCCCGGAGAACGAGGCTCTGCTCAACGGAGCCAAAAGCTTCTTTAGGGATCTGACTGCAATATACGAGGTACAGGATTTGTGGCACTTTTGCAGCCAAATGGATTTGGGAAAGGCTGTTTCTAATACGTGTCATGAGGACTTATCAGGCTTGTCGGAGCTGATAGCGATGCCTGCTCAGAATGCTATCGGGGAAAGCTGCTCGGAGGGATTTTAGGAATGGGCACTTGGAAGATAAGGGCTGCTCGTGCTGCTCCCGGTTCCTTTCAGTGCTCGCCGTTCCCATCCGAGAAACGCCACCCGGTGGCAAAGCTCTGCATCGCCACGCTAATTGTGGTAGCTCCGTTTAATTAATTAATTACATGCTTGGATTGTGAGGAAGATTAGGGGAGATGATTATCAACTTGGTTTTCTTGCATTTAGGACAACACTGAAAATAAGCCTTAAAATCACTATTCAGCATTTCCTACTGATGGAATTCTAGAATTAAAATGTTACTTTGGAGTACTGTAAATAAACTGAGAGTCTTTACATGTACATGATATATCCTTTGTGTGATATTTCACAGCTTTTAAGGCTTTTTTTCTTTACCTCCTTTGCAGTCCTGCAGGCTTGGTCAGCACAGACCTATCTGTAAGTTACTGCCCGATGGGATCATGAGGGTTGGCCCTACAGCCTCCAAGAAGCTCTCAGAGAAGTTGGTCACAGAGTGGTTCTCCCAGACAACCAATGCCAACAACGAGGCGTTCTCCAAACTCAAACTCTACGCTCAAGTGTGCAGATACGAGCTGGGTATGACTTTTTTAAATCTTCCTTATTTCATACAATTGCCACTTGCTCCTTTGCAATAGAGAAGAAGAAATTATGGCTTATTGTCGTGTTGATTGGGGCAGTTTTCTGGTTTTAAACTATATTTAAATATGTGCTAAAATGGCCTCTTACCATCCAGCAATGCCTTTAGGGAATGGCAGTGTGGGTGTCTGACAGGGACTTGGGTTGTCTTCTTGTATAGGTGACTTGGATTCTGAAGCAGTGATTTCAAAAAAATGATGTTAAAAGTAGATTTTTGGATATTTCTGAAAGGCTCTTTTGAAAAGATTAGAATGTGAAAATTTAATACAGATATTTTAATTTGAAAGATTAAATGTGTGCTCAAGGTTTGCTCATTTTGTTACCATTGTAGACTTACATGGGTGACATAAAATTCAAAACTATTGTGACATAAATTTATGATTTTTTTTCCTGCTTTTAGGTCCTTATCTTGCTTCTCAGCCTTTGGACAACTCTTTACTTTCCCAAACAAACCTGGTCCCTCCCTCCAGCCAGGCAGCCTCTGCTCTGCCCCCAGTGTCAGCCCCTGCTGCCAATCCCAACACTCCGTCGTCGGCTCCCACAGCTGCCACCAGCAGCACCATCACAGTGACCTCCAGCAGTGCCATGTCCTCTGCAGCCACTACAGCCAACTCCACCCTGACCACCACTGCCCCATCCTCCTCCTCTGCCAGCCTGGGCAGTGCCATTCCAACGAGCAAGCCTTCCTCCTTCCCACCTTTCAGCAATATGAACAACACCACTCCTGCCTCCCTGCCCGCCCAGGCTGCACCGGTCCCAAACGGGCAAACTGGGGGGCAGCAGCAACAGCCAACACTGCAAACAGCAGGGATGTCTGGAGACACGGCTGCAGCACCTGCACAGCCCCATCCAGAGGTTTCTGAAAGGTAGGGCACTGCAGTCACACCTGCAGCTGAAAAATCAGCTCAGCTAACGTGAACTTATGAATGCACTTTCACCCCGTCAATAAAAATCCTGTAATTATTTTCATCAAGCTGCTTTTTAGGGAGAACAAGAGTTCAGTTGTCTCAGTGTCTGCTCTGGTACAAAAATAAACTTCCTTTTTTTTCTCTTCTCTCTCTAAAGAGAGAAAATTCACCAAACTACTCACTTCAGTATTTTAAAGGGCTGGGGAAGGAGGGGGAAATAGATAATTGGCACCATCTTAGAGTTCTATTTTCTATAATCAGAGTTAGAGTGGTGAAGACAGCTCTTGCTGCAGATATTCTTGTTCCCCAGTTAAGCAATAGTTGAGCCGTTGAGCTGCTGTAATAAAAAAGGCTAAAGGAAAGAAAAGGGATTCAGAGTTACTGATAAGCTCCCATACAAAAATGACATAAAAAGACTGTTTCTTACACCACAGTAGACTCAAAGGTCTTTCAGATTAATAATTGACAATTTGATCTAGTTTTGAAGTAAAAGCAAACCTTTATAAAACTCAGCTGTTTGTAACTGGTTTCAAAATTTCATTTCCAGCACTATGGATCGTGATAAAGTCGGAGTCCCCACGGATGGAGATTCACATGCTATCACCTATCCACCTGCAATTGTAGTTTACATAATTGACCCTTTCACATATGAAAAAAAGGATGAGAACAGCAGCTCATCCAGTTTGTGGACACTTGGACTTCTGCGCTGCTTTCTGGAGATGGTTCAGGTTCTTCCTCCCAACATCAAGAACATCATTTCTGTGCAGGTGAGCCAAGAGAAACAGAGTATCCTTGGTTTTGGCTGTGTTTTGGGGGCAATAACATCCTCAGGGTGGAAGTTTCATTTCCTTCACAAACATTACTTGCAGTTCTCCAGCTGTTAAAGCATTGGATTAAATCATTAAATAATAGCTTTTAGAGCAGTTTGGGTGCTATTAACCAAAGCTGAATCCAGTTGTACATTCCAAACTCATCAGTCTCATCTCAGAGGAAATGTAGTGCCCACTCCAGTGATGAGTGAAGTACAGGAAAGCTGCTGGTCCTGTACTGGAATCTGCAGCCTGACTCTGCTGGGCTGTAGGAACAGCTCCTTCCAGCAGCAGCTGCAGGACCAGTTAGCAGAGGGCAGCTTTTGGGAGGAATCATTAAGATTCTCTTCTAAAGAGATTATTTTTTTCTCTGAAGAAAATTTTGATGAGAATCATTTTTTTAAGTCCCACAGGGCTTTAGAAGAATTGGAAGAAATGTGACTGCAAAGTAAAATTCAAAAAGCAACGTACCAAATGCTGTGTCAAAAGCCATTTAAACTATCGATGAAACAATGATTTATTTTTTTTCTCCTCTCCTCTGTTCTAGATTGTCCCATGTCAGTACCTGCTCCAGCCTGTGAAACACGAGGACCGGCAGATTTACACTCAGCATTTAAAGTCTTTGGCATTTTCAGCTTTCACTCAGTGTCGGAGACCTCTCCCAACTTCCACCAACGTCAAAACCTTAACTGGCTTTGGCCCAGGTTTAGCCATGGAAACTGCTCTTAGGAGCCCTGATGTGAGTATTGGTAATGGGACTGTGGAATTATCCAGATCACAGAAAGGTCCCTGCTTATCAACCAACCATCTTTCATGTTAGGAATAATTTCTTCCCTAAACTTCATTATCTGTTCTGTCAACTTTCCAGAGACCTGAGTGTATTCGACTCTACACCCCTCCTTTTATACTGGCTCCAGTGAAGGACAAGCAAACAGAGCTGGGAGAAACCTTTGGAGAAGCTGGCCAGAAGTACAATGTGCTTTTTGTGGGCTACTGTTTGTCTCATGATCAGAGGTGGCTGCTTGCATCCTGTACAGACCTCTATGGAGAGCAGTTAGAAACTTGCATAATTAATATTGATGTACCAAACAGGTAAGAACCCAACTGTTTCATTCATTTTTAGCAAGTATCTTTTCTTTCATTCCCCTGAAGAATTAGAGTGGGTTTGGTGCTGTAAGAATAACTGACTTTTGTTGACTTGCTGTGTTGCAAAAGTGGCTAAAGCAGATGAATTTTTTCCCTATTATGTACATATTGTTTTGAGTTAAATCTCTAGAAGAGCATAGTTTAGTTTCATGTGATTTTTGAGTTTTATTGTGTATGTGTTCATACTCCCCCTCCTCACTTACTGCCTTTTAATGTCAGTTTTAGAATGTGATTAATTTAAAAAACCCAAAAAGCTGAAGTTGCAGCAGGGGGACTGCAATACCAACGCACTTGGGTCCTGTGAATGTTCAGGTTAATACAAAAAAGTTCTAAATGTGGCATTAAAAACCTGTTGCAGGTGGATTTTAGTGTTGTTTTTCCCTTCTTTCCTAATTCCAGAGCTCGCAGGAAAAAGGGATCTGCCCGCAGACTTGGTCTCCAGAAACTCTGGGAATGGTGCTTGGGACTTGTGCAGATGAGCTCTTTGCCATGGAGAGTTGTCATAGGCCGCTTGGGAAGAATAGGACATGGGGAATTAAAAGGTAACAGCAGCATTTTTTTATAGTCTAAAGCTTAATTTGAAGCTTTAATTTTTCAGTAATATCAAGTGTGTCTGCCCCTGTTTCTGGAAGAAAACCTAACTGATGACATTTCCTCCCTCAGACTGGAGCTGTTTGCTGAGCCGCCGGAACCTGCAGTCCCTGAGCAAGAGGCTGAAGGACATGTGCAGGATGTGTGGCATCTCTGCTGCAGACTCCCCCAGCATTCTCAGTGCTTGCTTGGTGGCCATGGAACCCCAGGGATCCTTCATTATTATGCCAGGTATTTGGGAAACTCTTTCTCTTTTTGGCACGAGAGCTAACAGTTCAGGCTTTGCAAAGCTCAGGGAATGCTGGATTTCTGTCCCACAGACTCAGTGTCCACGGGCTCCGTGTTCGGGCGCAGCACCACTCTGAACATGCAAACGTCCCAGCTGAACACGCCCCAGGACACGTCCTGCACCCACATCCTGGTGTTCCCCACCTCTGCATCCGTGCAAGTGGCATCCTCCACCTACACCACTGAGAACCTGGACCTGGCCTTCAACACAAACAATGGTTTGTACTTTGGAGTTGTTCTTGCCTTCTAAAATCTCCTCATCGCTCCCCCAACACAAGAATAAACTGTGCATTCTAAAGAGCCATTTCCTTTTCTATGGGAAATCACTTTATTCCTGAATGTATTGTCATATCCTGCACGTAGTGAAGCTGTAGGAACTCACTGGTCTTGTTCTTTTTCAAGATGGAGCAGATGGAATGGGAATCTTTGACTTGTTAGACACTGGAGATGATCTTGATCCTGATATTATAAATATTCTTCCTGCATCTCCTGGTGGATCCCCTGTGCATTCTCCAGGGTCCCACTACCCCCATGGAGGTGATATGGGCAAGGTAACTATTGGATTAAATACAGTTGTGTGCATGTGTTTTGTCTGTTTTTTCTCCATCTGTTCATTTCCTTTTGTGGAATGAAAAGTTTTAAATCACTTGGATATTGGATTGTCATGTTGTACTTGGATATTTCAAAATGCTTTGTGTTTCAGAAGCTACAGATAATTTCTATTAGATTTGTGCTCTCCTAATCTGAAACCATTGCCTGTTGTGTTCCAGGGTCAAGGCACAGATCGATTGCTTTCCACAGAATCTCATGATGAAGTAACAAATATACTGCAGCAGCCACTGGCCCTCGGTTATTTTGTGTCAACTGCCAAAGCAGGTCCATTGCCTGACTGGTTTTGGTCAGCGTGTCCTCAAGCACAAAATCAGTGTCCCTTGTTTCTTAAGGTACTGTCCTGGCACAGAGACCTGTGCAGCCTCAGGGATCTGGGGGTGAAAACTGTTCTGCTCAGACCAAAGTCAGTGCATGTCTCTGGGGAGAGCTCTGCTTTTGCTTCAGCAGAGGCCAGGTGTTAAACTTTTCAGATTTGGCTGTTTGGAAGGTTCTGCCTTGCTCGTGGTTTCTTCCTGGTAGTCTGGACTCTTTTCTTTTCCTGGTTTTATACTCCAGGATTTTGTAAGGACAGGTCGAGTTCCTGGACTCCCATTGAGACTGGTGGGAGAGAGGGAGGTACATAAGTACAGTATAATAACTCAGTTACACCAGGTAAAATAAGGAAAAAATGAATCTTTGTGTTGCACAGAACATAAAAGCAGTTTTTTCCATGTTGGCTTTGCCAGGTTCTAGCCATTGTATGATCTATCTGGGTATTGTCTGAGCCCCTTATCTCCTTGTGGCACAATCAAGACATACTTGGCACATTAAAGGCCATACATTGATGTACAGAGAAACTTTCTGGATTAACAAATCAGCATCTCTAATACTGTGCTTTGTTTTCTAATGATACAGATATATCTTCTGCAGCCTTGTTTGTGTCTGGATTAGCAGTTCCTCTTGGCCTAAGCTCAGCTGTGGCTTTGGTATAGGATATTATTTTGAAGAGAGGATTTATTATTTAAGCAGCTCTATATATGAAATATAAATAGACCAGGCCTATGGGAAGCAACTTGCAAGTCTGTGTGTTATTAGACATCTTGGGCCACTTGAGTTGCTTTTTAAATAATCACTTAATGTAGCAAAGGGATTAAAAAAAACCCCAATATATATTGCCCAACTAGCACTGTGCTTTTAGGAGAGATCTGTGTGTGAGAATATAAATATATTGATAATTCCTGAACCTGTTGATGGCCTAAAGATAAGATTTGTTTTGGCTCGTGTGTCAGGCAGAGAAGGTGACTGCAAGCTACAGCAATATGGGGGAAGGAAATATGGTGTAGCTGATCAGGCAGTAACTTCTGGCTTCCTTCTTCCTTCCTCAGGCCTCTTTGCACCTCCACGTGCCTTCAGTGCAATCAGACGAGCTACTCCACAGTAAACACTCCCATCCACTTGATTCTAATCAAACTTCTGATGTGCTCAGGTATTTATCATTGATCACTTGCAAAAATATTGTGCATTTCATTTTGAATGCTGCTGCAGGGAAGCTGCATGTTTGTTTTTCCTGCTGTTAGTTGTTTTCTTTGCACAGCTGATATCCTTAGTGCAGATAAATTGCTGTGCTTTAATGAATTAAGTGTTACAGAACAGTGGAATTAAAACCAAACGTCTCTAAGCCTTTCTTTAACTAATCAGTGTTTGAAAACGTTTGAAAAACAATGAGTTCTTCAAACTAGAAGAGTTTGAGGTCTGGCAGAAAAGACAGTAATAGTTAAGCCAGAATATTGCACAGCAATCCTGTGCAAAATCTGAAATGCTGAAGGACAGGAGCCCAGACCTACGTAAACGTGGGACACTAATTGAGAAAACATCAGATTTTTTTCATTTTCTGTTTTACTTTTAATGTGAACCTCTTGATATGAATTAAACATAGACAATTACAATGACAATTTTCCACCAAAAGCAAATTTAGCTCTGAACTGCTTGTACTAATTCAGAAGACATGTTATTCCTGAATGCTGGCAAACCTATTTTATGTTTTTGATGCCAAAGAAGCTGGATTCTGGTAAACTAGGGCTGTAAAATCCTGGTGAGAAAATATGTTGGCCTGACAGATGGCTGTTTGTTTTTCAGGTTTGTTCTGGAACAGTACAATGCACTCTCCTGGCTAACCTGTGATCCTGCAACCCAGGACAGACGGTCATGTCTCCCAATTCATTTTGTGGTGCTGAATCAGTTGTATAACTTTATCATGAATATGCTGTGATCTTCATCTGAATTTTGCAAGACGAAAATGAGGAAAAGGGATATTTCACTGCAGGACTAAGTTATAATTCTTCTCAGTGCGAGTTGTTTGTGATGGGGTATGAATCTTGTTACTTCCAGCAAATATTGTTTTGACTTGTGAGAGGGGCACCCATCGCCCTGCCGGCTTTGAGTCACTGACTATGGGGGACGCTTCAGAATGATGATCAGAAAGTGTATTATAACATTTTTAGTAGCAAAATTAACCATTTTTCCCCAGCCACAGTATTTGTGAAGAGTAATGAGCCATAGTACCCAGTCATGGTTAATGAGTTTTAAAAGCATGGAGATGAGAAGAAACATGAGGAACAATTAAGTTTCAACCTATGGCTTCAGAACATCAAGATGTTCTTGTATTGGATTATAGTACTTAGTATTCAAAAATGCCTGCATCTCTTATTTATTGTAAGTTTTTAAATGTATAAATTGTCTTATATTTCTTAACCTCTTTTATAAAAATTTTCCTAGAAGGTTTATACTGCCTTCTTGCTTTAAAGCAATTGGTCTAAAATATATGTAATCGTCTTAATTAAAAGTTGCAGTAGGTTGCTTTTAGAGTATTATTTTTTTGTAAGGGGTGGGTGGGGACAGTAAATTTGTATTGTCTTGATGTACAGTTTAATGGGGATAGAGGGGTTAATGTCCATACCATTGTGTGTGGGGGATTTACAGCTAAGCTGTAGTTGCAGAGTACATGTACAGTAATGAAGTTCACTGTGTTTATATAAATTGAAAAGGTACCGGGTCTTACAGCATTTTATATCACACCTTTACAGAGTAACAATGGCAATATATAAGTGATATTGTAGGTGGTTTAACTTGTAGTGAGAATAAAACGGATGAACTCTTCAATTGAAGTTTGTGCTATGGTTCAGGGCTGTGGCTAGATTCTCAGATCCACTTCCAGGGCACAAGTTTTAATATCACAAGAATATCTCTTGTGCTTTGTTGCTCCTTGGATGTTCTTGGCACTGTGCATTGTTTGCCTCCACATTTGCCATAAAATGCGAATCTGAGGCGGAACACACAGAAAACTCTGACCTTATCCAAAGTCTCCTGCCAGGCTGAAATTTAGCCCAGCTCTAGCCATTTTACAAATGCAAAAAATAGTCAATCTTGACTTTAAGATTGGTGTGTGTTTAACTAAAATGTGGTGTATATAGATTCTCAGTGAATTCTGGTATTCAGATTTTATTCCACTAGTAAAAAAAAAAAACAAAACAGCACGAAACCCTGAACATTTTCCTTTCCCATGTATTTTTGGCACTGTGGTGAAGGTCCCAAGTATCAGTGTATGGCCTTCCCCACATCCCATTTTCAGGCTCTGGCTGGGGCATGTGCCAAGGAGGCTTTGCCCTCCCCAAGGAAGGGGCTGACAAACCACAAGGCTTTCCTAAACGTCTCCCTCTATCTTACAGCCACCATTTTTTCTCAGTAGTTTCCTTCCTTTTTCCCAGCACATGCCAAATGTCTGGTGCTGCTCTAAAATAGCCCCTACGGGTGCTGAAGAGCAGCTGCAGATGCTTTTTCTGGGTTCCTTATCTGACTGCCAGATGAAAAACTGAACTCCTGCAGCGCTCCCGGGCGCCTGTCACGATCACCCAAGTCCTGGGTCTTAATATTGTCTGTCTCGCTGGCTTCAACCTGTAAAGGAGCAAGTTTTAAGATCCATTTGTGCACCTGCTGTTAACCCCTCTGCAAGGAAGAACTTGCTTGCATTTACCAAACTTACTGTGTTCATGAAAAATCTCATTTCGTAAATGCAAAAAGACCTGCCTGAGGTGATTTTTTTTTTTCGTATGAACAGTCTCACTGAATCGTGTACATACAATATTAGCGACTTTTTTTGGTTTTGTATAAAGAAGTTGTACAATTGGTGATGAGAGTTTTCAGTCATTTCTTCAGAACAACATGAGTGCAATCAGAAGTTAGCATATTTTGATAAATACAATTAAAAACTGGGTCTGTCCATGACTTCATCTGGGTAACGCACCGCAGATTAAATGGCACATTATTGTCTTACAGAAGGTTTTTTTTCTCATTTGGTTGACATTTTGAAGTGGAAAAATGCTCCTAAAACTGGAATTTTCAAAGTGTATGTCCTTTTTTTTTTTTTTTTNTTTTAAAAGGTTTTTGTTTTTTTTTTTTTTTTTTTTTTTGAGCTTTGTTGCTATGTGGTCATTTCTAAGCCTGGCTCAGCTAACCAAGTTCCAAGGGCTGGGTTTTGGCGTGGCTTTGTTTGTGTTCAGTCTGACTTGTGTTCCTAAAGGTAAGTGAATCAGCTGCCTGAACCTTGGTGTAACTGTGTTCTGTCACCTGGACCAGCCTTCCCTGTGAAACTCCTACCATGAAAGCTGCCAGTGTCCCACTCCTCCCCTCCATCAAATGCAATTCAAGTAAATTATAATATTATAACCACTATCAAAGATTAGAAGGGCCATTTCTGGAGTGATAGTCACAATGTACATATCAAACCTGCCAGCACCACGGAGCCAACTGCTATATTGGGCATACTTTCTTTTGTTAGCTACTTTCATTTAACTATTTTAAGTGCACAGAATAGCTGGTTTATAAATAAAATTGTCACAATCCAGTAAGTCGAGGTTGTTTAGCAAGTATGAGTTTAAATAGTTGAAAATTTCAGCTACAGTTTTTCCAGATGGCCTTGCAAGAAAATGTTGTTACTGTCAGTGCTTTAAGGAGCTGTGGAGGTTTATCTTTTCCAATGAAAGAAGAAGCTGAGATCCTTCCATTCCAATTAAAAATACATGTTTTAACCCAGATATTACTGCATTTAAGCCTTTTATTCACCTTTGACTACCACTATTTGAATTAGGTTTCTGAAATCCTGTTACTAAGACCAGCAAGGCCACCAGCTGTTCTTGTAACAACCCTCACGTTTTAAAGGTAGCTATAACATTTAGATCTTTCTAACATTCTCTGAAATAATTAAAGATAAATGGATTTATATTTAAATCCTCAGCTATGTTCTTACTTAGCTGTCAGTTATGGCGCAGATTATTGTATTTCTATATTTACCTCTGATGGTAATTTTAACTTTGTGTGTTGCTACGAAGACTTGCCGATGTCTTTAATCAAGCACTATTTGTTAATACTGTAATATCAAAATATTATGTTGCATTATTTTAAAGCTTTCAAAAATAAGAGTAAAACATTTTTAAAAAATGCTATTGCACCATATAATTTGCTGCACAACAGTATGGCACCACATATCAGCCTGTTGGGATAGTAATGCTGCACCAACCTTGTTTTGATCTGGGTTTCTTTGGAGAATTCATTAATGGGGTGACATTGTACAACCTTGCTGTCTCGCAACCTCCAGCTGGGAAGGTGGTTTTGTTTGTTTTATTTTTTTTAATTTATTTTTTTTAAAGTAAAGGGCCCAGGACTATGCTTTATACTTAAAGGGTTTTTTTAATTATTATTTGTGGGTGTACTTTTTATTTTCAGTGGAGTAAAGCTTAATTTACAGTCAAACTGGATTTGGGACCTACCACAATCCTCAGGGTCACTTTTTCAGGATGCTTCTCATTGAGCTTTAGGTTTTTCCGAGTCAACTGGACGTGAGGACCTTGCCGAGCGCTGGCTTGGGACACCACAGCCTTGTGGCCTCATGACTGGACATGTCACCCCTTCAGCACACCTGGACACAGCGGCGAGGCTCCAACACCCCGATGGCAGGGCTGGACACACCATGGAGCTGCTCCGACACCTCCACCTCGCTGGCCCAGCTGGACACACCATGGAGCTCCTCCAAGACGCCGCTGCCATGGCTGGACGCACTGGGAAGCCATTCCAACACCCCAGCTGGACACACAAAGGAGCTGCTCCAACGCCTCTCTGGCACCACTGGACAGGTCAAGAGCTTCTTCAACGCCACTCTGGCATGGCCGGACAGGTCAGGGAGCTGCTCCACCGCCACTCTGGCACCGCTGGACAGGTCAAGAGCTGCTCCAATGCCATTCTGGCATGGCTGGAGAGGTCAAGAGCTGCTCCCACACCCCTCTGACACAGCTGGCTCTGCCAGGGAGCCTCGCTCAGCCGCCACCATGTGCCCTCAGCCAAGCCGCCGTTGTATTTATCGTGACAAAACACAGAAACAAAAAAGCGATTTAAGGAACAAACACTATTGCTGCCGAATGCCATAAACACTGAGTTGTACAAAATTGTGATCGAGGAAATGAAGAAAAAAAAAAAGTTTATACTTTTTAAAAAAAAAATTCAAATGGAATAAATTATTCACGAAGCCTTGACTGTGATGTGGGGTTTATTGAGGGGGCGGGCAGGGCGGTGCCCCTCAGCCTTTTCCGTCCCTCAGCTTTTCCCGCCCCTCCCGCCGTGACGTCACTTCCCGCTTCACCCGGCAG
>VZTZ01036869.1:142262-187412 GCA_013400955.1 Drymodes brunneopygia | reverse complement strand
GGGTGGGCGCGGGGGCCGTGAGGGAGCCGCTGCCGCCGCCATGTCCGAGTGCTCGGCGCTGCAGTTCGTCAGCCCCTACGCCTTCGAGGCCATGCAGAAGGTGGACGTGGTGCGCCTGGCCGCGCTGAGCGACCCCGAGCTGCGGCTGCTGCTGCCCTGCCTCGTGCGCATGGCGCTGTGCGCGCCCGCCGACCAGAGCCAGAGCTGGGCGCAGGACAAGAAGCTGATCCTGCGGCTGCTCTCGGGGGTCGAGGCGGTCAATTCCATCGTGGCGCTGCTGTCCGTGGACTTCCACGCGCTGGAGCAGGACGCCAGCAAGGAGCAGCAGCTCCGGTAACGCACAGATCTGTGGCGGAAGCGCTGGGTGGCTTTTCCAGCTGTTCCAGCTGTTCCAGCTGTTAAAGTGCCGGACGGACCCGGCCATTCGTGTCCCTTGATATTCCCCAAGGAAAGCCCTGGGATTTAATTGTGTGTCCTGGGGATCTGTCCTTCCCTCAGCGGAGGGTATGGGAAGGGAACTGCCCCGGCAGGGAAGGGCTGGGTTGGCTCTGGGATGAAGGCACAGCTCAGGTGGATGCGCTTTCCCGGCTCTTTGTGCTGCTGGGGAATGGAAGCGCTTGACATTCCGATAATCTGCTGAATTAGCGTCCTTGTATTGCAATTGCACCAGTCTTTACAGATCTTTGGCTGGATAGAAGAGATCCCTAGAGAGCTGTTGCCTTCCTGTAACCGAAAGCATTTCTGTCTGTGCAGAAGCGTTTAATAGTTGTTGTTTTGAATTGTGTGCCAGGCACAAGCTGGGAGGTGGCAGTGGAGAAAGCATCCTGGTGTCCCAGCTGCAGCACGGGCTGACGCTGGAGTTTGAGCACAGTGACTCTCCCCGGCGGCTCCGGCTGGTGCTCAGCGAGTTACTGGCCATCATGAACAAGGTGAATTTCCCCATAGCTGCATTTGTGGGTTTTAGGTTGCACTCTGGGCTGGCTGACACACTGGTTCTGCTTCTGGTGCTGCTGGTGGTGCCAGCACTCTTCTCCAGTCCTTACCTGCTTTATCAGGATTCAAAGTCTCAGTCTGATTCTACAGTGGCTTAACTTCTTACAGTGGCTTTGTGACTTCTTTAGGAAGTCTTTGCTAATGTTGTAGAGACTCTATAATATGCTGCATTCAAGCATAATGTGATTTGGTGATCTATCAGTGCAGAACTAGTTTGGAAATTAAATGATGACTTTTCTCCATCCCATTCTTTGCTCCTATTGCAGTGTGGTATTAGTCATCATATTTTGCTTTCTCCACTTTCTTGCTCACCAAACATTTTATTTTCCTTAGAATGTCAGTGGGTTTTCTTTGTTCTGAAAAGAAGCAATAGTACCTTCTGTGTTGAAGTATTTCCAGTAGTAAATATGTCTTATTCTACAAACATTTCTTGCTTGTTCTGTGTCGATACCTTTATGTTTTTGGCAGTCCTTAATGTATTAAACTGAATTTAAAGCGGATTTAGACAAATTGCTTCATAAAACCTGTTCAGTGATGATAAATATTGTCTTGCAGGTGTCAGAATCAAATGGTGAATTTTTCCTCAAATCTTCTGAGCTCTTCGAGAGTCCTGTTTACCTGGAGGAGGCAGCAGATGTTCTCTGCATTTTGCAAGCAGGTGTGGTGCTCTGTATTTAAGGTGTTTCCTGACCTCTCACAAATGTAACAAAACAACTTTGGGAGCTGTAAGGTTAATCTGAGCTGTGCGGCTCTTGGAAACAGGGGTTTTATTGTTTCTCAGTGAAACATTGTGACTTTGAACACTGTCTTTCCATCCAGAGCTGCCCTCACTGTTGCCAATAGTGGATGTGGCTGAAGCTCTGCTGCACGTTAAGAATGGGGCCTGGTTCCTTTGCCTGCTGGTGGCCAATGTCCCTGACAGCTTCAACGAGGGTGAGTTACAATTTCTTCTCCTCCAAAGACCTTCTTCTCCAAAAGGTCTTCTTCAAGCCTTTGCTGAAGATTTGAAATGATTTTTAGCAGTGTGGTTAGTTCTGGGTTATACAGATTTGAACTGCTGGGTGCTGCCATCTGATGATGTTGATTCCCGTTTTGTGCAGCCTGATTGCAGGCCAGGCTCTGTGTGTGTCACAGCTGTAAGTCACTGTTACAAAGGCTGATTGGGCAGGGAACAGCCAGGGCTGAGAACCTGCTCTATCCTTGCTGACAGTTCTTGTCCCTTCCACTATGACAAGGTGATAATTTGTGTTGGGAAGGATGGATTTCCTCAGAGCTGTTGTTGGGTGTTCAGTCTGCAGAGGTCTGATAAAGAACGGCGAGCGGCAGGATGAGGAGAGCGTCGGAGGCCGGCGCAGAACAGAAGCTCTTCGGCACCTGTGCAAGATGAACCCTTCCCAAGCCCTCAGGGTCCGGGGCATGGTGGTGAGTCTGTCATCAGCATCATCATTCAGAACCTCTCTGAAGCTTCAAACCCAACAAAGATGGCTGAGCCTGAGTGTTTTATCCAGGTGGAGGAATGTCACCTGCCAGGTCTTGGTGTGGCTTTGACCTTGGACCACACCAAGAACGAATCCTCAGATGATGGAGTGAGTGACCTGGTGTGTTTTGTGAGTGGTTTGCTGCTCGGAACAAATGCCAAGGTTCGGACGTGGTTTGGAACTTTCATCCGAAATGGCCAACAGGTAGGAAAATCTTTTGAGTGTTCTGCTTTTAAAGAAATATTCTTGTAGCTCGCTGTAACTCTTCTGGATGTGTCTGAATGTGTATAAATCCTGTTGCACATCTTGGAGGAACCTTCACAAGGCAACCTCCTCTTATGGGGCCCTCAGATCTATGAATAATATCCCTGAAGGCAGCACCTATTTGATTGCTCCCCTGAGAGGTTTTTAGGTATGGAAACCAGGGAATTGTATGTTAGTTATATTTACCTGATAAATATGTTCATCCTCAGTGCTCACAGTAGGCAGATGCATCTTAACTTGCTTAGGTGACTTAGTTAAAGCTTGGAACTGAAAACCATATTTAAAAAAAACAGCCCTCTTCCCTTGAATGTGGAAACTCTTATGTAATACATTGAATTTGATGTTGTTGCCATCTTTTAACCTCTAACACAGAGAAAAAAAGACAACATCAGCTCTGTGCTGTGGCAGATGAGGAGGCAGCTGCTGCTGGAGCTGATGGGGATCCTGCCCACAGTGCGCAGCACCCACATCGTGGAGGAGGCTGATGCTGACACTGAGCCCAACGTTTCTGTGTACTCTGGGCTGAAGGAGGAGCACGTGGTGAAGGCCAGCGCCCTGCTGCGCCTCTACTGCGCTCTCATGGGCATTGCTGGCCTCAAGTAAGGAACCTGCTCATGCTCTGGGGCTTTGTTCATGGCTGCCCATTTCAGCAGAGGGTGAGGGCTTTGGGCACTTGTATCTTATTGCCAGAGTGTCCTCAAAACTTGTGGCAGGACTCAGCAATTTCAGTCCTCTGTTGCTGCAAAATCACTTCTGCAGACTTGGTAAAAGAAGTCTAAACCCACATGGTTGGAGCAGTGTGTAGAGTTATCAGCTACTTTCTCTTCTAGCAACATGCATTGTGTGGATTTTGATTTTCTATTTCTTTGCTTTCACTTGTTAGAGAGTGCTAAAGTTATGTATTGTTAGTTTTGGTTAAAGTAGTTTGTACTAATAGGCAAGATTATATCCTGGGGAACTTTTCTCAGTGTTGTCTCTTAACAGAGATTTTTATGATTTTAAGTTCAGAGGGAATTCCCAACTTGATAGATAAAATAACAGGGAAAATTCAGTCTTTAACCACTGTGGGAGACTGGAAATCCCTTCCCTGTTAAATCCCCAGCTTTGCTGTGTTCTCTGTCCTGCTCAGGCCCACGGATGAGGAGGCTGAGCAGCTGCTGCAGCTGATGACGAGCCGCCCTCCCGCAACCCCGGCCGGCGTCCGCTTCGTGTCCCTGTCCTTCTGCATGCTCCTGGCCTTCTCCACTCTGGTCAGGTACTCTCAGTGCAGGAGGAGCTTTGGGAGGTTGTTTTAGCACCATTAAGGCAATGCCTGTCCCAGAGCTGCAGGTTTTTTTCCCCCTAATTCTTTATAAAATCTCCATATACTGATGGAAGGGATTTGTCTCGCTCTGTGGTGAGCGAATGGATGTTTCACTCTTGTTTTATAGCAAGTCTTTTGAGAGGGGAGCATGAACTTAGTTTGAGTTTTCTGAAGACTGAAGTAGGCCTGACTAGTTCAGTTTTCCATGGAACAAGTTCATGGCTGAATTCCTTAGAGAGAAGCAGTGCAGATAATTCAGGGGTGTAGCTTTCTGTTGGGTGCATTCCAAAAAGGAAGTTGCCTGACAATTGGACTGACCTTTGTCCCAAGTATCACTGCTTATCAGCTGTTGGATGCTACAGTGAAAGTGGCAAAAAGTGTCCTGGTGTAAGATTCCCCAAATACTGTCTTTTCTGCAAGTCATAGTGAAACTAGCCCTGGTTTTCTGGGGAAAAGATCTATTATGGATTTTCTTTGTGCAGCACCCCAGAACAGGAGCAGCTCATGGTGATGTGGCTCAGCTGGATGATAAAGGAAGAAGCCTACTTTGAAAGGTGAGAGCAGGCTGGATTTCTTTCAGTGATTCCAGTAATCTCACATTTATTTATGTCCTATTTACTTATGTTCTATGTGTCTTCCTCTTTGTTACCATCAGCATTTCTGGTGTGTCTGCTTCCTTTGGAGAGATGCTCCTCTTGGTGGCCATGTATTTCCACAGCAACCAGCTCAGTGCCATCATTGATTTGGTTTGCTCCACCTTGGGAATGAAGGTAAATCCTAAACTATTTCTAGCCTGTACCTTTGTCTGTTAAAATCAGCTTTTTTACTGTGTTTTGGTACTTTGGTGTTTACTTTACTTTTGATATAAAGAATTTTGGTTTTGCTGATATACCTAAAGTATAAATTTGCAGTATTTAATAATAAGAAAGATAGAACTTGGAATTCTGAGTATTTTCTTCTGAATTTCAGATTGTTATTAAGCCCAGCTCGCTCAGCAGGATGAAGACAATCTTCACACAGGAGATTTTCACTGAACAGGTATTTTCAACCTAGGGTTTTTTTTTCCCCCTTTTCCTTTCCCTTTGGGGGTATTCCCCAAAAATCAGGAGATGCCAGTCAGGACTGTGGCTGTGTGACTTTTACACTTTGTGCTGAGTGGTGTTTTTCTGTTAATTGTCTCTTCCCTTCAGGTGGTCACAGCCCATGCTGTCCGTGTGCCTGTTACAGGCAACCTCAGTGCCAACATCACTGGCTTTTTACCTATCCACTGCATTTACCAGCTCTTAAAGAGTCGTTCCTTCACCAAGCACAAAGTATCCATTAAGGTATGACCTTTTTTGTATTTCCATTCATAATTCTGAATGCTGATGAGGTTCTGCAGGCTGGTTGAATTGTTGGAGCAGAATTCTTGATGAATCTTGTACTTCACTGCCATGTAATTTAAGAAGGAACTGTGTGCTCTGTAATCCAGGCACCACAATTTAGTGAAGTTTAGCAAGTCTCTCCTGTCTGTGCTAAATTGTAGCCAGAATGATTTTCCAGAAAGGATGAGTTCTATTTGTGAATCAGGGTCCAGGATACAGAGTTTATGACCAGCTCAGAACTGATGTTGCACTTTCCAAAGCCAAAGCCTCATTTTTTAAAAGCAGGCAAAGCAAACTGGCAGCTGCTCATGCCATGGTTTGTTCTCTTGCAGGACTGGATCTACCGGCAGCTCTGTGAAACCACCACCCCGCTGCACCCTCAGCTGCTTCCCCTCATTGATGTCTACATCAACTCCATCCTCACTCCTGCTTCTAAATCCAACCCAGAGGCCACCAACCAGCCTGTCACAGAGCAGGAGATCCTGAATGTCTTCCAAGGACTCTCTGGGGTAATGGACTTGTTTGGATCTTTCATGTACTTTTTGTAAACATGGTTCGGGATTTTGTTTTTGTGTTTTTGCCTCACTTTTTGTTTTCACTGCCTGTAACCTCCTTTCTGCTACAGTGGCAGTCATGTGTTTCGAAGTGAATCTTGTTACTCAGATATTCACCATATTTGTAGGTAAATCCTAATTTTCCCTCCCAAGGGTCAGGAATGCAGCCTGACCTTTGTGTGTGGTTTTATGCACAGGGAGAAAACACTCGTCCCTCCCAGCGCTTCAGCATCACCACACAGCTGCTCGTCCTCTACTACGTCCTGTCCTATGAAGAGGCACTGCTGGCCAACACAAAGATTCTAGGTAAATGTGACAGCATCAGGGGGAAACAGATCAGCTGAAAATTCGGTGTGAAGAGAGGAGAAAGTCATGCTGCTGTTAGATTTAAGCACGGCATAAAAGTTATAGAAGTTTGTCTTAAATAAAACATTGCTGTAGAGATTTAGGACATAAAGTTCCTGTTGAAACTCTGTAGTGGAGTAATTGGTTTTACAGATTAAAAGGGGTCCAAGCTGAGTTACAAGAAATTTTTATGAGATCTAATGAATGCTGCAACAATTAACAAAGATTTCACAATTATTTGAGATCTTAATTTATTCACATGTCATCCAGCGAGCACACACTTTTCTTTGAGTTGGCAATTTTATAGTTGGTAATGCTTAATGGTCCCATTTTTACCTTTGATATGGAGACTTTAAATCAGTTCTAAAAGTCTGTTGTGTATTTGATTTGTTGTAATTGATGGAATTAAGTTTCAGTGGAAATTGAGTGTTTAAATCTGGTATGTGTTTTTACCAGACCTTCTTAAGGTGCAAAACTTCCAGCTTTCTTCAGTCTTTTTTCTTCGTGCTAATCAAGGAAACCTAAAATACTATAAAACCAATTACAGTTATTGGATATTTTCTCTGTTTTACCTGAATAATAGAGAGACAAGTGCTTTACATTTTCCTTATTGATCCAGTTGGGGAAATGCTTGTTTTTAGCTGCAACTGCTATGTGTGGTTTCTTGTCCTGTTCCTGTAGCTGCAATGCAGAGAAAACCCAAATCCTACTCCTCAGCACTGATGGATCAGATTCCAATCAAGTACCTCATCCGGCAGGCACAGGGGCTGCAGCAGGAACTGGGAGGTAAAAATGTGTCTGAAGGTCTAAAGTGCATGAAAAGAAAGGCTGAACTTTTTTCATAGCTTGCTTTCATTTTTCTTGCTTTTAAAATCTGTCAGGAGTAGCTAGTGAGGTTGCAGAGATGTTTGAAGAGTAACAGTGAAAGTGTGAGGAAAGCAGTTCCTTTTAGAGCAAATCTCACCTCCCTAGGGCAGGTTTGAGGGTAGGAATTACCTGAGGATGTTGAATATTCCAGGCTGAGTTTAGGAGTTACTTTCCAAAAGGTGACTTTTCCAGCCTGTGAACGTGCACCTCACTGAGCTGCCAAGCAGTGATTCAGTTCAGGGGTTGAAATAAAAGGCACAGATGTGTTCAGGTGCCAGATGCAGCTGCTCAGATCTGAACTGTGAATGTCCCTGATGTCCCCAAGGGTTGCACTCTGCCCTGCTGAGGCTCCTGGCCACCAACTACCCCCACCTGTGCATTGTGGACGACTGGATCTGTGAGGAGCAGATCACCGGCACCGACGCCCTGCTCAGGAGGATGCTCCTCACCAACATGGCCAAGAACCACTCTCCCAAACAGCTCCAAGAAGGTAAAGAACTTCATTCCAAGTGAATTCTTCCCAGTTGGGTTGGAATATAGTGGATTTGGATGTGTGTGATTATACTGCATTTGTATAACCAAAATGCTTCAGTGCTTCAAATGTCAGAAGTCCAGTTTTACCAAGATCGTGTTGTTCCTGTTTCACAGCCTTTTCCATGCTGCCTGGAAATCACACCCAGCTGATGCAGATCCTGGAGCATCTGACCCTTCTCTCAGCTGGAGAATTGATCCCCTATGCAGAAGTGTTGACCTCCAACATGAATCTCCTGCTGGAAGCTGGAGTCCCACGGGGGATTCTGCAGGCTGTCAATAAACTCTGGATGGTTCTGAACACTGTCATGCCCAGAAGGTATCAAGGCTCAAAATACTGCTTGGTTTCCTGGTGCACATAAGTGGGAGGCCACTTTTTCTTTTAAAGATAATGGCACAATGCCTTTATGTGTGAGATTGGAGGCTGTGACTGAATAGAATGTGTTGGAGCTGCATTTCTTTTTGGTTTGTTGACATTTTGAACCTTTGCGTTTAAAAGGAAGGTGGTTCTTGTTCTCAGGGGAAAGGAAGGCACCAGTTCAGTTTAAAATACAGGAGTGTAGTTTTATAGTGTCTGTTGTTATGATTAAATACTGATGAAACAGGAACTTAGTTTGGCAAGAAAATGCCTTTTTTTATGAAGTGGATACTCTACTGCAGTGAAAACTGCTGTAAGTCCAGGGAGTGTGAGTTAACTGTACCTTGGTTAACTTCAAGGACTGAAAATGGGATTTTTGCTACTTGATAGGCCAAGAAAAATACTGCTGAGTGACCAAATGCTTAGGGGAACCCCTTTTCTTATACAAATTTTCTATTAAAAATTATTAAAATATTCTCATTTTAGGTTGTGGGTGATGACTGTTAATGCCCTGCAGCCTTCAGCAAAAATAGCGCGGCAGCAGAAATACACCCAGAATGATCTGATGATTGATCCCCTGATTGTGCTGAGGTGTGACCAGAGAGTTTACAGGTGAGTTCTGTGCTGCTGCACAGTGCTAAACACAAAGGTGTCCCACAGAAAACTTCTAAAAGCTTTCAGCACTTCAAAACACCTTTTCAAACTGATCACAGGAGCTTAGCAGTTGCATCTGTGGTGTTTTAAACTTGGCCTGAGGACTGAGGAGCTGGGCCTGCTGTGTTTTGGAAACTTTGGGATTTGCACGTGGCTCATCCATTTTGGATTTGAGTGTGTGGATTGGTGGTAAATAGACTTTGCAGTGTGTTGGACATGGCTGCTGCCACGTGGTGCTGGCTGAGGTTGTAGCTGGAACATCCTTGCAGCTCTTTTGCTTGTGGGTTATTCCATCCTTTTGGGCAACAGTTTCTGCCAGTGGGTGCTTGATGGTTGTGACAGAGGCAGATTTGCTTCCTTTCCCAAGGAGATCTTTGCAGTGCTTAGGAGTTGGTTTCTCCAGATGTCAGTGATGCTACAGCCTTTGGGAGTGTTTTAGATTGTTCATGTCACTGAAATGTCTTTGTTTTGCTGTGTTCCCACATCAGGAGTCCTCCTCTGATGGATATCATTTTGCACATGTTGAATGGGTATCTTCTTGCTTCTAAAGCTTACCTGAATGCTCACCTGAAGGAAACAGCAGAGCAGGACATTAGGCCATCCCAAAACAATGCAATGGGTCCAGAGGCCCCAGAAGTTACAAGGGAAGAATTAAAAAATGCTTTGCTTGCTGCTCAGGTAAGAGGGAGTAAATGGATGTTACACAATGTGAGGAAAAGCAGAGATAAAAGAGAAATGCAGAAACAGGAAATTAAAAAGTGAGACCTTTTAAATTTGGTTTTTTTACCAACTTCTGTTGCCATGGAAAACTACCTCTGTATTCAGATGGCTAAATATTTTCTCTTTTCCAGCCTGAAGCATTGTGCTGATTTACTGCTTTGATAGTGGTTGTTGTGTCAGAACAGAAGAGTTCTGCTTACCAGCCCTTTTGCCTTGGTGCTTGTGTGATCCAGAGGCTGTTTTTGTGCTTGGATTTGGGGCTGTAAAACATCAATAAATGTGACAGGCCTGTGCCTGATCATCTGAAAGGTGTTCAGAGAAGCAGCCAGCACTGGGAAGTGAGAAGCTGAAGGATGGTTCACTTCCTTAGCTTGACATTGTGGGAATCCTTGAATAATCCTGTTTCACAGTCAGTCTCCTCATCCCTCTGTCTGGAAGATGTCACACAGGCAATTCCCATTGTGATACAGTTTTTGAGTTAATAGGAAGTTCCTTATTTAAATGAGCAGGGTGATGAATAGTGTGAATTACATGGCCCTGTGCATATTTTGTCTTCTCTAAGGGACCACTGGATTTTTATTTTGAAGCAGTATGAGAGTCCACTGAATCTGTTCTTTTCATCAGTCATTATGATATTTTGTTAGATTTAGCCTTTTTTTTTTCTTTGCATCTTGATTGAGATAAAGTGCTGAAGTTTTTAAAATGTGATTTTGAAGTTTTTAAAATGTGAGTAATTTTCATTCTGTACTTAAAGAAATCTATAGGCAGAAATCCTGATCACCTGACAGTTTATTAAATTGTGCTTGTTTTGTATCGGATTTTGATAAAGTGTTGAAGTTTTTAAAATGTGATTTGTGATACTTGAGCTGACTAATTTTCATTTTGTACTTAAAGAAATCTATAGGCAGAAATCCTGATCACCCGACAATTTATTAAATTGTGCTTATTTTGTACTGGATTTGTTTTATTTCACTGGGAGTTTTTTAAACATCCTCTGTGCCTTTTCCCCCCAGGACAGTGCAGCTGTGCAGATCCTCCTGGAGATCTGCTTGCCTACAGAAGAGGAGAAGGGCCAGAGCAGCAGTGCCCATGATCTGCTGAGGGATGTGCAGAGCCCCCTGAGCCCGCAGGGAGGCGAGGCAGAGCAGGAGGAGCAGGAGGAGGAGGAGGAGGAGCAGAGTTTGCTGTGCAACCTGCGGGAGGTGCAGTGCCTCATCTGCTGCCTGCTGCACCAGATGTACATTGCTGACCCCAACATCGTCAAACTCGTGCACTTCCAGGTCTGCCCTGCACTGCTTGGGCTCTGCTCTGGGTTATCAGGGTGGGAAAGAGCCAAGGGGAGTGGTCAGGGGCTGCTGGATGTTCCTCAGAAATGATAAAAATTCACTTTTCTCCTTCCTGTCTCACCAAGTTATAGAGCTCACACTTCCTCCCTATTTCAGTGCTTGGTTGTAGTGAGAAGGCAGCACCCAAACCCTGCCTCATTAAACCCCTCCTTTGTGCCTCTGCCCTTTTCAGTTTGTCCATCTGGGCCAAGGAAAGCTGCCCTGATCATCTTGTAATCACTTGTTCCACATCCTTTGTGGGTTACTGTTTTCTGGCTGTGTTTTTAAATTCATGTTCCCATTATTCAAAACTAATTTGGCTTCAAATGTAAACATCTCCTTATCTTTCTTTTTTGTTAGGGCACAGTTTATCTCTTCAGAGTGCAAGGAGAAAGGTTGGCCCTGCCAAAGCAGCTGAGCACCTTAAAAAAAAAAAAAAAAAGAAGAGGGGAAAGATCAGCAATTTTTAAAATATAAATGTGTTTTTAATGCATATTAAATTGCTCCTTGCCAGATGGCAGACTCTTTACAAGGAGTTAATTTGCCTTGACCTGGAACTGATTAAGTGATAAAAAAAAGTCATTATGAGGCAGTTGTGAAATGAGCAAGTTGGGGCTGATGGTGAAATTTGGAGCAGGGGAAAGACACGGAAGGAAAAGGTCACTGCAGTCTGGTTTTGCTTTGGGGAGTGGAGGGAGAGCTTCCATGCAAATAAATCATTGAATATTGAGGGTAAAGAACTGATCCAGACCCTGGGTTTGTACCCAGCCTGCCTCTTGTTGCCTTGGCATTACAGGCCTGCTGCAAACCCTGAACAAAAGGGAGTTACAAATGTATTCATTTTGAAAAAAAGCCATTAACACAGGTATAATTTAAAACTTTAGTTGAAGCAGAGCTTTTAAACACACCTGTGACACACTGACACATCTGTTTTCTCAATCCCCCAGGGTTATCCTTGTGAGCTTCTGGCACTTACAGTGGCTGGGATCCCATCCATGCACATCTGTCTGGATTTCATCCCCGAGCTCATAGCCCAGCCTGAACTGGAAAAGCAGGTACTGTGCAGTCACCTGGCTGCAGGATCACTGTGGGAATTAACCCTGATGAAATGTTGGCTGAGGGGAGGGAATACAACAGCCACTAAAACTGTCCTGTTCTAACTTGCCTGGGATATTCAGGTAATATTTGTAGCACTTTTACCTGAAATTAAAGGCCTGGCATTGTAGGCAGCTGGAATTTGTTGGGCTAAAGATTTTTTGTTTCTGCATCAAACCAATTTTGTAGTTGCTCTTACTTAATCCTTTCTAATATTAAATTATTGCTGACCAACTGAGGTTAAAACTAGAACATATCAGACCTAAATATCTTT
This sequence comes from Drymodes brunneopygia, assembly GCA_013400955.1. NCBI lineage: Eukaryota > Metazoa > Chordata > Aves > Passeriformes > Petroicidae > Drymodes > Drymodes brunneopygia. The sequence goes on along the minus strand of VZTZ01036869.1, from coordinate 175,287 downwards.
TACAAGTTGCAAGTTCTGTGTTGCTTTGTTGCTCATCATTAATGTTGGAGCAATAGTGTCTGGGGGAGATTTTGAAACACTTTGATTGATGTTCAATATGCATGGGTTATTTTTCTTAAGATCAGCAAAAAAATTCTCATAATAATTATTGTTAAGGCTTCTTTGGCTTCAATTTCCTTCATGGTAGAACAGAGAATATTTACTTACTGTTAAGTTTGGTGAAGAGCTTTGGGTAGAAGTTGCAAAATACCCTGTAACTTTGTTGCTTCTCTTTTTTTCTGAAAGATCTTTGCCATCCAGCTGCTCTCCTATCTGTGTATCCAGTATGCCCTGCCCAAATCCCTCAGCGTGGCTCGTTTGGCCATCAATGTGATGGGGACTCTGCTCACAGGTACCACCCACAAACCCCAAAATTCACTGCTCACAGGTACCACCCCAGATACCCCAAATTCACTGCTCACAGGTACCACCCCAGATACCCCAAATTCACTGCTCACAGGTACCACCCCAGATACCCCAAATTCACTGCTCACAGGTACCACCCCAGATACCCCAAATTCACTGCTCACCGGGACCGCCCCAGATACCCCAAATCTCCCTGCTCACATGTACCACCCCAGCAGCCCCAAAACTCCCTGCTCACAGGTACCACCCAGAAACCCCAAAATTCACTGCTCACAGGTACCATCCCTTCAACCCCAAAACTCCCTGCTCACAGGTACCACCCACAAACCCCAAAACTCCCTGCTCACGTGTACCACCCCAGATACCCCAAAATTCACTGCTCACAGGTACCACCCACAAACCCCAAAATCCACTGCTCACAGGTACCACTCCTTCAACCCCAAAACTCCCTGCTGTGGAAGCCAGGATGGTTTCTATAGTCTGAATTCAGTTTTGTCTGTCTAATTGCTGGTATAAAAGTAACAATTCTTGCTTGGATTTCACAGTAATTTATTTTTCCTTCTCCATCTCCTCCTCCCTGGCAGTCCTGACCCAGTCCAAGCGTTACACGTTCTTCATGCCCACCCTGCCCTGCCTGGTGTCCTTCTGCCAAGCTTTCCCTCCCCTCTACGAGGACATCATGTCCTTGCTGATCCAAATTGGGCAGGTTTGTGCCTCTGATGTTGCTACACAGACACGAGACTTCGACCCCATCATCACCCGTAAGTCAGGAACCTCCTAAAGCACCCCAAAAGCTCAGACATGGGGAAACAAAACAGAAGTTAGGGCTGTAAAATATTAATTCTCAATATTTATTTTGCTTTTCCTGCTTCATTTTCCAGGTTTGCAGCAGCTGAAGGAGAAGCCCCACGATTTCTCAGGGCTCTGGAAGGATCCCTCCAGCAAAAGCTGCTCCAGGGACACGGCGAGCCCGGACCCCGACGTTCGGCTGTGCCAGTGTGTGGAGAGCACCATCATTGAAATCATCAACATGAGTGTCAGTGGGGTTTAGGAAAAAAAAAAAAACAAACTCCTGTGGCTTTTCCCTCTCTTTATGGTGCCTAAATTTGGAAAAAGCTGTGAAATTGGACTGAGGGGCTGGAGCAAAAATCCGCGTTTTTTTCATTCGTTCGCCGCAGTCGCGGCTGAGAAGAAAATCCCTTCACCAGGGTTTTTGTTGCTTCCAGTGAAAACTTGTGAGGCTGATGGGATCAGTAAATGATTTGCAGGGGAACAGTGATTTGCAGTGATTTTCAGCACACCTGGGAGGGTTTTATAACACCCAAAAGTGAGTATTTAATTTGTTGGGCGAACAGCAAAATGATGGGTGCGGATAAATCAGAGATTGAAGTTGCTTCTCTCCAGAGCCTTGCAGAGCAGGTTGGAATAAAATAATCCAAGGAATACTTGGAAAAGTGGTGTCCAAAAACTTGCACCATCACACCGAGTTCTGAGAGAATTAGAAAATTTATTTGTGTGTCAGAGCTTCAGTTGGTGAGATCAGGAATGTAATTTAAAGATCAATCGGCCTTCACTGAGAGTTTGAAACTGGTCTGAAAGTTCCTTTAAAAAAGAAAAATGTGCTGATATAAAAAATGAGCTGTATAAATGTGATTTTTAAAGAATGCAGCTCAGATGGTTTTGTGGGGTTTTTTTTAACTTAAAAAAGATGAAAAAAACTTGCAAGAATGAGTGCAGAGGTGTTTTGAGGAGAAGATTAAATAAAGAAATGCTGAGGGTGATTGTGCAGAGGAATGAGGAGAGGAATGAAGGGGTTCAGCCATGCCAAAGCAATTCCGAGGCCAAATCCTTTCTTCTCCATCATGGAGTTGTTTTTTGTTTTTGGGATAAGGATGGAATTCCCCCATGGAAATGTGGGAAACCCCCTGGGTTTGTGTTGCAGGATTCCTGCTCTGACACCCCCCATCACCATCTGCCTGCCCAGTGTATTTTTGTCATCTTGATGTAAATTATGTAAATAACCTAAATGTATGTATTTTTTTTCTCCTCGATTCCAAGCGTAATTTTATATACTGTAGTGGTATTTAAATAAAAAAACCCAAAAAAACCAACCAACAGCATGACTGAAGTTCAAAGGGGTTTGCCTGTTTTGCTTTTAGATTTTCCAAATTCATCCCAAATTTCATGTGAGGGGGGCAGAGACACCTGACAAGAACAGTTGTGGGTGGCAGTAGTGAAAAGACACTGATTTTACAAAAACTATTATTTTTTCCATGGTATTTTCTGTGCACTCTGCCTGAAACAATAACAACAACAACAACAATAATAATAACAACAATAAGAAGAAGAAGAATATGATAATGATACACAATGATAATATGCAATACCTATAAACTATTATAAAACATAATAAATAATTTAAATAGAATAATATTTAATTTANGCAGCGGCAAAAGGCGGGAGCGTCCCAGTGTGCGCTTCGCTGATTGGCGGCGCGCTGCCCTTTCCTGTCAGCTGATTGGCTGGGGCGGAGGCGGGAAGGACGGAGGCGCTGAGGGGCCGCGGGGCTGCAGGTGCGGGGCCGTGAGGGGCGCGGGGGGAGCGGCTGCCGGCGCCTTCGCCTCGCCGGGCACACAGAGGAAGCGAACGCCCAGGTGCCGCTGTGTGGGCTGGGCTGGGGCGGTCCCAATGGTTTCTGAACGCTGCCTGCCCGCGGAGAGGCAAAGCAGCTCTGCCCGGCTGGAGATGTCGCTGGGGGAGCGCCCTGGTGGAGCTATCACAGCACGAGGGGGCTCTGCGGTGTCCCGGGGCCTCCCTCCTCCTCAGGGCAAACTTCATTCGGAGTTGTGCTCATTTAAAAGAGTCCTTCTCCCAAAATGGGTTGGGGAAAAGCCTTGGAGTGAGGCGGCCTTTCCTTTTGAAAGGAGGGTTTGGGTGTAAATTCATGTCAGCGATCTCCTTTTGCTAGAATTTCTTTTTCCTATTGGGAAACTCGGTGATGAAGCAGAATCATGCCATACATTGGTGCTTTTTTGTTGTATATGTTTAATTATTACAAGTCAGATGAGGACACAAGTCAGCGAGTTAATTTATCCCAGGGAATCTGCCAGTTTAAAGTTACTGTCTTTGTCAATGCTGAAAAACAATGAGAAAAAAACCCCTGTGTTTTTTAAAAATATTGTCTCTTAAAGCCATTTATGCCTCTTCAGTATTTTTAATTCAATAATACTACCTTTTTAACCCAGGGAAATTGTCTGTCTTTTATTGTCCAGACAGAGATATTCAAAGTAATAATCACAGAATAGTAAAGTGACTGATACACCTTTCCCCCTGAGTAATTACTATATTCTTTGTGAAAGAAAGATGTTTTTAAACATCTCATTTTTCAAGTCACTGTCCAGTTTTACTTTTCATTGTTATAAAATGTACAAGCTGCTGTATGTTTGTAGTTCATGATGTCTTGCAGTTCAAGCAGATGGACCTCTAGAGTTAAAAACTGGCTGGTTTTAGTTACTTAATATTCTAAAATACTTCTCCTGCGTGAGTTTGGGTTCTATCTCCAGTCTGACTAATGGAATTTGAGCTGGTATGTGCAGCTCATGGTGTTTTTATTTAAATTGCTGATGTTACACTTAACTGGTGACAATTAGCTCTTGCTTTTAATGAGGACTAAACCTGAAATGATGATGAGTGGTATAAATTCTTATATTCAGTTCTGTTAATACTCTGAGCTGTTAGCAAGTTTAACAGCTCCTTGTTTTATTTTGGTGCTGCGTTTGTTTTGGGCTTCGTTTGTTAGCATTGAGTTACTAATTCTGTATTTTATTTGCAGTTTTAAACCTGAAGTAAAGAGGAGTTGAAGCTGGCAATGGCATCTGATGGGGCAGAATACACAATTGGGGGGGTGAAGATCCTTTTTCCCTGCAAGGCTTACCCCTCCCAGCTTGCTATGATGAATGCTGTGAGTAGAATTTGTGCTGGCATTTGCCAGGCTGAGAGCTTGTGCTTTCCAATATTTGGAGTTCCAAAATCTCTGTCAGCATTTAGAAAACTGGACACATTAAATTCACAGAATTTCAGTGGTAACAACTCAGTGTTCTCCTTGCTGGGCAATATCTGGACCATGATGAGGGAATGGTGAAGTACATTCTGGATTTGGGAGTATTTATGCCAAGAAACAAGTTCCATGTGGTGGAAATATGTGGTTATTATCTAGGTGTGCTGTAATAACAGTTGTATATAAATGTTCAAGTTTTTTAAGGGGGGAATGATTTAGTAAAACACACATTTCAATTCTGAGACCTTTTCAAAGTTCTGAAAATACAATTTCATTGCATTTATATTTAAATATTTTTTAAGAGTTTTAACCAGCAACAGGACAAGAGGGCACAACCCAAACCATGCCAGGGAAAGTTTAGGCTGGACATTAGGATGTTATTGCTAAGATTAGCTAAAGACATGTGCTCTGTTTTCTGTTAATTCTGTTTCTTTTATTCTCCTTAAAGATTGTTAAAGGCTTGAATACCAGGCAGCACTGTTTGCTGGAGAGCCCCACAGGAAGTGGCAAAAGCTTGGCACTGCTTTGTTCTGCATTATCATGGCAGCAGGCTTTGTATGGTAAGTGTCTTAAAATCTGCACAGTTTTTATTACAAAATATAAAACAATTAATTGGTTTTTTTTCATCAGCCTTTAAACATTTGGTTTCAGGTCTGTGTCCACCCCTAGACACCTTGCCTTAATGGCAGCACAAAGCAGTAATGCTAAGCTGGATTTGGACCCTATAAGGGAATGTGGCTGCTGGAACTTTGGGAGAAAATCCTTGTGGATTGAATGGGAAGAGGGAGGTGTTTTCCTTTCCTTCAGAGGGTGACCACAACTTGTTCAGCTTTGTAGGGACACCAGGCTTGTAATTGGTACCTGAACCTTCATCTTCACTGTTGGGATCCCCTGGCTCTTGTGTGGAGTCTGGAGTGTTTTTAATGATAACCAAATGCCTTTGTCCCTCAGAGAAATCAGTGCCAAGCTCGTCGTGTGACAAGGAGGACAGAAAGGCAGAGCCATCCCCGCCGTGTCACTGCAGGTGTCACTCCCAGCCTAAGGGCAACGAGGCTGCAACGAGTGGGACTCACAGTGCTCCTTGTTCTGCCAATAATCCTGACACAGGAACTTCCAGAAATCCTGGAAGCCCACTGGCAAACACAGGTAACTTCGTTCTTAGGCAGCTAGAATTCTGTTCTTGAAGGATCTGCTGCTTTCAAGCCAGGGGTGGTTTTTTACCATCATAATGGTAAACATGGTTCTGCCCTGCATGAATGTTGTGTGGTGGTTAATGTGTCTAGAAATGTCTAACACTGTTTCCTACACTATATATAATTTATAGTAATTCTACCAGTTACTATTCTGTAATAGTTACATTTTAAAATGTTGCTCTTATTTGATGCATCCCTAGTAATGGACATAATTTTCTTTTATTAATTACAGAACGTCAGGAAAATGAAACTCTAGCTTCCAAACTGTCTGCCAAAAAAAAGTTATCTGTTCGTGACAGTGAGAATGATGATTTTCAAGTAGACAGGAAAAGGATTCGTCCTTTAGAAACAGAGCAGCAGGTGAGCAGAGCTTATAGGCAGTGAAGTCATCTGGGTGTAGCTCAATTAAACTCAAATCCCAATTAATGTTGCAGAGGAGGGTGTAGGAAATAACTGAGTCATGTCACAGTCATGGTTTAGAGTGACAGGGTTTTGTTCATTTTGATTGTTACTTGTTACAAAGGAGTCCATTGTTGCACTAAATTGATCATTATACCCTATCCTAAAACCTTTCACATTTAAACAAGTAATACTCCCAAAACAGATTTATTCCCAGGTGATGGTATTATAATTTCTGTAAGTTTTGTAACAGTGGGAAAGCAAAGTAAAAAAGCTCAGAATAACTACAGACTCTTTTATAATTAAAACTTCATAGCTTTCCCTAATGACTTTTGTGTGGCTTAGATTTGGTTAAACTGTTAACAAACACTGATGCTCAGTTACTAAAACAGGCTTAGCTGAAACCAAACCAGGACTGCCAATGTGAGCACATCCCTCTGCACAGTGCATTTTTACATTGTTTTTTTCCCCAGCAGGTTAGAAAACGTCAGTGCTTTGCAAAGGGAGTGCAGCTTGTTGATGCTTTAGAAGTTTATCATCAGAGAAAAAATGGAGAGCTGACTGTTCACTCTGAAAAAAGCATGAAAACCACTCCTTTTTCTCCCCAAACAGTGAGTAATGCAGTAATATCTTTTACATCAGGAGTGTTAGTTGAAGAGCAATTTTAAACAATATTTTATGTGAAGGGATTTTGCATGAAATGCAGCTTAATGAAGTTTGAGCAAGCATTACACCCCATGCAAAGATTCCCCAGTGTTTTGTTCTTTATTTCCACTTTCTGTAGCAGAATTATCACACCAGAAACTGAAATACAAATTTGCAGCTGTTTCTGCAGCTTTGTTAGGCATTTTCTGCATTTCTTACTGTTTGAAAATGATAGATTTTACCTAAACGTTTGTTGAAGCAAAAGTTCTGTCACTGATGCAGTAACCACAAAGGAAACAAAAAGCTATAGGATTACTGTAAGACACTAAAAGCTAAATATTTTCTTAACAAAAGTGAATCTGTGTTGTAGACCATTTTGATGGGAAGTAGTTTTTATTAGTTTTGGAAAGCTCTGTGGATTTTTGAGTAAGATTTGAAATACTTTTTGCCATTGAGCTTCAGTTGGTGGTTTGAAATCCAGACGCCACCAGAGTGTGCTATTGATTTTCAAATAAAAAGATCTTCTCCCTGATTGTAACATTTCCTTTGGTACTTTGGAGTGGGTACTTGAAAAATTTCATTTAAAACTTCTAGAAATTTCTTGTAGCAAAGAAAATTGAAAACTAAACAGTATAGTGTTTGCTACATCTTTAGAAAGAACCTAAGAAGAAAGAAAGGGCGTTGTTTCTGTTAAAGTTTCTTTTAAGGATGAAAGAATAAGGCATTATTTTGGTGTGATGAACTTTTCCTTTAGCAGCCTGAGAACTTGTCTACTATCAAGCAAATTGCAGGAAGTAAAGCCTCATTTCTCATCTCTAGTTCTGAGCCTTAACTACATTTAGTTTAGAATAGGAAGATCATCACAGCACAGGCTGTTAGGTGTAAAAATGCTTTTCTAGTGTGGCTTAGGAAATAAAGTCAGCAGAGCTTATGTTCAACACTTACCATAATGTATTTAGGGTGATAAAATACTGTGATACAAGAATGTGATAACAGTGTTTTCTTGATCACTGAGGTAACCCTGCCTTTGAATAACCTGTGTTTTACAGTGGTCAATCCTCTGCTTGAAGCAAATTTAGTTTCTTGTCAAGAGTGAGAATGGGGTGTTTGTTGTAAGAGCATGAGAGGTGCTGCCCAGCACTGCTGCATCTCAACACCTGCAGATGTGTGGCTAAGGATCCAAACCTGTTCTGCTTTCACTCCTGAGCCTGGGAATCCATCTCTGCCCTCTGCTATTAACTCCTGCAAGGGAGGGCAGTTCCAGTGTGAGCTTAAAGGGGAAATTGTACCCTCAGGGTACTCTCATGATTACTTCTGTCAAAGCATATGGCCTGAGAAACTGGGGCAGCTGGGTTAAGGAATCCCCATTTCTAGCAGGGAAAGAAAGTAAACAGTAAATGGAGAGTAGTGTAACAAACACTTGGGGTATCAAAAAACAACTGTGAAAAGAATCTGTCTTAATGTGCTAGCCCATTGCAGTTTAACATATTGCTTACAACCTGCACAATGGGGTTTGAGTGACTTCTGTTACACATTCCAGGGGACTGGCAGCCTGTTACAATCAGGGTCTGGACTCCAGAATGGGCTAATTTACCACGATGGGATGAAGAAAGTTGTGGATTTGTATTACATGCTCTCACCTGACACCGTATCTGATCCTTTTGCTGCTGATTGACGTTTTGAATGAGCTCTTTGAAGCAAGGTCCAGCTTAATTAAAACGTTTGCTTGGTTAGCAGTGATCTGTGAAAGCCTGTGATAAATATTGAACCGGGTTCACCTGCTGGTGACTGGGGGAGGATAAACAGCTGCTTTGTGTGCTTTAATCAAGAGGCTGCAGCAGCAGCAGAATACTGGCCTTTCTGAGGGCTTCCAAAGGAGCAGTTGAAAAGCTCTGGTAATGTCACTGCTGATATCTCCCTAGATTGTGCTTGTGTGATATTTCACACAAGAGGCATTCTCTGCTGCAGCATTCAGGTGCCTTTGTAACTGGGAAATGTAGATGGAGATATGAAGAACTCCTCTTACCTCTTTGTGTTTCAAAGATCACAGCCCCAGTGTTTGTTTAGCTCTATTTTACACGCAGGACAGGGTGGTGGACTCGATTATTCCTTTTTTAATCGGACTTCCACGTTTTTGCCATATAAATATTGATGTGATAGGCTGTTTTATCTGCCCCTGACAGAAGTACAAACAAGCTGCATTAGCCTAAGGTCCATATAGGCTGATATCTGATCTCTAATGGCATCTGTTACTGGGTGTTTCTGATTAAACACTGCAGAAAGTACAGCAGGATCTCTTTTTGCCCTCTTCCAAATGAAAATCCCTCTTTCAGATTCCAACAGCTGAAAACAGGTTTAGCTCTGAAGCCAGAGGGTATTATGAAATGCAATTCTGTTGTCTTAATAAGAATTATTTCTGATCAGCCTTCTCCCCTAATTCCTTCATAGATAAATGGAAACATTTTCTAATTTTATTGCATCTTGACCAGGATCTCTGTGGTATGAGTGTAAAAATTTGCGCTTGGAGGCAACACTGCCAAGGAAACCCCTTGTTCATGGAGAGTTTTCTTTCTTTCTGCTGTAGGAATGGGAGAGGAACACTTCATGAGGTGTTGCTATGTGATATCCACAGTGAGTTCTTAGAGAAATACAGAATTAAAATAGTTTTTTCTTAATAAAATTTAAAGATGGATTTTAAGAATTCAAGTGCAAATTGATACGCCTGAGTAATCTGCAAAGAACACGAAGAACTCAACTTTTAAACTGTATTTTAAGCAATTTCCTAAGGTTTTTCTTCATTATGAAGGGCCTTCTAAGAAGGTTTTATTTATTAATGTATTAGGGGCTAATGGTGTCTGTGGCTTTCAGAAATGCTGGGACTACTGCAGGCAGTTTTATTTCGTAACTACTTACTATAAAATCAGCCTGAGTTTACAACTTTCTCAGTATTGTGGGTTTGAGTGTTTTTTGAACATAAAACTTTTTTCAAAGTTAAGGGTAACATTTTAGTACTGGAATAATGGCTAAAGTGCTGCTTAATGTCAGTATTATACCAATTCCAAACCTCTTAAACCAAACTTTTAAGCCTACCTGTAAAATACTCTAATTTATAAGCCTCACACATAAGAACTCTTTATTTCTTTTTTATGAAAAGAATAATATCTGGTATTTTAAGCCCATCATAGGAGAACCTTCTGTTCATGTTTTTAATATATTAATTTGAGCTGCATTTTCCTGTTCTAAGAACTCTTACAAAACAGCTGCCTGATGGCCCCTATTATTTTTCTATTATTTTTATTTGGCTTAGCATAGCAGTGAAATATTAGTGGTAAAGTTTCATTTTAGTACCCTGTGTATTGTTTTCCCCTTTGAAAACACAATCTGACTCAGATTAAAATTAAAAGATAGATGTATTCTTAAAGGCCCTACACACTCACTGCTTCATTTATATTAATTTTTAGCTTGGTGATGTGGTTTTCATTATTTCCAGGAGCAAAGCAGAATCTCACTGATAGAAATATCAAGGTAGCATTTGCATTGGGGCTTTCTGTGTGAGCCCAGAGCTGGGCACTGCATGTATGTAACATATACCATATGTCAGCTGTTTCCTGCCTGCCTGGTGACAAGAGCCCCATTCATAACTCTTCTTTTTATCCTCTCAGTGAATAAGTAATTATTCAATATAGAAGGCAGGATATTTGGAACTGGCTATTTCATGTGGCAGCACAGGGTAATGAAATCTGCTGTTGCTGGCAACCTGAGAGGGGAATGTAACAATTCCAGCATGGGTGTAACTTTATCTGCTTTGAGGCCTGTTTATTTGGCACATCAGTGAACCTTTTATCCCAGTGAGTGGCAGCTCCAGAGGGTTACATTTACAGGCTTTCTATCATGTATTGTAATATTTAATGGCAGACAAGGCTGAGTGGGGCTGAGGGTAACACGAACTTGCTTTTCCTTGGAGTGGGAGCTAAAGACAGCTTGATCCCCAGAATTGTGGTGTAACACACAGCATGACTTAGCATTTGTTTGGAATGGATAATCTAACTGATACAATTAAAGGGAGGGAGGAGTACTGCAGTGGGCAGCTACATGTTGGTACCTGCACTCCCACCTGGAGCCCAAATCCAAACTCTTTGATACTGGAAGAACTCTTTATTTTTCATGGGAGGTGTGTTTGGACATGGTTATGCTTGAGTTGCTTGTTTCCTATGTGTCTTTTCAAATTCATTATGACAATTTCATGTCAGTTGTTCCAGTATTTAATGTCCTGAAAGATGATGCTTCTCAGGAAGAAAAAAAAATGGCTGTTAACAAATATTTTACAGGATTAGGTTCTGTTTAGAATTATTCCCTGCGTTTCTTTTATTCTCCTGGTTACTTGATGGCCTTTGGCAGAATGGCACAGCAAACCTGTTTCTAATGGAGAGTGTGTGAGGTAGTCTGTTTTATCTGCACACAGAGTTCCTGAACTATCTGCAGTTCCTCTGCTTGCTTTAAGGAAAAAATTTATTTTAATTTGAGTGTCTGTTCCAAGTTTTCTCCCTTGAAGGTGTTGGACTCTTGTTCTATAACAGGAGTGTCCTGGGTTGAAGCTTCAATGTGAGAAGCTTTATTTGCGTTATTCACGTGTGTAAATATTCCAGTGGATTAATAATTCTTTCTGATTGGGTTATGATAAAATTGGGATTGCTAGAAGTTTTTTTAAGATATTTTCAGGCACAAGGTTGTGGTGCTTTAACATTTTAGAACTTTTTGCAGCTTGATGGGCAGCCCTGGTGACTGAACCAGCTATCCCAAAGGGCACTTTCCTACCAGACCATAAGATTTAGCACATTCATCTCTCAGTGGGATTTTGTGAATCATTTTTTTGTCTTGCTTTGCAGCCTCTTGGCCCTTGCACTGAGTGTTCCTGTTCTTCTGGGAAAGAACCTGAGAAAGATCCCAATCACACAAAGAAGAAAGATAATGGAGATCGGTTGTGCATTCCCAAAATTTTTTTTGGGACACGAACACACAAACAAATAACCCAGATCAGCAGGGAGCTGAAGAGGACAGCATATTCCAGTGTCCCCATGACAATCCTGTCCAGCAGGGATTATACCTGTATTCACCCAATGGTATCCCACAGCAGTAACAGGAATGAAATGTGTGTAGAATTGCTGGAAGGAAAGCATGTGAGTAATTTTGTTTGAGAAAATGAATATTCATTCAACAAAGTCAAATTTCACAGCTGGGATGAGTAACATTTTTTACTTCTTTATACTCTGTTGGTTGAATGCCACCTGGTGATTTGGTTAAAATTAAATATTAATAGTTAGAAAATGTTGATACACAACAGCAATACTGCAAAAACTTAGGATGACAGGAATAAGATTTAAGACTGCCAGGTTAACGTTGTAATAAGACTTAAATTATTTTTGGGTTTATAGATGAAGTGTCCCTTACTGATGTACATCTTAGAAACATGGATTTACCTGACATATGTATTATTGTCTGGCATAAAAAACAGCTGTTAGAAACATTCCCAAGAAATAGCCAAATGCATGAAACATTGGAAGATTTCAGCCTGCTTGATTTTCATTATTTCTTGCGCCCACTAAATCTCTTCACTTGTTTGCTTTTAGGGCAAGTCCTGCTCTTATTACCACGGTGTTCACAAGCTCAGTGAGCACCATGCCCTGCAGCCTGCAGCCAGGGTGTCCCAGGCCTGGGACATTGAAGACCTGGTGAGCCTGGGCAGGAAGCTTCGTGCCTGTCCTTATTTTGCAGCCAGAGAGCTCATGGTGGGGGCAGACATCGTGTTCTGTCCTTACAATTATCTCCTGGACCCCCAGATCCGGGACAGTGTAAGTATATTGGGGAGAAAGGGCAAGAACTGAAGTTAAAAAGGTATCACCCACTGAATATTATGGTTCTGTGGTCAGCTGAGATCCCATTCATGTCCAAAATACTTTCTACAAAATAACTCCTGGGGTTTTTTCCCCCTTGGAGATTTTCTGGAAATGGGATCAAAACCTGAAAAGTTTCATTTGCTGTGATGCAGAATACGCATTTTTTAACAGGATCCTGTTAGTCGCTGTTTCTCATGCCTTTCACTCTGTTTTACTGGGCAATAATTTCCTTTTTTAGATGGACATTAAGCTAAAAGACCAAGTAGTCATTTTGGATGAAGCCCACAACATTGAGGACTGTGCTCGGGAGTCCGTGAGCTTCGGGGTCACCGAGAGCCAGCTCCGAGCTGCCCGAGAGGAGCTCGATTTCATGGTCAGCAACAACATCAGGCAGAAGCATCATGAGCCCCTCCGAGCTGTGTGCTGCTCCTTGATAAAGTAAGGCAACTTTTTTATTGCTTTTTATCAATTAATATTGTTAAAATCACCTCTAGATTCCCTTCGATGGTAGAAGTTACTCTGTCACGTCAGATAAAATGCAACAAAGGTACACTTGGAGCTATGCAGTTGTTTGATTTATGTCTGTTTGAGGAATCCACAGGGTTTTGATTTATTAAAAAAACTACTGATCTCACATGGAAGCATTGAAATTCTCATTTCAAAAGTGTTATACTCTTGAATGATGTGCTGCTCTTTATGGGGCTTTTTTGGGGTTCCTGGTTTATAAAGCTCAGTATGAAAATTTTCATAAGATGAATTTTTGTATTTCACACATTTCTGTTTGCTTATTTGACAAATAATAATAGCATTGTTTTGTCAAAGAATTAATTAGTTCACGTTTATAGAATGCTTTCAGAGCCTTGGACAGGAAGTGTTTGGAATGGGTTGGATTCTGCTCTTGGAATCAGATTGGAATCTGCTGAATTCTTCATAGTTGAAAGTGAATTTGTCAGTCCTGCCCTTTGCTTTCCTTGGGAAACAACTTCTTGGAAAGGGAAGAGCTGAACATAAGTTGCAGATCATGAGAGGGGATGGAACAGAAGCAAATGGACAGAAGCCCAGGAAGAAACAAGAGGTCCAGGGCAAAGGCTTTTGGGTGAAGTGGAAGTGTCAAAGTCAGCAGAAAAAGTGCATAATGCTACAGGTGGCTTTGCAGTTAACTGAGTTCTGATTTCAGTGTGTGCAGTATCTTCATTTTGCTGCAATAGCCTGTGCAGCACAGCACAGGAGGAGTTCACCCTCCCATCCTCTCTTCTCAGAGCTGATGTCTGTGTCACACACAGACACGGGACTTTTTCTGCTTGGCAGAAGCCAATTTCTCCTACCTTGGATATTTCAAATGTTAAACTTGAGTAAAAGATAAGAACAGCGTGGCTGAAGGTTTGATTGCCTCAAGCTTTTTAACCTTATCAGGAAAACTAAGGTTGATTGTCTTGGCAAATCTGCCAGCAGCATGAAAAGCAGTTGCTGGAAAGCAGCAGACTGGGTGTAAATAGCCAGTAATAGGTAAAATGCTCCTGCACAGTGACATGGCTTTGCCAAGTGCATGGGTAGCTAGAAAAAAAAAATCTTTTTTAACTTCTAAAGATCCTGGGCCCTCATTCCAGAAAGCACTTAAAGATGGGCTTAGTGCCACAGAGGTGCTGCAGTGACCTCTGTGGGGGATTTGCAGAGCAATGGAGGTGTTCTGGCAGGCTCTGCTGCTGAATGCACATTCTGCAGGGCTGATCACTCTGTTCAATGGAATTTTGCTGTGTCAACACTGGAATTTTCTGGTAGTGAGGGAAGCAGCAAATCAACTTCCTGGAATTGAAGGCATATGTGCAGCATCCATTCATTCTTTTCCTGGAAATATTGCACGCAGCAATTTTCACTTCAAAACCAGAGATACCTTTCTGGGAATCAAGCTAATTTTATTTATGCTTCCTGCTTAGCTCTAAAAGTAATTTAACAGGCTTTGCAAGTAAATACTTTAATGTTAGATGGAATTTATTTGAGAATTTAGGGTGTTTTTTGGTGATATTGGCCATTGTGTTAAGTTTGTATTTGCATTCATTATTTCAAAAGTATGTGATGGTGTTTGAAGTTCATAACAGGGAAACGTTTTGCATTTCCTGAAGTGATTTATCCATTGTAAATCTGTTTAATTCCTGTCATAGGGGGCTTGTCCTAATTTCAGTTCCAGGTCTTTTTGTTATTACATTTGAGGAATTGAAGCCAAATTCTGCCTGTGTTAGTGATCACCATTCCTTAATGAGACAAAGCAAATTATAGCCAAAGAAGTGATTGCTGTGGCAGTATTGATGGGGTTTTATTTGCATTTACCCTGGCGGAAGGAAAGTTATATTTTAATTATTCCATGGCTCAGATTATTTGTGGTGACAGGGCAGGAAATGTAGAACTGAAACAGTCCCAGAGCCTTGCTCTGGAGTTGATAATGATGAAGTGATTTTGCAGGTAAATATTTTGAGCTGTGGCAGCACTGACAGCTGTCCTTTTGATGCCTCCTGCCTTTTGATGGAGCAGACAGCTCCGGCCCACCCTCCCATCGAGGGAGGGAGAGGAGGGAGGGAGGGAGAGAAGGGAGGGAGCTGCCTGCTTTTCTAGAGAGAAACCAGGTCTTGTGGTACTGCAGGGATGAAGGAGGACATCCTCACTGAGAGAAAATTCCAGCTCTGCCACAAATGAGATGTTTAGCTCATATTTGTAGCAGTCAATCACATTTTGCATTGTATTACAATTTTAATTCTGCTTCAAATTGCAGCAGTACATGTGGGTAGGTTGAAATGTGCACTTTTTATTGTTCCATTTTCCCTTCCATGTGTAAATATAAAAAGTGTTCTTTTCATGCCTTGGGATTTGTTCCTAATTGGAAAGTCAGCAGTTGTCAGGGATGATAAACCAACCTGCAGCAATCAGAGTGGTGATGAGTGGCTTTAGATATGCAGCAGAAATCTTGCTTGAATGAGCCTGATGTATCATAAGAGGAAATTATGATTTTAATTCCTTTTCTTTATTATCTATTACATAAAGTATAAACATGTGGGGAGAAATTTTCTTCTCCTTTCAATGAGCTGCATCCAAAGCAGCTCCATGGGAGCTCACCAGTGAAAAACAGGCACAAAAGAAAAAGCAAAATCTCTCTACTTCCATGTAGTAAAACATTTATCATCATCTTAGAAGCCTGGTGCAATTTCTGAGGTTTGCTTTGTACGTGCAAAGTATCTCTAAATCTCTAAAATCAATGCTGAAATGATTTTTGCTTTTTCTCTCTTTCAGCTGGCTGCAGGAGAGCTCTGGGCAGCTGGTGGAGAGAGCCTATGAAAGTGCCTGTAAGGTGTGGAGTGGCAAAGAAATGCTCAACTTCTTGCACCAAATGGGAATAACTGGGATCACTTTCCCCATTTTGCAGGTAATGTTGTGTGCTGTGTGAGCACCACCATGCATAGTATTGGTGGTGTTAAACAACTTCAAATGCACAGATGTTAAATGCAAACAGATCTTTTAGTTTACTGCAATGCTGAAAAGTTGTCTGAAAATGATTCCTGATGAAGACCAGGAGTAATCCCCTTGAGCTACTGGAATTTGTGGAAAATCTATGTTTTGAAGGATATAATTGCTCACAATTATTGAAATGGAACCATTGAACCAGTGACAGTTTTGCCTGTTCTATCAGCTGCATTTTTATTGAGTGTTGAAATGTTTTTACCCTGCTTTCAAGTTCACCCCTCCTTTCTGTGCAAGCCAGATATGCTAAAAGCATTGTTAAAAATGGAAAGTAAAAAGGGAAAAAATTCCCTTTCCCTTGGCCCTTCTTTGCCCCTTTCCCTCTCAATTTATAGGTATTTTAAATGAATTTTTAAAGCAGTGAGCTGACACTCTTGGATCTCTATTAACTTTGCTTTTGAGAAGACATTTAAAATGTTGTTAATATGGAATTTGCCTCTTACAGAAACACCTTGTTGCTGTCCTGGAGAAAGAAGAAAAAGTCTCTATGCATGGGAGAGAGGAGGTTATTGAGGTGCCAATTGTGAGCCCTGCAACACAGATAGTGCTCAAAGGCCTGTTCATGGTCCTTTCCTGTCTCTTCAAAGAGAACAGCAGGTCAGGTCTAATATTTCTGAGCTGAATGCTCACAATTTGATTGCTTAATTGTGGTTTTTACTGGTATTTCTCTCTCTGTGTAGGTTTGCAGATGATTACAGGGTTGCTCTGCAACAAACTTACACCTGGATGACTGAAAACCAACGGGATGATTCAGATACAAGTTCTTTCTTCCCGAGGCCCAAGAACAAAAAGAATTCAAGGCAGAAAACCCTTGTGCACATGCTGAATTTTTGGTGCTTGAACCCTGCTGTGGTGAGCTGAGAGTGAAGAAAACCCAAAATAATCAGTGATAACAAATACATATCAGATCTGAAAGGGATTGTGTTGATTTTCTAAATTCCTGCTTTTCTTTATCTCACCTAGGCTTTTTCTGACTTAAATGAAGTTAGAACCATTGTTCTGACATCAGGCACACTCTCTCCCATGGATTCCTTTTCCTCAGAGCTCGGGGTGAAGTTTTCCATCCAGCTGGAGGCCAATCACGTTATCCGCAATTCCCAGGTAAACCAGGCATGGCTTTCCCTCTCCTGAGCATTAATGCTGCCCATGCTACAAAAACCTAATAAAAGTGATGACAAACCCATTCTGTCAGTAAAAAGAAAGGTCCAGACTGTTGCTTGGCTCAATGAATTGAAAAAGGACATTTTCAAATGAATAAAGAGGCAATTTTTAGACACATTTCCCTGGAGAAATTGCTCATGCTATATTGATAACAGCCATCTCATATCAATTACTACACTTGAAGTCCTTAAATTAATTTAAGAAATATCTCAATATTTCTTTCACACTTCAAATGTCATTATTTGACCTGGTGTGATTGATCCAGCCTGATTTAGAATTAATTTTCTCCTTGTGGAACTCCTCAGGTTTTGGTTGGCACAGTTGGAGCGGGCCCCAACGGGCGGAAGTTGGTGCGAAATTACTACACTTTAAGTCCTTAAGAAATATCTCAATATTTCTGTCACACCTAAAATTGTCATTATTTGACCTGGTGTGATTGATCCAGCCTGATTTAGAATTAATTTTCTCCTTGTGGAACTCCTCAGGTTTTGGTCGGCACGGTCGGAGCGGGCCCCAACGGGCGGAAGTTGTGTGCGACCTTCCAGCACACGGAGACCTTCGAGTTCCAGGATGAGGTGGGAGCCCTGCTGCTTTCAGTCTGCCAGACAGTTGGCCAAGGAGTTTTGTGCTTTTTGCCATCCTATAAGGTAAGGAAATCTGAATTCCCATTCTTCCCTCCAAACCACACACCTTTGAAAATGCGCTGTGTGATCTTCTTTATTCATCAGCACATAAAAACGCTTATCAAATAAATGTATTGTAATAACAGTGGGATTATATTGTTATTTCCTGGCATTTTTCGGGTTTATTTTCATGAGCAAACACATTTGGTTTTTCTCAACAGATGTACTTATGAACACAGACAATTGTTTCAATTAGCATTACCAAAAAACCAGCCAGATCCATCATTTTTCCTTATGTTGTTTCCCTGAAGGTTTAGAAATTGTTTATTAAGAAAAAATTAAAAATAACGTCATGAAATGATACTTTGTGTGCAACTCAGCAGCAAGAAGGCCTTTGCATGTTCTTCTGTGCTATCAGAATGCAGAACTCATCCAGTTAATCTCTCCTTCCCTTGTTTCTTGTTCCATTTCACTGCATTGGAGATTGGAGTGTATTTTTCTTGAGTCAGGGGAATTGCTCACTGACATTGGCTGAAAGGAATCGAATTTCTCCATTTCAAACTATGTAATATCTAATTTCACTGACAACAGATATCTAATTATGGTTAATCTGGGTCTCCCAGTACTGCTTTCTTCTCTATTTGTTGTTTATGGTCAGGAACAGGAATATAAACCTGCAGTATAATTCTGTAACTCATACTCATTTTTCTTGTAATGCTTGCAAGGGTGTGACTTTTTAAATTTTAAATTATTATTTATGGTTTTTAAAAATCATCTTAACAAACAAAACACAAAAATATCTCAAAAATATCTCAAAAAATCTCAAAAAAGTCCTACCAAATGATTAAAAACCGCAACATGATGGAAATAGAATTTCAGACCTTTCCCCTCATCCCTGAGGTCCCTAAACAGAGAATATTTTACAAAAAGAAATAAAAACTATTTATTCTCTTTTTACAAACCCTTCATGTTTTATTATTTAACTGGCAGGCTGCAGGGGGAGGGTTATTTCTTGTCTTTAGGAATTGGAACCAACAGTGCAATTCCTGGCAGTAACCATTAGGTGACCACATCAGACCAGGTAATGTAAGCCACTGAAAAAAGCAGATTACTGCCCATAAATTTATTTAATTTCACAAAACCGTGCATCTCCATGCAGAGGGAATGATCTGACAAGAAATCTCCCATTCAATTTATTTAAGAATTTCACTGCAGCATCCTTCAGTTTCCAGCATTATCTTTCCAAGCGTGTCACGTTGGAGAGTTGATCTTCCATATCCAGAGCTGACAAATATTTATGAAAGTTTTGATGACAATAGTGATGTGAATTGCAAGTACAGAGAGACTTTGTAATGACATTTAATAAAGGAGGAAAACAATTGCTGCCCAGCTCTGGAAGCTTCCCCCTCCCTGCCCTTGTGCCTCACTGAAAGGTCACCCTGCACACGCTGAGTGTTCTGTTCTTTGTGGGAACACTCCCCGAGCCCAGCAAAATATTGATAAATAGAAATTGCAGACAATTGAAGGATGATATTTTAAAATCACATTGCCAATATTTTTCTATGGATGCCCTTTTTCTTCCTACTGCTTTTACTCTGGATTGGGTTGCCTTTAAGTCTGAGATTAATATGATGAAAATACAGAATAATGCAGGCAGGTAGAGGGAAAACAAGGTGTTTTTCGTTCATCATCATACAGAATATTTGCATTTCAAAAGTGATTTTCACAGGAAATTGCTGCCTCTTAAAAAAGCTGCAGCCTTCAAAGGAATTCTTCAAGGCTGTCAAGATCTGATTAATGCACATGGTCATGGACCTCACTATTACGTGTTAAGCAGATTTTTTGATGGCTCAACCTGTTTTATGAATTAAAGTTTCAGCTTTGGAATAAGTGAAAAATAAAGGGGGTTTTTCATATTTGGAACACTGAGGACAATGCTCTGTATTTTAAGTACTTTCTATCCAGATAATTTGATGGAGCTGGAATTTAGTTAGGTATGTATGTTGGATTTCAGTTTGGAATTACTACCTGCAGTGGGAATGGGGAATAAAGAAATAGGAGAGAAATTTCCCTTTATCTTAATCAGGTATTTGAATAAATATATTTTTAATTGAAGAGTGACTACTTAAAATATATGTATTGTAAATATCTGGAGTTAATGCAATGGGGGAAAATATATGGATGAGAAAACAACCCATCAGCTGTACATCCCCACATCTGATAGGTGTCTGTTCTGAACAGCTGTGGGATAATTCACACACAACATGGAAAATTTTAGTGTCATTGTTGGACTTGTGGCACACTGACTTTTTAAAAAATCAGCTTGATCTCAACATTCACTAAATTCCAACCCTCCATCATTTTCAAGGCTCCTCAGACCAGTGATACTATGCAACAAAAATGCATTGATGTGAAAATCAGTAGCAACTCCAGCAAGAACACTCTATAAAAGAGAATATCAGAAGGTGAAAAGATTGCTCAGAAATCTAAGATGCTTTTAAACAAGATTAAGATAAGGCCCATTAGGGCTCATGTTGCCAACCTGTCTGCATTAAGATATATCTTGCCTGGTGCCTGCATCTTGGATGATTCATTCAATATGTGTCATATCAAAGTCAGGCTCTCCAGCAAGGAGAAAAATGCTAATGCTTATAAATTTTAGTGATAATCCATCATGATGAATTAACTGACCTTTCTTAGTAGCTTTTTTTTTCTTTACAAAAGAAGCTTTGGACGATGATGTTAATGTTTGGTTTGGTTTGCTGTGCTCTCCTGTGAGGCATTGCTGGTTAATTTGGATCTGCTAATTGAGGGGTCATCACTTGGAAGTAAAATTTTTACAGCTGTTGCTGGAAAGGGTTTGAATGAGTGTTTTCAACAGGAAAACTTAGGAACTGATAACAATTCTCTGCTTGAAAACCCGAGCTTGTTGCAGGGAGGTTGGGCTGGATCACATTTAAAGCTTCCTTGCAGCCCAAACTGAATGATCCCATGATCATGAAATTAGAGGCACAATTCGCATAAATTAGCATATAAACAATTAATGCTGCATTGCACTGGCTCTTTTCCTTGAGAATTCTCGGGTAAGGTTACAGCAACTCGTGCCACTTGCAAAAATAAATTTCACATCTGAGTTTTTATTTGTCTCTGTATTTGTAACTTCAGGAGCTGCTAGCTCAGAGTTCAGGCTCTGTCTGTCTCATCCCATTTTCCTGCTCTCTGGGATGCTGATGTTTTCTGGAGTGGGAGCAGCCAGGATTGGGTGACAGCAAATCCCTTTGGGCTGGGGCTCCTCTCTGGTGCTTGGCTCCCTCTCCCTGGCTCAGGTGTCCCCCAAACCTGCCCAGGAGTCTCAGGCAGGTGTTGGTTGCCCTTGTGCTGACAAACCATTCTTGGCACCCTCACCCAGCTCCAGACAGGCAGGAATTAACAATATTAATTAACTCTCTGAGCAGTGTGGAGCTGGTTTTAGCACACTGAGAAAATCTTCAGGTTCAGGGGAATTGTTTGGAATCAACAGGAGGGACCTCAGTTTAACCTCAGGCTGTGCTCACGTAGGGTTGAACCCTGGCCTGGTGTAAATGTGGCACCCTCAGGTAGGACAGGCTGAGGGAGGGAGGGATATCATTTCATCATTAATTCTCAGTGTCTGGCTCTTCTTCATTTCAGTCAGAGCCCTTTCTTATTGAGATATGTGAGATTGGTAGAAATTCTTGTTTTCAAGAAGCTTTTCAGTGGCAGACAATGAATAGAACTCTGAAAAAACAGTGTTTTCACTTCTAAAACTTTCCTGAAGCATGGGTTTGTAAATAAGTTATAAGAAACCCATTTTTTCTGCCATCAATAAAACAAAGCAATGCTGCTTTCAGACAACTTTTACTTATTTAATAAATTACTTCAATAAATTTCCAAAGGATGGTAGTCTGCTTAGCCCAGCCTATTAAAAGCATTAAGATTTGAGCACTGGCTGTTAAAATGAGTAAATGGCAATATCACAAAGTTAAACAAATGCCAAAAAACATTTTCCAGAGTACTGGGATTGTAACAATACCATTAATGAGGGCAAAGAGGTTTTAATGCAATTTGCACATTCTAAAGTTTCAAAAAGAGGTTTTGAGTTAGTGCATTATTAATGTTCTGAACATCTGGAACTATGTAAGAGCCACAGACATTGAGCAAGTGCAGGGTTTCCCCACTAGGTCTGATGCTGACTGATTTCCTCCCCAGCCAAAAGCTTGTTTTTAGAAGTTTGAGACAGTAAAATGACAATATCCAGATAAGAGAGAAACATTCCACAGAGTCCTTTTGCTTGTATTATGTACGGAGGAAAAATTGGAAACCATTAGGTTGGTGCAGTTAAAAGGTGAATTTGAAATTAAATAGGAAAATAGTTCTTTGCACCACAGATGGGGACTCTGAGGAATTATCTACTAAGTTCCATAAAAATGCTGAACTTTTCATTTTAGGTGTATTTCTGTATTAGATGCAGGGATAAATGCTTCATCAAGAGTAATATTCTCCTTGATGTTGCTGTTGACAGCTGTAGGAGGGCTTTGAAGAAGAGATTTACTCCTGTGTGTAAATATTTGCTGGATGTAGGGATCTGTTCGTGTCATTTATGTCAGAAATTTCTTCTTTAAAGTTACATCAACATTAGCTTTCTGCATAATTTTCATGTTAGAGAATGTAATTGACACAGTTACAGCTTTCAAATGCTACAGGAAACAGGAATGTTTCAATGTGTCATCCAAGTTCAGATGTTTTGACTGCAGCTCATGCCCAACATCCCCGGGATGGAAAGGCAGAGGCCTTAGAACAGGTTTGGCATTTCAGGAGTGAGTTAGGAAATAATTGTAAATTAATAATGCTGCTCACTTTCTGCCCAGTGTTTGCTTTCTGCTCCCAAGGGAGAGGTTTGCTCTTCTCCAGGAGCCTTTTTTGTGTGAGCCAAACAGCTGTGACAGCCAGTGAGAGACCCCAAACCTAGAGAGGGCTTTAGGGACAGAGCCCTGGCATCCTTCAGCCTCCAACTTCTGCCTGAATGGAGAGCAGGGTGAGGGAGCAGTAATTAAATAACCCCTGAAGGGCACCTGGGGCTTGTCCTGGCACTCTGGGCTGTGCAGTGCCCTGGAAATGCCCAGAGCTGTTCTGGTGACTGCCACCCAAGGGCTCTGACACCACAGTGACCCTTGGGGGTTCTACTTTTCTTTGGAATTAAAAACTCCTTGCCAGGTTTAAAGCTTTGGCCTTCCTCTGATGGAAGTGATTTCTGTCTGATGGGCCATGATTTGGGGAAAATGTGCTCTAAAAAAGCTGAATTCTAATGGCTCCCAAATTATTCATTTCAACATTTGCACCTAATAAATGCAGATAGAGTTTCATTTGACTTGTCCACATTATTTCTTCATTGCTTGTTTTTTACTCTTCCCCTGCACTGGTAGTTTTTATTTTGAACTTTATCTCAGCTTCTTTATGTTTTATGGGTGTTTTTTTTCCCATTAATCATATACAGTATCTACTTTCACTTTAATTCTTTATTTTCCATCATTTCTATATCAGTCATATAAACTGTCTAGCTATTGAGGCTCTCACAGTCATCCAAAAGTAAAATTATCTGAGGTGCCTTCTGAGAGCTCCAAGAGCTCCTGTAAATCTTAATGTGATTCCTGAAGTCTAGAGTTTGTTTTTCCCATTGACTTGGGCATGGAAATGTCTGTAAAAATCCCTGATTTTAACCATTCCCTCCCAGCACTTTGCTCTGCCTTGGGCACTGTTGTGAAACTGGTTCAAACAGAAACAAAACCAGTAGCAAAAGGAATAATAAACTCCATACAAAAATAATTAGAATAAGAGTTTTTGTATAACCAGGTATATAATTTTTATCTTTCATGTCATCAGTTCAGTCAAACTGTGCCAAACTAAATTTGCAGCTGGAGCTGGCAGTTCACAGCCTGGCAGGATCATTTCTTGTGCAATTACAGAGGCCACAGCAAACTCCCAGCCAGGATAGTGCTGGATTCTGCAGAGGAATAACTGAAGTGTTGGGTAGTTGAAGTTCTAAATTTAATGATTTATTAGAAGGTTTTCACTTCGAATTTTTTGACCTTGAGTTGTCTGAGTTTTGTTATTTTTGGTGGTTGTTTTTTCCTCACTGCTTGGTTACCAACAGCAGGCCAAGATAAAAATTAATCTTTGGGGATGATAACTGACGATCTGAGTAATTGCAAAATGTGTTTTCCTTCTTAAATAGTGTGACTGGATCCTAGGTATACACAACATTTATGGAGAGATCTTCCTGATTTCTGGGAAATTAGAGCCTGTCCAAATGTTAGAGATGCTTTGAGACCTCAGAGGAGATGATCCAGGAGCCTGTGCCTGAATGAGCAGGTTCTTCCCTCCTTCCCTGGGATGGCTCTTGTGCTGCTCTGAATTTTGTGGCAGCTGATTCAGATCTCCTGAACAAAGGAAAAGCTTTTATCCTTTTTATTAATTTTTTTCCTAGTTAGTTTCCAGGTGGCCTTGTGAACTGAGGTGGCTCATCAGGAGGTCAGAGAAGTGTCAGAGACAGCTCAGGGGAAGAGATGATATTGCACATTCCAAGATCATCCTTTTTTTTCCTTTTCAGTCTCAGGGATGAAACACTTTCACTTTTCTGGTTTTTTTTAAATAAGTTTTCCAGTGGTTGGCTGTAATTGGAGAATCTATAAAGATCCTCCTTTGGAAATGCTGATTTTTTTCCCTGTGCCTGATGTTCTGAAGCTGCTGGTGTGAGTTTGCAGCATCCTTAACTGCCTCTGTCTGACTGAGAATTAACCAAACAACAGGAGAGGCACTCAGGTGAATATTCTGGGTGACTGGAAATGTGGGTGAGGTGATTTGAAAGGAATGCCCTGCTGTGACTCCTGGTGCTGTGCAGACCCTCAGCAGCAGTGGGACTGGAGCTGTTTGCTGTCCCTGCCCTGAGACCTTTCCCCACTCTGCTCCTCCTCCTGCTGGAACCTTCTCCTCTGCCCATGGGAAATCCCCACCTGTGCTTTGGGCTCCACGTTCTCCTTTGGAATTCCAGGCTGCAA
Organism: Drymodes brunneopygia; assembly: GCA_013400955.1. Lineage (NCBI taxonomy): Eukaryota > Metazoa > Chordata > Aves > Passeriformes > Petroicidae > Drymodes > Drymodes brunneopygia. The sequence continues at coordinate 150,330 of VZTZ01036869.1, read as the reverse complement.
AGAATGAACAAACACTCTGCTCCTGCCTTGCTGAGCTGCTGTGGTGACCAGCAAAGGGCTGTGCAATAATTCAGGTGCCCTGTGGCACTTGCTTTTTACACAGAGCAGCTCCTTGCTGCTGGTGCTGCTCGTCAGCTAAAGCGCGATCCGGAGCGACAGTCGTGGCAGATTATTGGATATTATGTCTAAAAAAATTATCTGCCGTGCTGGCAGATGAGTGTTTGGCCTGTGAATTTCACACCCTGAGAGCTGGGGCAGTTTAATATTTTATTACCCTGTTAATTTAAATACCCTGAGCAGGGAGCATCAGGAAAATAAACGAAAAATCTATTATTGTTTCTCACTTCTGAGCTCTGACTTGTCAAAGTGCTGCGAGCTGAATTGTTGTAGCTCGTTAACACATGCTCCAATTTCCCTTGTAATTAACACTTTCTGCTTGCATATTTTGCCTCCCATTTAGGTAGGAGCTGCATTAAAAATGAGTTTTCACAGTCAAGAAGTTTGCATTCTGTGAATGATGGAGTCCTAATAGTAAATAACAGAGTGAACATGTCCTTCTCCTCAGGAGCTTTTAATAAAAGGGAAAGAAAGCAGTTGTGAGCAGGGAATAATATCCATAAGCAACATTCTTTTTAGGAAGGTGTATCCTGGAACATTAACGTTGTTCTGAAACTTTACAACCTGCAGAGTTCTTGGTCCCTTTGCCATGTCTGTGAAAGATTCCCAGCCTGATGTGGCTTCTTCATGTGTGAAAAACATCAGCTATGAGAGGAAATAACTGAAAAGGATTTATTTAGGGAGCATGTTCTGCATCAGCAGTGTCACAGCTCATACAAGAATCTGAATATTGAATGTATTGAAAGGAATACTTGGGCTGTTTTAAATGCAGAGAAATTCTGCATCATTGGGAGGTCTGGGAGCCATCAATTTGTGTCTTAGAAAATTAGAAAATCCATGCCTCAGTTTTAGTTCCTGATTGGGTAAGCAAACTCCTGAGTGAGAACATTTAATTAGTGGGTGATGTGTGCTAAAGAGTATTCATTGCATTTTGATTCATTTTACAGCTCAGTAATGGATTAGTTTTTAGCAAAAATATTGCCATGTTCTACACTGAAAACTCTGTTTTCAGCTTTTACTTCCTATTTTTGATCACGAGGTGAGAAATTATTTTCCTAAGAATCAGCAAAGTCTGTTCTTTCTTTTTAAGTCTTTTTTTTTTAGGGGGACAGAAAGGAAGGAGGAAGAAAGGATCCAAATGGACACTTGGAAGAAATACTTAGCCAATTTATTTAGAATTGTCTAAATGTGGTGGAGGGACATGAAACATTTCCTGCTGGGACACTGGGCTTGGGGAGGGGAGGAGAGGAGGGACAGCTGAGAGTGTCACCGTGCCAGGCTGGGCAGTCCCAGTGCCAGGCTGGGGCAGTTCCAGTGCCAGGCTGGGGCAGTCCCAGTGCCAGGCTGGGGCAGTCCCAGTGCCAGGCTGGGCAGTCCCAGTGGCAGGCTGGGGCAGTCCTAGTGCCAGGCTGGGGCAGTTCCAGTGCCAGGAGCTCCTGTCCCAGTGCCAGGCTGGGCAGTCCCAGTGCCAGGCTGGGGCAGTCCCAGTGCCAGGAGCTCCTGTCCCAGTGCCAGGCTGGGGCAGTCCCAGTGCCAGGAGCTCCTGTCCCAGCCCCTGGGGGAGCCTCGTTGCCAGGCTTGGCCCCGTGCCCGGGGTGAGGCTGCTCCTCCCTCTGGATCAACTCTCCCAGGGGCTCTGTGCCTCACTGCTCATGTGCCACTAAGACAGTCTTGTGTTGTTTTTTCCCTTTATTCTGAAAAAACAAAGGGGTCAGAGATGACTGAGCTTGGATTTTGGGCAGCACTGATGATGACTTCATCATTTTCCATTTTTTTCCAGACCAGGACCTAAACCATCCTTTCAAAAATCATTTTTTTTTCTGGGGAGCTCTGTTTGCCTGAAGGATTTTCTCTCCCTGGGATGGGAAGGTGTAATGATAGCCTAGGGTGGATGTACAAGCAGTTCCTGCAACACAGACCTTGTTGTCTTGGTGAATTCTAAAACCACAAAAGAAACCCTGTTTTGAAGCAGGTTGTTCCTGCACACCTCAAAGACTGAACAAAACCTCTCCAGGTTGTTTGGAGGGCAAACACGTTGGGTTTTTTGGGAGAAGATCTCTATTAAAAAGCTCCTTTAGCTGCAGGAACAACATATTACCCATGTTATTCCAAACCTTTGGCGTGCAAAACATTTCATTTTTCATTACTGTTGTCGCCCTTCGCGTTTTCCATTATTTAAGGGCCTTCTTGAAAAATTGATGGTATGTTGGGACCAGAGAGACATCCTGTGGCTGCAGTGTTGATTTATGGCACATGGAACACACTTCAGTGCTTCAGTTTCCTGCTGCTGAGCAGCACTTTGTCACTGTCCCCAAAGAAAAAATCCTGCCGGCGAAATCCCCCGTGCTGCCCCCAAGTTGAGTGATGCATACTTTGCCTTTGAAAATGATGATGAATTATTCACCTTTTATTGTGCTGGAGCAGTGTGCACATGGTGATCAGAATCTTGTTCATAAGGCAGAGTTTTTCACCGTGGGCAGGGTTTAGTTGAATTAAGGAGTTGAGCTTTATTTTATTTTTTGCCCAATTTTTTTTTAATTATTTCCCCTGCGGTGTCTGTGTGGATGAGCACAGATTTTAGCCCACGTTTCCCACCATGTGTGGGGATCTTGGTCCTAAATATTTGGGTTTGTTTGTTGTTGAAAATTCTTGAGAAAATAAGTACAGTACTTCTCAATTTAAAAGACATCTTTTCCATGGAAATTTTTGAAAATCACACCTCAATGGTTTTAAAGTTTTATCCTTCAAACTCATTTTTTGCTGTGAAGAAATAGATTGAGAAATCTCCTGCAATAGCACAGATTTCCAATCCAGGGCAGCTTTTTCCCAGGAGAAGTGGTGAGGACAGACTCCATGACCACCTGTTAGAACAATTCACAGTCTCTGTGCTCTTCCTCAGAATTCTGGGAGAAATGTAAAATACCAGAATAAATGTGGGATGTGGCTCCAGTTCCCTGCACAGCCTCTTGGATAAATAATTTCATTTTTTTAGTATTTTCTATTTTGTTCTTATGGAACATTTCACTCCAGATGCTCTGAGAGTCTCTGGGAAAGGAAATCAGGCAGGAATTGCCCTGGAATTCACTGAGGGAACCAGGCAGGTTCAGGACCCTTCTCTGCACTGCTGGGTGATGCCCCCTGATATAATAAATAGTTGGGAAATGTGCAGGAGAAAGCAGGTGGAGCCTGTGCTTGATAAGAATAACATCTTTGTGTGGCCTGTTTCCATTAAAATGCTGCATTAAATCCATTTATTTTTGGCTCATAAAGAAAAGATTACCTGTGCACATCTATTTGTGTGGACTTTTATTATTTCTCTCCAATTTCCTGTTAACAGTGGGAATTCAATGCTTTATTTTGAAAGTAAATTTTACTTCAAAAATGCAATATTTTGGCATGGATATTTTCACTTTCTCTTGAAATGAAATCTGTTAGAATTGGAATTAGCGAAAATTAAATTTGAAGTTCAAGATACCATTTTCTTTGGGAAAAAATTGTTTATATTTTGTATTGGCTCAGTCATTCAAATGAATGAATTTTAAATATTTGTCCTGTGTTGGAACCCTCCCATAAACATGAGGAGGGGCTGTGACTCAGTCTCTTGCTTAACCTTTCATGAAAATCTAATTGAGTGCAAACAACTGCTTCAATAATTCAATGGCCTCAGTTATTCTTGGCTGGTGGAGTCCCAGCCCAGAGCAGTGCAAATGTCTGGGTGTCGAGCAAAATTGAGACTTTTCTCCTTCTTTTTGGTGAAAAATATGATTGAAATGACCTTTTGAAGAAGTGTATGGGGTGATTAAGGAGAAAAAAACATGAAATGTAAATTATTTCTGCCAATTGGGTAAATGACTTGTAGCCCAGAGGTGAATGTTCTTTTAGTCCTTCTCAAAGTGGGGAATATTTTTGGTGATTTTGATATCAAAAATTTTGGTGATTTTTGAATCAGATAAATCTGATTTGGTTTCTTTGCTTGCTTTTCATCCCTTTTGCTCTTGTTAAGGGACATTGTTCTTTTTATGGGGTTATTTTTAACAGTTCTAGGTGCTGTTCCAAAATGATTTCAAAGATTGGCATAATGGACTTTAGAGTTGATTAGTTAGTTAGCCCAAATATTCTCCCTGCTATTTTTGGGAGGAAACTCAATTTTTCCTTCACACCAATCCTTCCAGGCAGTTTGTTCTTGTCCCTTCAATCTTTTATTCCCATTCCATTCCTGTTTCCTTTCTTCCTTCTCTTATTTCCTTTCTGTTCACTTTTAACCTCCAAGGCCCTTTTTTTGGTTGTTGCTGTTGTTGGCTTTTGTTTTGGGGTTGGTTTGTTTGGCTTTTTAACCAAAAGGAATAAATCAGTGATCCTGTGACCCCACCTTGCTAAACTCTTTGTAAAATCTGCTTTTTCCCCCAAAATGAAGAGTTCAATATTCCTGGAGCTCAGTTGCCTGTAGAATTCTGGGTGGTTTGGTACCAAGTTTGGGCAAAGTTTTTAGTTCAAGAACTGTCAAATAACTTCTGCTAATTCTCAATCTTAATCCTTGAAGAAATTCATTTAATAGAAACCTATAATACAAAAAAAAAAAGGGTGAAGTCTGGCCAGATCCATTCTCCAGAGTTCCTTTGAAATAACAGGAATCCAAGTCCTCTGTGTTTAATGACTGGATATGTTTTAGGATTATCACTAATATAGGGACAGTTCCATCCTTTCATAAAGGAAGCAGAACATTCCAGGTGATTCTCCTGGGACCTGAGGGATTGGAACAAAACCTTCCAGCTGCAGGTAAGCAGCTGACTCAGCAAATCTCCCCCTGGCAGCTTTTGAAAGGGAATGCAAAACCTCTGGAATTAGGAGCCATGACAAAACCAGCTGTGCCTGGAGATCAGCAGAGGATTGCTCGAGTGGAAAATATGATGTTCTCCAGCCTAACAGCTTCAACTTGCAGGAGGAGCTGTCAGAGTGTATGGGGTTTTAAAAAAAATTTTATATTTGTTTTTCCTGAAAGGAAGAGAGGAGGCAGCTGATGCAGGTGGAGGTTGAGTTGTTCTGTGATATAAAACAACTTGTACTTTATTTTTCTGCAGGTAGCCCAAATAGTGGGAAACATTTTGTAGCAGAACAAGGGAACTGCATTTCTTCATGACAGTCTCTGAATTTCAGGGGTTTCAGTAGGTGCAGAGATAAATAAAACTTCTTCTTTGGTTTTGCCACCTGTTATTTTTCTGGCAAGACACAAACATGGTTAGAGCAGCACTGGGAGTCTGGGTGGCACTTTCCATGTTGGTGGCAGGGTGAAAGCCCTGGTTTGGGCCAGTGGCTCCCTTTCCATTCCCAGTGGCTCCCTTTCCATTCCCAGTGGCTCCCTTTCCATTCCCAGTCACTCCCTTTCATTCCTAATGACTCCCTTTCATTCCCAGTCACTCCCTTTCATTCCCAGTCACTCCCTTTCCATTCCCAGTCACTCCCTTCCCATTCCCAGTCACTCCCTTTCATTCCCAGTCACTCCCTTCCCATTCCCAGTGTCTCCCTTCCCATTCCCAGTCACTCCCTTTCATTCCCAGTCACTCCCTTTCATTCCCAGTGTCTCCTTTCATTCCCAGTCACTCCCTTTCATTCCCAGCTGGAGCAGAGCCCTGTTGTTCCACCAGAACCAAGCTCTGGAGGGAGCCCAGTGTGGAGCAGCTCAGCTCCTGTTGGCCACAGCTCCTGTTGCCATCTCTGGAGTTTTGTGCTGCCTCTGGAACTCCTGTTTGACCCTTCAAACACGTTTCCAGCCCACTGGAGACACACTTGGCTTGGAAGCAGTGCTTATTCACAAAGAAAATCCTGGGAGCAAACACAGGGAAAAGGCTTTTAGATCAGTGCTGGTCCCTCGGGGAGCTCTGACTTTTTGCACTAACAGTGGTGCCAATACTGTGATTTTTATTAGGAAAAACCTAATGGCTCTTCCCTTTCTCCCCTCCAACTACCTGAATATTTGAATAACAATGAAAAGTGCAACTTTGTATCATTACATAGAACCAAGATGAAAAAATAGCAAAGTTTGAAGAAGTGGGGTTATTTTAGTGTATAATGGCAGATTTTTAAGAGGGTTTCAAGATGTTTGTGTAAGTTCTGTTCACCTTGGAATACCTTTTGTCCAGTTACTGTATAAATGTGGGGGAAACAAAAAAACAGTTTGTAATTTTACAGGTGCACAAGGACACAGTGCAATTGCAATGATAATTATTATTAAATAGTTCAGAGTTTTTAAACTATCCAGTAAAGTCAGAGCTATTTTACTCTTCTGTCAGGTGCTGCTTATATCATCATCCTTTTTGTCCTGTGCTGCTCTGGAGCATCCTTGGATATTTTCAGGTGTTTTCTTGCTTCCCCAAGCACTTCTGATGATTCCTGTGATACCTTTTTTCCTCTGCTGGCAAGGTGTGATCCATTCATGATGTGAATCAGTGCTAAAATTTTAAGGAATATTTTATGTCAAGAAATTCAGCAGGACAAGAGCTAAAATAAGGCAGAATTTTTTTTTGTTAGACCTTCTCTCTTCTCAGCTAATTTCCACTCCACAACTCCCTGTCAGGAGGTGCTGGATCCTGCAGGAAAAGCACATCCCCAGCAACCTGAACTTAACTCCCCAAGTTTGATCCAGTGCTGGAAATTACAATCAACTTGCCTTAGGGTAAAACACATTAAACAAATCTCTGGGTTTGCTTCATGACCTGGGAGCCCCCTAATGTGATTTTTGGCACTGCATAGAACAAAGCAGCAAATGGAAAAGGGGCAGAGCTTCTCCTTTGTGGGCACACACAAAGGGAGGGTTTGGCCTTGGAGTGCAGCAGAATGGAAGGAGGTGGTGAGAAAACAGCTCCCCCCATTCCCAAACTTCCAGAATGCTTCCAAAAATCCTTCCAAAGGGGAGGCTGGCATAGCTGGATGGTGGAGCTGAGCACTGAGCTCCAGAATATTTCCAAAAATCCTTCCAAAGGGGAGGCTGGCATAGGTGGGTGGTAGAGCTGAGCACTGAGCTCCAGGTTTTTATGGATCAGAGCTTACAGGTGTCCTGAAATTGCAGAAAGGAATAAAAGGGAAAAGCTGTCCCAGCAAACATCCCTCAGTGCATGGGGAGATGACAGATTCTTTCTAACAAGATTTTCTGCTCTCTTGGAGGAAGACCATTTGTTAATAAACCATTTGAGAGTCCATTTTTAAGGGGTTTAATAAAATATACACAGGCTGCCTTCCAGTGCAGGAGCTATTATTCCCTTGGGTGGGAGGAGTGACTGGCTGGGGGCATTAATGGTTCCTTCCTGTGATTCCTGGCATTAGATCTTGCTCCCATTTGCACTTTTCCAACCCAAAGTGAAATAATTTTTTATGAGAAACCCGCACTTGGTTCCTGGCTCTTCTGAGGCATGTGTGTGTTCTATATTTTATTTATTTGTATTCAGTCAGCTCCATAATTCTTGTTGTTTTAGTGTCTGTCCATACCATGGGTCCTGTGTTTTTGTGGATACAAGGGAAGTTTTCAGATCTAGCAAACTCCATTAATGGAAGAGGTAATAGCTGTTGTGTGAATTAAATGAATTGTTCCATTCTTGCCAAAGATCTCATGAATAATTGCCATATTTCCATCAAAAATAGTAGGTTTTCTGTTGTGATGGGTGCTGTCAATGAAACAAGAAACCTGAAGTTGTTGTGGTCCAAGAGAGACCTGCCTGGAGGGGCTGGGGAGCCCACAAAGAGGAAAAGAGGTTTTCTTGAGAATTGGGAGGAAGGTTTTCTCCTGCCATCTGTGCAGTTCTGAATAGAAGTTTTACTTCTTTCAAATACAAGGGGAATACAGTGGAATTGAGGAATTTTTGTGAGGGATCTTGCTCTTCTGGCAAGAACATTTCATAGGGGATGTGAGAAAAAGTGAGAAATACCACGACAGGAGAGGAGAGGAGAGGGAGAGGAGAGG